>JAFMSR010000001.1:31186576-31537827 GCA_022818135.1 Saxidomus purpurata
CATTATGTTGATGGATATGAGCTATTTACTTACTAAAATTATAAAATCATTCATGAAGGACTGAAAATACAATCAGACATGAACTCTAAAGTAACTCTGTACGCTTTATGTGAATTTTAATTTTCCATATTCTGTTATTTTCTCCGCAGGAACCGTGTAATATTATCTGTTTAGATTTTTGCATGAATCGGTCTGTTTTATACATACATCCAAACGCGGGAAAGTATCATTTCACTGTTGAAGCATATTTCAATAGAACATCAGTCATATAAAGTAAGAAATAATGCATTTACACACCTACAATTTAGAGCATATCCGCCTTTAGCAGCTGTTATCAATGAGCTGTGTACTTCAATTTCTATGATTTAAACCCTAAGGAAACTGCAGGTTATATCGACATAAAGAAGGCAGAATGTGTGCAGTATTACACTATGTGTATCAGCATTTTACATTGTTTAATGATTGTAACAATACCTACTTCTCCCATGGGAAAGGAACTTACTACATGTATATATATATGTGTCTAAAAAAATCTTTCCAGAAGTTTTGGAAAAATCTTGATATTTGTTTTATTTCGATATAGACATTATCATAGCACCACGTTGATTTCTCATAACTTCCCCCTAGAGCATTTTGCACAATATTTGCATCCCATGTTTATCAAGTGAGGTTTTGTCCTTTTCTGTAATTATTAATTAATGGAATATATACAATGGCCATTGTGTTGTAGATCTCGAGGTAATTCTGTGAGGGACATTCATCACATCATTGTTATAACTTATAACCAATTAAATTGGAAACTGGCCTTCACAAGTTATCCCCTTGATAAAATAAATGACCTTCCCAGGCAGATATTAGATCACTTATTTACTGATATACAAGAATAATACAGATAAAATACATTTTTTAATCACTTAGACAAATAGCTTATGGTCTTTTTAGAGGAAGGTTTCTCTTGGTATTGAAAGTAGCCCAAACTATATACAAAAGGTTTCTAAGAAAATAATATAGGCGATCATCTAGACAAAGCATGATATATATTTCAACGGATATACATTGTACAATCACTCTTGTTTACATACAGATGATTGGGCAGCTTGTGCTTCATTATATAGCAATTAATCAAATAAATGTAATGCAAGATAAGTCATCAAGTCAAAATATGTATTGTCTTAAACATTTACATGTTCCTCACGGCAAAATGTAGTTTATACGAGGCAAAAATTAAACTGAAAATATATTAATAATGCACGAAGAACGTACGTGGTGAAATTTACCATTATATGTAATAACACCAAATACATATATATGTAGTGTATAGTAAGTAATATAAGTTGTACATTTGAAATCAATGTACATGCGAATGATAGTTAGTTCTCCAAGCAAAAATGTGCCTTTCATCTCGTTCTCGAAGCAGTTTCTGGAATGATCTACATGACTTTCACTTAAAACCAGTTTAATCGTCCAAGTGTCATTAATAAGTTTAAAGCTACCTTTATGTGATTTATCATGTAATGTACGGGTAATTTCCAGGTTACTAAATATAGACAGTCAAAAGCTTAAACAGCAGTAGCTATAGCTGTATCTAACGTAGCCGGATAGTAATTGTCACTACATCATATTCTATTCCAGAGTTTCTGAGTCCTTCTTTTTATCGTCAAATAAATCTAGAAGATTGAACATATAATCTTCAGTTGCACGAAGAATCTGTCGCAGAGTCAATAGGGCCAATATACTGACGTCTGTTTTCACATTTATTTCCTTCTCGTAGTTCTTCAGGGGAAGCACGTGACTTCTCGGAACGCCAAGTATATCGGAAACCGTATCAACTAGTTCTTGAATAGCGACGCTCTGAAACACAGTTGATACATCTTCTTCTACGTGAGAGCAGACTTTGTCGATTTTCGTAACCAAGACAACTTGTGGTACTCCTGGAAAGAAAACCAAAATGCAAAATTATACACTATCTAATGAAGTGGTAAATTGAGTATAAAATGGATCTGATTAACAGAGTATGAGACTTTTACCTTTAGCATTTTGGCTGTTGTTTATTTTTATTTTTTAAGTAATACATGTACATGTAAGAACTTACATGAGTTGTAAGCATTCTATGTTTAGTCTCCATGCTTGCATTTTGGGGTATGTAGGGGAATATCTCTAAGGCGTCTACTGTTGACTCTAGCATGTATTGTATATTTGAGAAATAATATGTATCCATGATTGGTTTATCGTAGAATAACCCGAGTTTGGAGTTATTATACGCAAGAATATATCACGAAAGCCGTATAAGAACGACAAACGAAGGTTATTCTACCATAAACCAAACTTGAAAACTTATTATTTCGATTCTAACACGACCTTTTAGAAACAACATTTAAAGAAAATGAGAGAACTAATTTCACCGAACGTAATTTACACTTGAGTGCTACGTACCTAGATTAAGCCGTTGAAGTTACCTCCCGCGAACACTGTAAAGACGCTATTTCAATGTGACTTTCATTCATGATAGAGTGATGTAAACGCGGTGTTTCAGATTTTTCATCAAAAACTTTAATAATCTAATTTTCAAGTAAATGTTACAGGAATTTCATTTATAGAAAAGGTTCGAATTTTCAGGGTACGCAATAACGGTTCAAGTTACGAAAAATATTAGTAACGGGTATAGATAAATGACGTTACAGTTTTTCTTGATTAATGACGTCACTGTGTAAACAAAAACAATAACAACAAAACAGTAAATAAGGTCAGTGTATCGTAACATTAATAAAGTTAACTGGACGTGTGTCATCCATCGGATCCCCCCGCTTTGCCCCAAGTCATCCACAGTATGCCATGTAAGATCCTCTATACGTCGGGTAAATTGAACAGCCAAAACACGATGCACATGCATCGTTCAATGTCGGTTTATTGCAGAATAACCCAGATAGATTTTGTTCTACATGTATGTAGGTTAAATTATTAGCTGGTCGTGTTAGAATACACATTATCAAATGTATTTTCATTTCGTCATGTAGAAGGGTCGCACACTAGACTTTCAGTATTAGCAAATACATGTACTAAGCATTCATTCTCACTTTTAATTACGTTCAAGATTTGCTCTTATGCACACACGCGGGCAATCATAAAACAGCCATAAACTTGGACTTTATTTCGGAAGTGAAGGCAGTTTATAATGTAAAGGGTTTACATAATATTGTTGAGAACAATGAAATAGATTTGGTTGTCTAGACACAACTTGTTACTATATCGGTTTTCTGCAGTAACAATGACATTTTGTAGACGACATTTATTTTACAATATCAGAAAATTCAAAAAGATTCTTCGACTAAGTACAAAATAACAATTGAAATCCCTTTACCCTAACTGTTTAAGTTCGTTTATTATTATTATTATTATTATTATTATTATTATGCACCATACCCTTTTGGCGAACCTTTGATTGTAACGATTTTATTTTCTCTAGCATTTTCTCCGATATGACAGTAGCCGTGCTTCCATCAATAATGAAACAAACACAGTGAATCTTGTCGCTCATTGTTGGTGTAGCAATGAATCCAGATATGTCGGGGGATATCGGAGTAGATGGATTAAACTGTAAATTTAAAAAGTTTAAAAGCATCATTATCAATAAGTAAGCAAATGCAGAAGCTACATTCAATGGCAAGTCGTATCCTGAAAAGCTAAAATTCCAGAGACAATTCGTAACAATTAACATAAACAAACAAAATTTGTTGACCTAATGAAACAACCACAAATGCATTACGTATGAATACGAGATTTCCCTTTTCTAATCTTATGATAAAGATTTATGAGAAGAGGTGTTTATGAAGCAGTACATCAAAACCCATCCCCATTATGTTTTATTTCCAAGCACCAGATCATTTAGAGGCCACTAGTCCAATCATCATGAAAATTAGTCAGAATGTTAGTGACTGTCTTGGTAATCTCCAGGCAAAGTTCGAAACTGGGTTACGTGGGATCACAAACTAAGTCACCAGGTCAAATAATAAAACAACGCATTGTAAACAATCTAGACACCACATTTAACCCCCAATCATAATGAAAAATTATCAGAATGCCTGTACCGATGATCCCTGGGCCATCTGTTTGAAACAGGCGCGTATGTAGTTCAAAAACTAGGTCACAAGGTCAAATAACAGACGAATTATTGTTAACACGCTAGAGGTCACATCTTACCGAAAATCATCATGAAAATTGGTCAGAATTTTTTCTTTGATCATTTCTAGGTTGAGTTTGAACTTGGTCACGTGGGGTCAAAACTAGGTCACTTGATCAAATCATTGAAATGTCTCCAGAATCCACATTTTATACCCATCTTCTTGAAAATTAGTCAGAATTTATGTTTTGATGAACTTTAGGCCGAGCTTATAAACTGCGTCAAGTAGAGTAAAAAAACTAGGCCACCAGGCTAAAACAAAGAAAAGCCTTGAGAACTGAGAACATTCTAGAGGCCACATTTTGTATTAAATCATCATAAAATTATTCCGAATGTTTGGCTCGATAAACTCTAGGTCAGGTTCTGAAATGGGTCACGTAGGATCAAAACCTAGGTTACCAGGTCAAATAATAGGACAACCTTGTAAACAATCTAGAATGGACATTCTGTAATGAAATGGGTCACGTGGGATCAAAAACTAGGCTACCGGGTCAAATAATAGGAAAACCTTGTGAACAATCTAGAATGGACATTCTGTACCCAATCATTTTGACAACTAGGCCACGTGGGATCAAAAACACGGTCATCAGGTCAAATCACAGAAAACTTTAGAAGCCACATTTTGTATACAATCATTATGAAAAGTAGTCCAATTGTTTGTCCTATTAGAATCTAGGTCAATTGAAACCTGGGTTACTTGGGGTCAAAAATTAAGTCACAAGGTCAAATGATAGAACAACCTTGTTAACACTATAGAAGCCACATTTTGCACCCAATCATCCTGAAAGTTAGTCAGAATATTTGTGTCAAACTCCAGGTCAAGACTGAAAATTGGATACACGAGTCAAAACTAGGTCACTCTGTATAGTCATAGAAAAATCTATTTAACATATTAGAATCCATACATGTATTTTGATCCCATTTCTTCAAGTTTCGTTATTCAATATTGTTGATAACAAACTTCAAACTTTTTGACTTAGCCATCCTCCGAATGAGTAATAGCGTTTAAAGTATTTATCAAATTTAAAAGCCGTTCAAAGGCAAGCAATCCATATGTTATCTCATTTTTCGAAAACACGCGTTATCTTTTAAATGCATGTTTATTTCCATTTTGCTATAGTCACCTGATAACCGTTCGGTACGTTGCCCTCTAGAAGGTAGCCCAGCTCGGTGGCTTCAATTCCTTGATTTTCTTCAAGCCCTCTTGTGTCACACAGTCGAAATTTCATCGGTTTAGTAAGTGCTGATCCTCGCACACGATACATTTGATACTGCAAAAGGTATACCATCCATTGACACGAAATACTATGTAATAAGAAATGTGTCATGTTTTGTTGTGATAGCATTTGTTTACACCCTTCCGTCAAACAATGTTCTTTTTTTCATTTCAGATCAAAATGCACTTGGTTCTTTGCCTGATAGTTATTGATGAAATGCAATTGAACTTTTGTTAGTGGACACGTGAGTTAACTGTAAGGATGTGACATTTTCCAGAAAATTTACCTTTACTTACATTGTGAAATCACATTGAAATCCAATTTGACATAGTGAAATCCCATCTTGGAAATGGATGCCTGCTATAAATAAACCCACTCACCTTCAATGATATGAACTTTGTAAAATCTAACATTTCTCAAAGTGTTGGTCTTCAGGACTTTAATAATGTAGTAAACCACAAACCTTGTTGATGAATATTCCAGAGATTTTCATTTTCGTATATAAACAAAAGTTTCATGGGCGCCATTATTTGAAATCCTGCCCATTTTCATATTTTATTCATGCATTTCTCATCATACATGTTTCTAAGTTCTGTGCATATGCTTTAGCATGAATGTAATGTATAAAGCCCAGAAATCCACCAAACTATGTTTTTAATCGCGATATTTTGCTTTTTGCAAACTTGGATTTTAAGCTACATTTCAATATGGCGTCTTGTGAAATCTGGTTTCGCTCTTGAAATCCGATTCTGTTTGATTGGTGGATTTCTGGATTTCACTTGATTTCATGTGGTTTGATTGGTGGATGTCACGACCACAGGCTATAAAGGCGAACACCAACTTCTGAAACCCTTCGGTCTTGACCTTTGGCAAATCAACAAAGTTTCTTGGCGCTAAAATTCTAAATCAAGTTTTCATCTAATAACACTTACCTGTTACATTATTCAACATTATCTGTAGAAGGTGTGTATTTAAACTGTCCAGGAACACTGTTGTTGGCTAAAATTATTTGTTGCAGAAATAATTCTTAACTTGACTTTTTTCATCTCGGCCATGCTGTTTACATAACCATCCACCTATCTCAAGCAGCCAATATCTTTGTTTATATGGTTGTCATTTTCACATTTAATACACCTGTGTTAGGCAGAAAGCTGGCATTTCTGGGAAGTCTTGGTTGTCTACTTATAACAGGCTTGACTGACTCTAATTCTGGTCTTGATGTTAAATTGGCAAGTCCGAAGATTGAGTGACAACCCTGCCATAAACTCAACCATAATGTCGAAAAAAATATGAAAGACGAAAACTACGTGTACCTTTGATGTAACACTCTGTTCAGCACTTCCAGACACAGCCTGTCCTGTCACATGACCACGGAACACGGAGGCAATCGTGTTGAAGAAACTTGACTTGCCTGCACCAACAGGACCAAGGAACAGGATGTTTGCTGATTTCAGTCGCAGACCTTGTGGGGGAGAATGAGTATCAATCTCATTCTGTAGATCCTCTAGATCCTGTACAGTGTTAATCATATATTTGATACAGAGAAACACAACTAACAAAATAGACTTAGAAGAAGTGTCTGTTAAAGTTTCAAGTAAAACCGTATCTGAAAACAACCTTGTTTCTAAAATGAACTAAATGTAGTAATAACAGTATCAAAAACAAATAGAGTCTTATTCTGTGCGACGTGAACACATTTTTTCCCTAAATACTGTTGAACGTATTTTCGTGCGTCAAGATTTTATTAATTCTTTTTATCGCCGTTGTTTCATTTTTGTCTTGCAGTTCAATCTCCTTTACATGTAGTAACATACATGTACTAACATTCGTGTACTTGCAACTTTTTGAAATTTGTAGTAAGTAGGAAGCCAAGCAAGTTTAAAGACTAACCTCACGTATCAAACGAGCACTTCAAATGCTCACCGCAGCTAAAGTATAGATATGTTTCAGCTACTCTGAGATGTACTGAATTTAATTCCAAAGATTTATTCATACCACATTACCTGCTGTTCCCAGCCGTCTATGTCTCTCCAGACAGGCACAAGCATGGATTCTGTAAATAACAACCATCTATGATAGAGTCATATAATTATCAAGATCGAATGCATTAATTTGTGAACTACAAACAGAAGTAAAATGCAATCTCAAATGAGGAACAGAAGTCATCCCAAACATAATACCACCCATGCATCTTCCATCTTTAACTGAAAATTGAATCGTTTTACATTTTAGCAAACTATCTATGATATGTATTTAAACAAAATGAAACGCTAAATATTTGCAGTACGACAAAAGTACGGCTGCAATTTATCACATCTGCTGGCAAGCTATTTGCAAGTACAATTACCTGTAACGCTATAAACTTCGATATCAGTTACAGTATTGATGTCATTCGTTAACTGGCTGGCTGAAATTCCCCCCATTTCGTACGAAGTTCCGAAATTGTAAGTTGCATTTACAGTGTATTGATCGTTTTGAATAGTCAGTGTACCAGAGAATGTCTTCAAGTCATAACTTTTACCAAATACTGGACCATAGGATTTGTGGCAATAAATAGCCGAGTCCGCACTTTTGACAGGGAACTTATTGGGTGCTCTTTTGCCGTTTTGTTGAAGCCGAAAAAGGAAAGCATGTTCATCTCTGTAGTACGTTCCATCATCCGAAGTCCAACTCATTTCAGTGTACCCTCCATACACAGATCTCTGTGTGTCGTAAATTACGGTAATTGTTGGGCCTTCCTTATCGCAGACCTGGTGAAAGGTTTCTGAACTCGCACCATTCCGTGTAAAGCTGTATAACAAACGATATTCCTTCGGACCGCCCTTAATAAATCGCTCTAGCTGCTTTTTATCGGTAGATGAAAGTCTTCCCAGCATCCTTCATGGACAAAATACAAATGATTTACATGTATTCCATACCGTATATATCATAGATGCTTAGTAGCCAGTATCTGCAGTAAGTTTGAAGAGAGCGATTTTTGTGCAATTTAAAAGGGCACTCCCTACATCTAGCAGATTATTTTCTCGGTACATAAATAATGTGTTCAATGAACGCAAAATAACGAATAAATACATATTTAAAGAACAACTACATGTATCGAAAAATGCCACATTTTAGCACAATTAATCAATAAAGAGGCCTTCTGTAATAAATCGCATACACCCATTTATTGTACAACAGGAACATTACATAGATTGTCGAATTATTTACGGTACTGGCGCATATTTTAGACCGCTGATTTTACTGATAATGACTGAAATAAAGAGCTGAAACTTTAACTTTTAGTTATAATACTTCCAAAGATTCTTTCATTTATATTTACGAGGTTATTAGTTCGGAATCAGTTATAGGGAATGTCCCTTTAAGGAAATATCAATGTCAATTCAACATTTACAAAATACTGACTAGAGCATATCTAAATAGTGACCATTGATTTTATTTGAATGAAAAGTTCTGTAGAACTCAATTACTCATAGTTTAAACTCGATTTTTAGTCTAAAATTGATATAAGTGATGGAGATATGATAAAATAGAAGCAAACTAACTCGTAGAGCAAAAACACATACGCGGGATCCCGATTTCTATGACGTCAATGTATGAAAGGAAAGTTTTGGTAAGACTAATTCACATAATAATGCGCAACAGGACAAAAGGGCCCTTAAATGTAAAATAATGTGTAACTTTTGAACTATCAGAGATACACATTTGATGTTGGTACCATTTTAAAGCTTATATACTGGAATACCATCAAAATTTTAACAACAAAAATAGTTATGAATATTTATTGACTAAAATGGCTCGTGCTATAATTCGAACTTTTTTATAAAAAAAACTTTTGAAAGCTTGAAACAATATGTATATAAGAGAACAGACTCTGAGGTTTACAAAAATGTATCGCTTATGAAAATCTGTTGATCTGGGGCGGAGTAACAGTTATTCAAAATTTTGCTAATTATCATAATTATGCATAAATTATGCAAATGAGCTAATTTCAAATGCTTGTATTTTAGCATAAAATCAACATATTTTGAAAAGAAAGACATCGTTGGAAAGCTGAATGTCTCTTGTTTACATCGATTTAAACTGTAGCATAGTTACTTCTAAAGATATGACATATTTGGACCAAAAGGGCCCTTTTGTCACGTTGCGCATTATTAATTTTATCATTATTAATATTATATATGATTTTTTTTAACAAAATGCTAGATAGGACGTGTCGAGACTGAGGACACAATTTGCTAAAACATGGGTGTCTAACAATATCCAAGTACAGATGCAAACTATACCATTATCAATCAAATTAATGTGCCTATTGTTAGGACATTTGTCACCTGACTGCTTTGCTGTTTCCTATCGAAGCTTGGCATCCGGTTGCTGCCGTTCCCTGTGGAAGCGTGGCTTCGGACTGCTGCTCCGAGTACGAGTCTGTATCTTGCGTGTCGACAGGTTCGACCGGAATGGGTACATAAGTCCGCCTTGAATGCTTTGACATTCTGCTCGCCGATGTGCAGATTTGTTGTAGACTAGGATAGAACAGAACAGAACAGAACATATCTTCTATTTCGTTCAAGTGCATAAACTACACAATAAGGACAATTTAACACAGCAAATTAATAAACACGTGCTTGCTAAATGTCATGACAAGTTCTTTTTATTATGATTTGTGATGTTATCTCTTACCTTTCTAGATAATATGGTTGGTTACTTGATAATGTCAATAATGAACGTGTTGACTGTAAATTGTCACCGACTCTACCGCTACTGGAATATTTAAAGACGTTTGAGCTTTCCTCTGTGATATTTTCATTGAGAAATTTGCAACTTTAGCAAACCCAGCGTCTTCTGTTTCATTATTGTTATAAATACTACGACTGTGAACGTTTTCCATCTCAAAATGATATCAGAGCAGTAACCGACTCTGCATCCACAGCCGTATCGCAAATTTATATAATAACGTGACACACCTACCTCAGGCGTATTTGCAAGCTGAGCTGCAGGCTTCTTATTTAATCAAAACGTACAGAATACTCCACAAACACATTCAAAATCATAAGCTGAAACTGAAACTTGGATTTTCTGAAAATATGAACAATTTTACATTGCGGACAAATTAACTTCCCTAATATATTGACAACATTTTAACGTTATCAAGGGGAATGAAACATAATACAGGTTTACATATTATATAATGAAAAAGGAAGTTGCGTTCCAGTCTGTTGAACCTATTTATCCAGGTGCAATTTATCATACTTAAATTTGTAATAAGATTGTTATAGCTGCTCATTTAGTTCAGATACTTAATACAGTCTATAAAAAATCATTTATTAACTGTACTGCTGTTTTCTGAATGCGGACGGGTAGTGCACGCTTCGCAAAGACAGCGCATGATAAAAATAAGACGCTTCATTTAATGATGGGACGCTTTGAAAACAAAACCCTAGAAAGGTGAGACTAAGATCAAAAGGTTGGACAAAAGACACATTAGTAGGTCAACGACTTTTAGTGACCTTGTAACTTCAACATATTTACAAAACAAAGTATATATACGGATGAATTAATTTGTCGTTTTTCACTTTATGCGTTATCAGGGATTTTGTTTGCGGGCAAAAAACGAAGTCACGACTTACTATTATTCAACTAGGTTTTGCATAGATGGGTAGTAAACGTTAAGTCATGACATTCGGTCTTCACCTGCAACGTACAACACATGAAGTTTCAAAAAGTGTATATTGTATCTTGTAACATTGTGTTGAATAAAAGAGTTTTCTTGTTGTTACTAGTAATTCGTACAGCTAAAAGTACACAAATTTGTAGAAATGATACATCGACCGACTAGGTATCGGCTAACAATTTTAAAACACTCACATTCCGAGACAGTTATACTTTTCCCGATTTCTCAAATTTGAACTTCAAGAATTGACGATTTCAACTTAACTAATTCATGATTTCACGATTTCAATTTATTAAATTCACGAATTCTCGATTTCGACTTAACGAATGTACGATTTTAATTCACGATTTTAACTTCATGAATTAATTTCAACTTAAAGTTTACAAATTCATTATTTCGACTTCTCTTGATTCTAATGTAAATAGATTACGGGCAACATTGACTGCATTTGTTTATAAAATGTGGTAATGTTAATATACAAAATTCCACAATTTGAATTTACACAATGTTCATTAATCAGTATAATAATATCAGAAATAACAAATTTCCAGTAAACCGTTTGAAAACATGTTATTTAAAACAAACCTACGACACTGCTTAAGTCAAGTTAACAACTACTGAACACGTATTGAAATGATGCTACACATTCTTGCTACAGAGAGTTCTGACTAACCGTTCACTTCAATGAAATTTCAAAGTACATGTAGCTATTTAGAAAGATGCTGCACTTATGGGAGAGTTGAAAAACAAAAAACATTGTCCCAAAACAGAGGTAGTCCTGAAAAACACAATAATGTTATAATTATGCATTCGTGTACTAGTTTCTGCCTAACATCAGACTGAAAATGCAAGCAATACGTGTTCTTATATTGTCAAAACCTAAAGCTCCTAAAATGAAATAAAATGCAAAATTAATATTTTTTTATATCATCTTTCATAAACAGAAACTGCTTGTTTTTTTCATCATCACCTTCGACAGAACTGTGCTGTTCTTTTCGGTTTAGTTTTTGTTTAATATTAAAACAGTATACAAGATGGTTTTTCGGTTTAGTTTTTGTTTAGTTTTAAAACAGACTGAGTATACAAGATGGTATGTCGTAACATATTATTAATTCCTGAAACAATCATCATCTACAAAGCGGAATGCCTTTAAAGGTGAACTGAAAACAAACCATAGTCATTTTTTCTTACCTATGAGATACATATTTCCGCGCATTCACCGCTTATCTCTTGTCGCTGCCGGACGATTTATATGTAAATCATAAGCACCCAGCTCATCACATAAAAATCGAAACATGACTGTAAAATTTTAAGTTTTGCAATAAACATGGCGTTGAGGGTATTCATTTTCTTAGCTAGATCGTTTTCTATAGCAGTTTTGAAGTACAATTCGAGAAAAAGTTTTTCCATGAAATTGAAATATGTTGAAAAGTTGAAATTGTAAAGTTGAAATCATGATGTTGAAATGTGAAGGTGAAATCATGAAATTAGGAACTTCACAGTCAATAAATCATAAACTGTGAATGTCCCCACCTGTCTTTCGTACATTTCAGATTGACTCAGCGGCTAAATACTTCCTGTGCTATTTTCAACGATACCGCAGCCATCACGAAAATAGAATAAAAATTTAGGCATACTCAATGAGCAACCTGAAGGATTGTCATATGCAGGTAAAACATCCAGGCATTTCAACTACGATATACAATGTTTTAATTAAGCAGAGAAATCTTGTTTTAACTGAGTGACTAACCTTATTAGTGAAAGTATATGTATTATTGGAGTGCCACCCTTATGCAGATGTAAATAAGATAGTATAACGAGGCGGACGATAATGTTGACACAAAATAACAATTTATGTTCTCGGCTCTCAGGCTATTTTAATTACGTATTATATACTATAAATTGTTGTATATTTATAGTGAGTCATTAATCATGGTCCTTTTGCTTCAAGGTCCACGTTTGATCATGTGACTAATGTCCTGTTACGTAGCAAGTACCTTCTTCACGTTTTTATGCGCATACATTGGATCTTCACGTGAATAGGAAAAGGTACGAAAATCTTTAAATATTTAGTAAAATATTATTTAACTATAGTTTTTATGTTTAGTATTGGTCCAAACATTGTACGAACTAATGAATAAGTTTATAAAACGGAACTAAGTGAAATATCTTTTTGCAAAAACTGATCTTATGACACAGTATGCAAACAACTTCATTAAAAAAGTAAATGGACTTATCAATTTTAAAATAAAAAAAACTCTGTGTGAAGGATATTTGATCAAGAATTTAATGCATTTTCTTTATTGAACTACAGTATAGTCTAAATTTTCTTAATGTTACGGGTTGTACATATGCAGCTCAGTGGACTATAATTTTTTATTTCGTAATAAAGGTTGATGAATTCTCAGTTTATTAAGCGCGAGGTATATTTTTCTAAGTGAATTGATTGAAATTTAATGTACTTTAGATTAATTTGAAAAGAAAAAAACACCCAGAAGCTTTAAAAAGAAAACAATACAACATTTTGATGTAGCGGTAGAAGTTATAACTCCTGCGATGGAGTACTTTGAGCTTCTATGAGCAAAATCGTAACATTTATATGGAATGCATTTCGCCGGAAGTCAATGATTGGCGCGGTCATTAAATGCGGAAACATTTTTTTTTTTTGAAAGAAGATTGTTTCAAAAATGATTGCTTACAAACAATAGAAACCTATTCCTGTACCAAATTACTACATCTGTTTTGAAATGCGTAAAATTACATCAATAAAAAAGAAGTCGTATTGACTTCCAAACCGATCTTTCCCGACCGACTATTTACCCGGAGACACCACTAGACTACATAGAGACACTGGAAAACGCCAAGATATTGTTATAAATGTAAAGTGTTTAATATTCAGATGCCAAAAAAGGCCAATTCTGCGTATCTATAAGGGCATTGCTAACTATAGTGTAGTAAGTTTATTGCAAACAAATCAACTGTTCGTATACATGTTATTAAATCATCATGTCCCGCAATTCTAGTTAGTTTAACAAAAAGTCGTCTTACCATGGATAGAGATTCAGTCAGCTGGTCATAGAACTTAACTAAGGGCAAACCCTTCAATTAGCAAATATTACAAAATATGCCAATTCATGTACGTGGAATAATAAATAAATGTATTTGTTCAAGAAGAACACATGCAAATTGCGACCTATCATAATAAATCGCTATCAACAAACAAAAAAACAACTATTAAATAAAGGTATAACGGCACTATACAACGCCTATTTGGCTTATTTTACCGGTTGCAGTGTACTACCGCTTTTCTGGTGGAATCATTTATGATTGGAGAATTTCACCTATAACTAGCATACTTATAGTGTACTTTTCAAATACATATCTCATCTTCTGCATTATATTAATTAATAACCGGACTGCGTGTAATTTCATTGTTTATATTTACAGATTACAAACGATGTTTACCTGGTTAACAGTGGTGGTCCTAGCCTCGAGCGTAACGTGCGTGATATCGGCGAACATCAGACAAAACTCTCCGCCATACGTGCCGAACCGTAAGTTTATTACTCCAGTTAAACAGACGGGAACTTCTTTCTTTTTATAAAGACAGCCTTTCAGACTAAAACGAAATGCAATAAGTAATGGCATCTAACGAAGTTCGAAGTGTCTCAATACCAAGCCACATGATCATTACAAAACGCCTGTACGTTACGCTACGTTGTTCATTGGAAGCATATATGAAGATGAGTTTAGCATTTCTTAATTTAGAATTGTGTCGTTGTTCTTTTCCTTGAAGGAACACTTAGAATTGCACAGACACATTTGACTGATCAATGCATCCCGGAAACAGTTTCCGTTATAGTTATACGTTGTCATATTAAAAATGTATTCTGCTGAAACAAACTAACAAACAATAGCCGTTTCTTTTCGTACATGCTAATATATTTTGCGTTACTTCCATTTACACGACAGTATTTCTAAAGGGAGTCATTTTAAAGGGAGATTACTGGGTATGGTATTGCATAAATTGTTTGACACATAGCTTAAATGAACGTGCATATCTAGCTTTTAACTTTCATACTGTCTACATAACGTAGGAATATGCTACTGTTGTTTATGGAAGTAATAGAGCGAACTTATCATGAGACCATATCAATTTTCTACCAAGTGATCTCCCCTTACAAATGTTGCGTAACGTGACGTAGTTACCGGTGCGTGGAGTATTCAGAACCTTGTGACTATTACTAATTAAAAACTAATAGACTGTCGATTTTGTATTTCATTTATATAAAAATAGAAATTACAGATCGATTTTTAATATTGACTGGTATCCCAGGACTAAATCAGCAACTCAGTCATGGCGTACTAATTTGACTTATATAAATGTCCCTAGCATTCAGAACCGTATTAAAAATGAAGAGCAATTATTTTAAACAATTTTGAGAAGCCACTGTAGCGCATTTGTAGAGCGTTCTCCTTAGAAATGGGGGACCCACGAGTAAAATAGCAAATAACTGCATTTTGCAAGAAGAACATATTATATTATGTCGAAACATGCCTCTTCTTTACACAAATATCGATTATCTTTGATAAATAGATATCCAACAGAAAATGTGAAATAGTTGAAACAACCTAAAAACTGGCGTTTAACAGAATGACAAAATGTCTTATTTCGCTATGTTTACCGGTGCTGCTTTTTAACAGCTTTTGTTAAATTTTACAGTTTTTGACAATTCTTACAATTATTTAATGAATTCCTGTTTTTAGTTATTCAACGTTACATCTAGTTAAGTGTGACTTTTTAATCAAATACCATTCGTTGGCTTCTAATACCTACACATTAGCAGTTATCATTCTTGATTATTCGTGATATAACATGGAATATTGATGTTTATTTCAGGCTGCTTCCTGGATAAAGCTCAGGGCTCATGTCGTGATTTCAAAAGAAACTACTTTTTCAACGTAACTGCCGGATACTGTCAAGCGTTTGTATACGGTGGATGTGGAGGCAACTGGAATAGATTTACATCTCACACCAATTGCCACAAGACCTGCACATGCGCGACACCTCCAGAGACCGGTCCTTGTCGGGGTCATATCAGAAGATGGTTTTATAGTCCGACAGACGGTTGCTGCCGTCCGTTCATATACGGAGGCTGTGGTGGCAATACCAATAACTACGCTACATGGACTGAATGTAGTGAAATGTGCGGATATCCGACAGCCGATAGTAGTTGGTGGAAATGGGGAGCCCAGTGGGGTAACTGGACGGGTGGACAAACATCAGGCTCTAAATCTGCAAATACGTCATACTCAAGAAATGATTTCATGCGTGACTGGATGTTATGGCAAATGTTAGCTGGAGGGGAATTCGAAATGGAAGACCTTGCAAGGCTTATTGGACAGGCTCATATCCTTCGTTCAAGACATTTAATGGGTCGTTCAGGACAGTCAATGGGTAAAGCGGGTGCATCATCTGCAGGGGGTTTTGGGTTCGGGTCTCAGATGCTTGAGCAAGAATATGGAAATGGATTTTTTGGCGCGGGATTGGGAGCTGGTATGCAATCTTCTGGAATGGCAAACTGGGGACCGGCATACAAAACTGCAGGACAAGGTTCATTCACTCCCCTTGGCCATATAGGTTCTATTGCAAATTTAATGAACGGTGAGGCAAACGAATGGATGAATGGTGGGGAATCTTGGGGTCAGTTTGGAGCCGGGGGATTCCAGGGTAATGCACAACGTTGGGATGGCAGAAATCAAGCCGCTTTTAATCAAGGTTCCAGCGAGCAAGGACATGGCTGGGCCAGAGCAGGGGTATCTGGACACGGACGAATAAATTCACAAGGATTGATGAGTCAAGGTTCGACTGGCTCTACCGGAGGGGCTAGAGGTAGCTGGACGCAAGGAGGAGGAATGCAGAACACAGGGGGATTAAGAAGGTCTGACTTCATAGATATGGGATCAGGTGCATTAGGATACATGGGATCAGGACAAGGTGGGGGTATGAATAGGGGACAATTCGGTAAAGGTTTTTCCGGACAAAATGTCGGAAACACAGCGATAGAAATTCTTCACCTTATAAGTCAAATAGGACGTGGGTCATTAGGACCAGCTGACCTAATTAATATTGGACAAAGGTATGGAGCTGTGGGACCAAGCGGAAACGTAGATATCAATTTACTTGCGACAAGAATGGTTGCCGAACTGCAAGGCCCTAGAGGTAGTATGAATATGGCGCGTCTAAAGGGAGTTGCCCAGCGACTTGGTGCTTTAGATAATAATGGTAATTTTAATTTACCATTAATGATCAAAGGAATGACTGACACTCTCTCTCGCGGGGGATTAGGAAACGGGCTAGGAGGTACTGGAATTCCAACACTGGATGAATTCAACTGGCTTGGTTCTGGAAAAGGAACAATCAGTTCAAAAACAGGAAATAGTGGTACTAGAGTAGGAGGGGCACCAGGCGGAACAGGCGTTAGTGGAGGAATTGGGTTTGGCAGATCTGGTCTTGGGACGGGAAGCAGAGGAGCAGCAGGAAATGGTCTTGGTTCATCTGGTGTTGGTGGTCGTTTTGGTGCAGCTGGATCTGGTGGTTTGGGGTCACAAGGAGGCTTAGGAGGTGCGGCATCTGGGACAGCTTCTATGAAGACTGCTGTAATATCCGCAGGGGGTGGAGGCGCTAGAATGGGATCATATGGTAAAAAGTAAAAGAAATATGATTGGTTCAAGAAGCCACTATTTTTTTAATTCCAGTTTAGCTCCTGTTCAAAGTTATTAGTATATTTATAATTTATGTCATAACATCGTCAAAATTCTTAACGCTTTGCTGTTTGCTTATGAAGGTAAATAACATCGTGAGTTTTGTGTCGTCTATTGGCTTAGCAGCAGTCCTACGCATGGGTATGCCGCTTTTCATCGCCTTTCAATTCTATTGTCCTGTCTATATGTCTGTCCGTCACGCATTCTGTTACCCAAATCATTTAATTCCTGAAAGGGAACACAGGTAGGGAACGGGAAGGGAAAGTACACAACAACTTAAAAACAACTGTTGCATCAATAATCTTTATTAATATTCATTTTATGTTTACTTTCAAACCTATTGATCCGTTCCTGTTTGATATACGTTAACAAATAACTGTCCTTCTGAGAATGTATTTATACAAGTAACTTTGCTTTTTAAGTTGTTACGATCATTCTTCTGGGACTGCATTTATGCATGTAAATGTTAATATTAATTGCATATGCACTGCAAAATTCGAAATGATAATAACAACAACATATAATTATTGAGCTTTGTCTTCCAACAAGCGTCATTTGTGTAACATAGAGCACTAGTGTATTAGTGTGTCCTATTGATTATATGCTGTACTTTACAATAAAAGTTATTTACATAATAATAAAAATACTACTTAAAATGTTCTAAAACGTTTTCCTTGAAAAGGTAAAGTAATAATAACAACAAATCAAGTGACTATCAACATACCGGGTATGTCATAATATAAAAAATACACATATACAATGTGCAAGAAATGATAAATAGATTTCACAGCAGTTACACTCAACACTGGATTTGTGAGATCAAAATGAGTCACTGTTTTCATTCACTGCACATTGCTTTTATCAAATTAGACACGAAAAAAAAAAACCAGATGCCAACGGGCAACATGTCTGGCGTGACACGTCGTGCAATTGTGGTAAACTATTGTCTCAAGTCATTCCGACATCCTTCAATTTGTGATGAAGTAGTATCATGTGTCCATTTTTACCTTTAGTTCTTCAGTATGACCTTGACGCTATAGACTTGGGTCTTGCGGGCCTTCAATACATTTGAAATATACAGTCACATGAACAAGGTCTTAAAAGTCCTTTCTTCATCTTTAATCATTAAGTATTACATTGACTAATGTACATTGACCAAGTATTACATTGACTTTGAGCTTCACAGAACTGAGTGTTGCGCATGACATGCTGTCGCATTATAGTGAACAACTATGCGAAGTCAATTTAAAATCCTTCCCTGCATGAAGAAGTAACTGCCATGACAAGGTCTCATGTGCTCTCTTTTCACCTTTAAAGCTCTCTCATTTTCCGTTGAAATATTATTTTTTTTAAATTGACATACTTATAAAAAACAAAAAAATATGAGCAAATCTAGGTAGCAATTTGCAAAAATTGATTGAAAAGCGGCCCGCCCCCAAATTCAAAATGTCGGTTACACGGCACCCCTACACATATATTTTTTTTTAATTTTAAAAACATTTTTAACTCTTTTTTTTTATATATTTGAAATTTAGAGATATACGTGAAGGAATTTATTGGCCTTTTTTTTTGACCTGTATGTTTTAACAATACGTATTTTGACACGTTTGAAGACTAATTATTACCAAAATCTGTGTACGCGAGCAGCTTTAAATGTCTTATGGTGACTTGACATATGCATCATGACATAAAAAGTTAATAAATGAGGAAGATACAGCCTGGACAATGTCTTATCATAAGTATTTTTTTCACCTTTCTAAGTGTGACACTGAGCTACAGACCTGGTTATTGTACACGACATGCCGTCCCTGTATGGTACACACTCCTGCCAAAGCAGTTTAAATTCGAGGTTACAGCCCGAACAAGCTTTAACGGACGGACGGACACACATACACCAACCGGCAAAATGACAGCTTTGTCGTGCCACCGCCTCGACAATGATACAGTGATTGAATATAGAGCCAGTTACATTTTATATTAGATATTTCTCATGAAGCTGTTTTGTTTCAGTATATAAACAATAAGATATAACAATAGTATGACTATGTCTATAAGCATTAATAGTGATGTTCAGTCACATTTATCTTAATTTTACAACGTATTTATCATTCTTTCGTTATTCGTTTCACGTTCTTGGGATAGTTTTGATTATGCATACAATACACAAATTTCCGGAATGCATCTAAATTTTGAAGAAACATTTATAAAAACACTACATTCGCCAAAAGCCAGTGCTACGTTTTAACACGATATTACAACGAATTAAAACTCATTCAGTACCTATACAGATAACGTAATTACTCTTGTCTCAAACCAGCTCTGCAATCCCCACATATGCGTGATTCTGTATATACAATGCTGAAAATATTTTGACACAGTTCCTGATTTTGCTGAAACAATAAATTGTAAAACGTAAGCATGTTTACACCCACATGTGCAATTTCTTTCTGACCTTTCCCTAGCACTGCACCAATCACAAGCGAGACAACACACAATTTACCTTCCCTAATTTTCACACAGGGTGCCCCAGAAGAGCCTTCCTTGAACTTTTCCGAATGAAATAAAACATATTTCTCAAAGTCCAATGGAGCATTTATATTTTTCCAGTTCAAGCACGTTGTCCTCTCCTTTTTCAAATTCTTAGACCTCGATGCATGGCCGACAATGTAGATGTCGTCCCCAGGGTTGGTATCCGTGATATACACGATGGGACTCTTTACTTTCAAAGGCGTCATGATTTCTAGTATTGCCACATCTAGCTCAGTACTTGAAAACACCAGCTTCAGCTTCAACTTGTGACCCTTTGACTCTCCTAAGAAAATCACTTCAATCTGATTTAGGTCGGTGGCTGTAATACAAAGATGTTTACTTGGTTTATGAAACTGTAAGGTACCTTTTGTTTAAATTGGACAACATTTATAAAGAATTTAAAAGACATATTTGAAACTTTGCTTCTATATTGAATTAAACATTTCATGTCAGTAATTGCTACAAAATGAACATATTCTAACAATATCAAACTACATTATATCGAAGAGTACGGAAAGGCTGACTATGAGAAAGAAAAAACAACAAACACACGCGATTAAACAAACAGTGCACAAACCAGAGCTATCTCTAACCGTGCTCAAAATACCCCTACAAATGCAATCATGGTTTCTCATGTTACACTAACCTCCATTACTCGTGACATACTCATTTGAAACCTAGCCCTAGTATGTGGCTCAGGGGTGAATAAAAATGAAGTCACCAGACCTTTGATCCCTAAATGTGATCTAGACATCGAAACAAGAATGTGATACACTCACTGAACAGCCTTTTGATATGGTGAACATTTGAGCCGAGTTTTATGAAAATCCTACATGGAGCTTAAGATATATCAAACAAACTGGAGTTATCACTGGAAGTGATTTATACCAACACAACAAAGTTCATGTAGCTCTATATAGTATCATGACCTTGACCCCTAAATGTGACCTTGGCTTTAATTTTCTTTATGAGGCAACACCAGGGCCGTTCTTACAAGAATACCCTTCAAGAGGATTTCGAAATATAGTCTCATGACCTTTGAACCATGCGTGTGACCTTGACCTTGAGCTGTAGGGTTGAGTGATTGTTTCTCTACATCGACTTGATAACATTAACACTTGTCTCAAGTTTCATGAAACCCTTCAAAGCGTTCAAGAGATATGGACAAACACGAAAGATGTTACCCTTAAGGTTTTATTCACTAGTTCCTCACACTGAACGTGCGAAAAGGCGCATGATGTGAACACTATTGGTAGAAGTTAATTAGAAAATATTACACGCCAAATATCTAAGCTCTATACCTTGTGGTTCTGGAGAAAAAGATTTTTAAAGGTTTTCCTGTACAAGTCTATGTAAAACAAGTGACTCCCCCAGGCGGGGCCAATATTGACCCAAGTTTTCCTATATAAGCATGTGTAAAATCAAGAGACATCGAGGGCGTAGTCAATTTTGACCCGGGGATCATGATTTGAACAATATTGGTAGAGGTCTACTAGACAATGCTACATGCGAAATATCTAAGCTCTAGGCCCTGTGCCTTCAGAGAAGAAGAGTTTTAAAGTTTTTTTCCTTTCCATTACCATGTTAACCAGAGTTCTGCATGGAATAAAATTCTTTCAACGGGGTTGGAAGAGCTTTTTGCAAGAAACATCCCTGCCAAGTTTCATTAACACTGCCCTTAGGCTAGTGGTTTCAGAAAAGATGTCATCTGAAGCAAATGTGAACGACGGACGCCGGACGGACACATGACCGCCGCCGGACCTACAACCATTCTAAAAGCTCATCATGAGTACTGCGTGCTCAGGTGAGCTAGAAGGTGTACAACATATCATTTGCAATGTAGCAACAACTATATACAAATGTGTGTAGCAACCTTTTCCTGAGCGTTTGACTTGGACCTGCAGGGTCCGATTCATGCATTGTTATGTAAATATTAAACTAAAGTTTCAATATAGATTTAATACAGTACTATAATACTACTGGAAACTATATATTTTAAGGTGTGTTAAAGTCTTACCTAACACAAAGTGAAGTGTTGTCAATACATATTGTTCCCCTGTTATAATTGCAGTTGCAGACATTCCATTTGTTCCTTTGATTGTTCCAGTTATCTTCCATGCCTCGAGGTAGTCAAGATCTTCATAAATATCATGTTTTGGTAGACGCAACACTGCAAGAGATGTTGTGAATTCACTTCATTTACCCGGTACTTGCGCACAACACTTTATATTTCCATCGCTAAACAGTTTTTTCCAATTCATTTTTAAATCCTTCAATGTATAACAGAGTTACAATCTGGACATAAACATGTATAATATTTACATGATTCTTAAACGTCTTGGTAAAAACCTCTCACCCGAAGTGTGACCTTGACCTCCAATGTAAAGACGTTGGATTTGTGCATGATATGGCATCTCCATCTCAACAACTGTGCCATGTAATTTTAAAATCTGTCTATGTATAACAGAGTTACATGTACCATGTATTAAGTTCTTTACGACCTTTCAACTCAACATGTGACCTTGACGTTTAAGCTAGAGTCGTGGTTTTGCACGCATCACATCGTCTTGATGTGTTAAACATTTGTGTCATGTTATTTGAAATTCTTTCAATGCAGGGCAGAGTAACAATCCGGACACGAATGCATACATATAAACAGGATTTCAGAAACTTTAAAGTTTAATTGTGACCTTCACCTTTGAGGTAGGATCATGGGTTTTACCCATGACACATTGTCTTGATGTGTGGGACATGTGTGCCAAATTGTTTTAAAATATTTCCATGCATAAGTAGGTTACAATCTAGACACGAATGTGTGCATATATACAGCATTCCATTACCTTTACACTAACAATAAGAATGACCTTGACGTTTGACGTAAGGACGTAGATCTTGTTCGCGACACGTCGTCTTTATGTGTTTAACATTTGTGCCACATGATCTGAAAATCCCTTCATGCATGACAAAGCTACAGCCCGTATACGAACAAATTGAATACTGGACATGCAGACAGACAGACTGTGCGACTTTAATATGCCAACCATTATTCTAAGTTCAAACAAGATCATAAAATTAAAATACTTGCGTAACATTACAGTTTTGTTTTAAAGGAAAAGTTAGAAAGTAATGCGATATCAGAGACGAAATAAACATATTATTAGTACATACTTAACTATAAACAAATTTATGATTGTTCTTTTTTCTAACCTTTCTTTTTACTGTTTCCCTTCTGACTGCTTAATGGTTTGACCTCAAACTGTTCCTCGTTTTGGCATTTGCATTCTAAAACAAAAAAATAGGCAACCAAAAACTATGGATAAAAGTATATTATCATTTGCATTAAAACGTGAATAGACAATAAACATGATAAAATGTACGATCATATTACGTCATACATAATTTATAAGGACTGTTTACTAATAACACTGAATTTCTTTCTATGTACCCTGTTGTGTTACAAGAAATGTTATAAGAAAATGTGTTACCGATACTTTGAAGAGTAACTTCTACTTCTGTGCTTGGTTGAAGCAATCCCTCTGCCTCGATACGAGTCATTGCCGCTTTTACTAAATTTTCTTGTAGATTGTCTAGACGAAGATTCGGTACGGAACTTTGACTCTTAGGCCGAACAGCAATTGAAAACCCCTTCGATAATCCAGTGCCCCCCGTTTGTATTGGCAAATCGTCTGTGTGATGAGGTGCAATAGAAGTTTTACACGGTCCTGATTCAGGTGTCTCTGCCTCGAACTGAATATCAAGACTTATATTCATTTCCAACGGGGGCGTATTGTCATCGTTGGCTAGGCTAAATATGTAACTCAGCACCATTTCAAACTCTTTTGAGAAGAACTTCTTCGGAAGTTGTAGTGCAGAAACTTGCGATCTAGGCTTAAACACCAAGAGAATGCATTCCTTCTTCATTTCCACTATGTCGACATCAAGCCTAAGGTCGACTTCATGTTGAAACGCTGCAAGGTTTTCTTGAAGATTTCTAAATACCGAGTCTTCGTAGGCGTCAGAGCTGTCTGCACCTGATGTAAATCTGATTTTGACCTTAGCTCCTGAAACTTAAAAATCACATAGAGTAGCATTAAATGATCAGTTTCTATTTTCGGAGTTTATGATTATATACGATAGCTATAGATTGTATTGGAATTGATACGCAAACGAATTTAGAGCACTTTATAGATATAATATCACGTATGGAGAGCTCGGACTTGACTTGGGCTACTATTGGGCTCTTGTATATTGATAATACTGATACAGTAGGTAGCATGATAAAGCTTCAAAGCCTAATTTAAATGTTATAAAATTATCAATTAAATTCCCATTCTCACTTTGGATGTTACAATTATATGACTGTACACGTGTAATGATTTTAAAATGCTCGCTCTCAGATTGTGATGAAAAATTGAAGTTCTTCAAATTCTCTTAAAAAAGATATTTTAAAATGTCAATAGTCAAATAAACTGTTCCAGTATAAAGTCCTGTAAAGTATATCTTTATATTTGAAATTATACGCAACCAAATTATAAAGCGTTATAATCGCTTCTGAAAATAGCAATATAACCATATACCGTAGCAGTGCCGTTAAACCAAACCTTCCAATATTTTCAGTGGATGTTTGTAAATTGCTACCTAGATTTTTACTTATGTTGTTGATTCTAGTCATTACTTTTACAATTCATGTTTTAGTAAATAATTTTTGAATTATTTTATTTCACCGGAAAATGTGAACGAGCAACTTTAAAAAGTATAGTTGGTGTTACATCTTCTTAATTAATATAAAGAATTGACCTCTCCAGAACAACACCTCTCTACAACAAACACATATCTGTGTTCCTAAGGGTCCTCGCTACTGAGAAGTTGCACTATATGTCTTTTGGAGTACTCGGCACGAACATTTTATAGTACTACAGTACTGCAGTTTTCACAACTTTAAAGACGTTTTTGGTAAAGCTTTGCTTACTCCAATACGACATTTAATCATTTAAACGAAATATTATAAGATAATAGGAGGTATTATATTGATTGATAACAACCCATATTCATTTTGTCCTTAGCTTACAGAATCGAACCTTTTCCTATGTACTTACATGCGCTTTTATTTTCATGGAAATGTTGTGCACAGTCCATAATTTCTTTCGGTGTCCGCAGTTTACACCCAATATGGATGTTGTTGTCCTTACCAACTGCAATGACTGTATATTTTTGGTATTCGCCGTTGCATTCCATCACCTGATTATCACCAACACCGATCGCAACCGCAGACTGGTCTGGAGTGACTATGTCTGTTTTATTACCGTCACCATCTTCGTGGTGGATAACTGTGTGATGATTGTCTTTTCTCGTCCCAGATCTTATTTGTGTGTCATTTTCTGTGTCGACTGAATAAATACAATGCGCTTTGATTTTTCTACTATTAATACATTATTGTTGGGGGATTTAAAATAAAAATATACTAGACCTATCACTAAATGTGACTAATGCCCCCAAAAGACTGCTGTATCAACTGAAGAAGTTATAAGTAACTGAATACCTTGTAAAAAAAACTAAAATAAAGTTATGGTTCTTGGCAATAACTCTGTAATTAGTCAAGATATAGATATGGTGCTTGTACACTGCACTTCCTCTCATTGTCCTCCGGACAAGGAAAAGTAATAAAGGTCAATAACTCTTTAATTTGTCACAATATGTGATTAATACCCCCAAAAGACTGCTGTATCAACTGATGAAGTTATAAGTAACTGAATACCATGTAAAACACTAAAATAAAGTTATGGTTCTTGGCAATAACTATGTAATTAGTTGCAAAGGAGTTAAGGCTCTTGTACACTGCACTTCCTCTCATTGTGCTTGACCATTGTGTGAAGTTGTATTGAATTCCAACTAGTAGTTTTCAAGTTATGCTCCGGACAAGGAAAAGTAGCAAAGGGCAATTACTCCGTAATTAGTCAAGATAGAGTTATGGTTCCCGTACACTGCACTTCTTTTCATTGTGCTTGACCATTGTATGAAGTTGTATTGAATCACAACCAGTAGTTTTTTAAGTTATGCTCCGGAAAAGGAAATGTTACAAAGGGCAATAACTCTGTAATTATTCATAAAAGGGTTATGGTTCTTGTACACTGCACTTCTTTTCATTGTGATTGATCATTGAATGAAATTGTATTGAATTCCAACAAGTAGTTTTCAAGTTATGCTCCGGACAAAGCAAAGCATAAAAGGACAATAACTCTGTAATTAGTCAAGATAAAGTTAGATGTCTTGTACATTGAACTTCCTCTTATTGTGCTTGACCATTGCATGAAGTTGTATTGAATTCCAACCAGTAGTTTTCAAGTTATGCTCTGGACAAGGAAAATGCAACGAACCGACCGACCGTCTGGCCGACCGACCAACCACCAGGTGTCTTCTATATACCCCCAAACTTCGTTTCGGGGGTATAAAAATAAGTTGATGGAGTTTTCTCCTGCAATACAAAGTCCTTAACCGGATATGACAGGATGAGATGAATGTATGCGCTATATTTCACAGAAATCTGTCAAAGGGTTTGGAATATATAGTAACATGACCTTTCACCTAAACCTTTGTCGTCACGATGAGATGAACACTTGACCCAAGCTTGATGGAAATTTTCAAAAGGGTTAAGGATATATTGTCTGGTGAACTTTGACCTTCAGGTTTGACACGTGATTGAAAAATAGATACGTAACATTCTCAAGATTTACCAAATGTTTAAAGAAAAAAAATCAAAATGTTTCGGAGATATAGAAGCATGACGTTTGACTCTAAATGTGACCTTGACATTTAGCATTCTTGGTTGGAACATAGATGTTGCCTTATGAGGTGGTTTCAAAAACAATCCTACTTATGACTCTTGACCCTGAAATGTAACATTGACAATGAGCGGATAAGGTAAGGACAACAACTGTGAGAAGTTATTTCAAAATTAGTCTTTGCATGTAGAAGTTATAGCCCAGTCACAATATAAAAGCGTCATGATGACCCTATCTCGCTCACCTGAGTGACACTCACGTCAAGAAAAATATTCTATTACTTTTTTATGATGATCGAATGCAAAATGTTGCCTCTATCGTGTTCACAAGTTTTTTTATTTATTTACCATGTCGACTTTTTTTATTGACCCCAGGTGACGAAGATTAAATATTGTGTATCAAATATGGCCTATAGAGTGTTAAAAATGTTCCCCTTTGATTTGACCTTGTTACCTAGTTTTTTACCCCATGTGACCCAGTTACGAACCTGGCCTAGAGATCATCGAGACTATCATTCTGACCAATTTCCATGATGATTGGGGGTCAAATGAGACTCTAGAGTATTAACAAGTTTTTATCTGATATGACCCATTCTCATACTCAACCTAGACTATATCAATACAATCATACTGACAAAGTTTCTCGAACACCAAATAAAAAATGCAGCCTGTATTGCATACACAAGGTTTTGCAATAATATGTCCCGATGACCGAGATGACCGAATTTCGAACTCGCCATTGATTTAAACAATACACTGATTCTGAAAAAGTGTCATGAATATCCAATGAAAAATGCAGCCTTGTTTGCGTACACAAACAAGGTTAATAGTGTAAACGGACGACAAGCGGACGACACGATGGACATCAAGCGATCAAATTTCCGTGCTCAAAAGAATGACTGTTAATATATATGTCTCTCAAAAGTCAACGGTTGTTTATAATTGCATATTGATTATAAACTTCATGAAATATATACTTTATGCATGTTCAACATGCTGCAATGTACAATGTTCTTTCTGAATTATTTACTTTGGGATTTTAAACTAATCATTACGAACATGGTCCCAGAACAAGTTCAGTTGTAAATGTTGTAACAAAATCATTCATATATATAAAATGTTCAATTTCAGCATTGAAAAATGATAAAAGAATGTATTTTTCCCTCTAAACCTGTGAAACAAACTTATAATTTCGCATACCAGAATCTACGTTATTTGACCCATCTTTTCGTAGTGAAAAGTAATAATTTTGCCTGATGTGACCAATGAATATATGTAAGGTCCGTTGGTGTCCACGTCCAGCAGACATGTACGACTCTGGTCTGATAGTTCTCGATTCCAACGTTTCATCTTGTATAATCTCGATTGTCATATCATAAGCATTTGCAATAGCGTGTAACATATCATCATCTCCATATTCGTCTTGTCTTTTCTTGCGCCGAATGTTGTTGTTCTTATTGCCTGATACAGAAGGCAGTGTTTGTCGACCCTGAATATAGGCGACTGCCTTACTTCGTACAACTTTTGCAGTGGGTTTTTCGCTTTGGTTATAGAAGGTAAGCTGGTCAGCTATTGCTACAAGCATGCTGTTTTCATCGCTTTGTATATCCACAATAGAAAATCCCATTGCCTTAACCCCATTACCAAAACGTTCAGAAATAGTTCTGTCCAGAAGTTCTACACCTGTCAAAATAGTTTATGGTATTAATTTCACAAACTATACAAAATATAAGTGACGCCAATGTCTTTACATCGCAATCTAGTACTTTGCGAATTGCAAACTACAAACCAGTCACCAGTTTGCGATGCAAATTGCGAACTGAAGACTAGATGTCAATTCGCTAGTCGTACAGCGAATTTTACCTGTGAGTTTGCGGTTTGAATCGCGATTTTCAAACCAGCTCGCGATTCGAATAAGGAACTGCAGACTAGTTCCCAGTACCCAGTTAAAATTGTGAATTGCAAACTGCAAACTAGTTTCCAGTTTGTGGTTCGAATTGCGTATTGCAAACCAGTCACCAGATTGCTATTTGAATAGCGAATTCCTGTTTGCGATTTGAACGCGAAGAGCAAGCCAGCTTGCAGTTAGCGATTCGAACTGCAAACCGATTTCTTAGTTGCCATTTTGCAATTTGAATAGCAAACTGCGAACTGCAAACCAACTTTAAGGATAATTAACTTAGTTAATGTAATTTAAGTCAGTACTGCAAAGGATCAACATACTTCGTAGTGATACCCCTGTAGAATAGTGCTTTACATTGCCTAACCGAAAAACAATAAATGTCAAGCATAGAGCCTCATCCATAAACTTTCTTTACTGTCTATGGCTCGAGTTAAGAAATATTTCGATAAGAACTCTACTTCAGGCATATATACACATTCTGAATATCAACAACGCGTTGTTTGTATTTCAGTATTTTTACATATAAGAAAGAAATGTTTCTACAACGACATGTTCATCATTCAGCAGTCGACCTACCAGTAGTGACGGGCTTTAAACGCCAGTAATAAAAGCCTACGGCTATCATCAAACACAAAACCTCAGACAGCAACACCATCAGTGTAAAATCAACCACGCCATCGCCCGGATACAAACTGTCAATGGTAACCATCTGTTTCTTCTGTAAGCATGCGAAAGACACAGAAAATGTCAGAAAACCAGGTATAAAATAGTTGTTCATGGACACTCTAATAATATGTACACTATAACTATACAATGTACACTAAAACTTAATTTTCTGCTGGTATTTTTGACTTAGTCGCACCAAATGTGCAGAATATCATGTCAAATGAATGTAAATTATCAATTTAATGTAATTTGTCGAAAGCCGTTTTTCTACTTTAATAACGACATCACTGACATTGAAGCATCCTTATATACAAACCCAATCTTCATATACTAGTATATTTTTGTTAACAACCAACATACAAGATCTCATTGCGATACTATAACCTCTTTAATTAAGTTAAGTTGCGGAAACATCTTTTCTATTTGTTTAGAAACAGTGACTTCAGCCTTAACTGTACATTGTATAGCAGTGTTACTGAACCTGTACATTGTATGTTTGATCTACTCCTAGTATGATGTTTTTATCTTTTTTAATGACGTTAGCACCAACAAATGAAAACATGGCCTTTCTCTCTTCTTAACCAACCTACCTAAGAAATGTGATCGAAATTCTTTCCTCATAAGAAGTATATTTGTGCGACAAATACTTTTCAGGAGGTAGTTGGCAATAGCAGTAGCACAAACGTGAAGTTGTCGGTAGCAGCAGATGGCAGTAGCGATAAATTGTAGTAGCAGTAGCAAAAAGGTGGAGCTGGCAGTAGCAGTAGTTGGCAGTAGCAAAAAACGTGAAGTTGTTAGTAGCAGTAGTTGTCAAAAGCGGTATCAAAAACGCAAAGTTGTCAGTAGTAGTAGTTTGCAGTAAATGGTGAAGTTGGCAGCAGCAGTAATTGGCAATGGCAGTTGCAAAAACGCGAAATTGGTTGTAGCACTAGATGGTGGAAGTAGCAATAGCAAAACGTGAAATTTGAAGTAGCATTAGTTGGCAGTAGCAGTATCAAAATCGTTAAGTTGGCAGTAGCTATAGCTGCCAAAAGCCAATAGTGGTAGCTGGCAGTAGCTACTATCAAATTTACGTTTTTGCTACTGCTACTGCCAACTTCACGTTTTTGTTAATAGTACTGACAGCTACTGCTACTGCCAACTTCGCGTTTTTGCTACTGCGACTGCCACCGTCACATACTTAAATTACTTTTAGTAAGAGCAACCGTTACCTTGACAACAACGACTTAACATGTCACACATTTTATTTTATCAGAATCTGTCATTTCAAATATAAGTTAGCGTATTCTAAGTCACAGTGGCCTTGACCTTCATCCTATTGGTCCCAAAATATCATTCCAATCTTTATCCGATACAAATCCTGTCGGAGTAATTCATTCTTATTCCAGTTGCAAAATAATTTCTCTTGCTTAAGTAAGAGCGACCTTAACTCTATGCAAGGTGTCTGTATATTTATTATCTTCCTTTATGTATGTTGACATAGTCTATATACACTAAAGTTCTGCTACAGGGCGACGACATACCCGGTTCAATAACCAGCGTTTTGTTGAAAAACTTTTCTAGAATTAAGTAGAATTATTATTAACGGTGAATTGAAAAAAACAACAACACCAGAATCAGTTTTGCTGTGCAAACATGTCGACATTTAAAGAGTAAGTACTTTGATAATACGTTTATATGTGCATTGTGAAGAAATACGATGCTATGCAAGTTTAGATACTAGTTTTATTTAAAAATAAGTAGCAAAAACCCAAAACAATATTAAAAAAACAAAAACAGCATACATCTATTTAGCAGCGAAATACTGAAGGACAATGCATTTGTACTATTGGGTACTGGTATGTCTACTTTTTAGCTGTGTTATTCATAAAGTATATGTATATAGAATACTGTTCACATAATAACATAATAATATCAATACACACGCGTTGCTACCTACTTCCCATTTTATTTCTGTTAAAATGCCATTAATACTCAAATTGTCGAGTTGTAAGTATTCCCACAAGCACGTTCAGCCCCGCAGCCAATGAAAAAGTTACCCTTGTAGTATCTAGTTTCCCCGCAACCCCTGAAGTTAGACCCGTACTACCTAGTATCCCCGCAGTAAATCGAAGTTAGCACCGCATCCCCGTGCAATGAATCCCGTATCCTCCAGTCTCCAAGAACCATATATGGTGTTACTCTGTCGCGTGTGCCCGGAACCAAAGAAGCCCCGTGGTAACATCGTTTGTATATGTATCATCACAGCTTCGCGGACACAGCCCCTTGTCGTTTTTCATCAGTTAAACTCTTGTAATATTGCTTTCCTTAGTCAACCCCATGCACAGCCCATTTTACATCTTGCTAGCAATTCAGTTCTATGTCCCCTAGTGTCAACTAAACTCGTGAAATGCACGTTTTAAAGGTGTCTCCTCGTAGCCCCGTGTTATGATACCTCTATATGTATCCACATGGCCCCATGAACTCATCCCCTTGTCTACATGTAATACCGCAGCCCGGTGTCCACCGCCTCGAAAGTTTCATGCATGCCTATGATTTAAAGTCCGTCAGCCCAAGTATCAATAAAGCCCCGCTTTAGTCAACTTTGTATGTGTCCCAGCAGCCAAATATACAATCGCACACGCCAACTTGCATGAGCATAGCCCTTTGGTTTCACACGATTCATTAGTGCCCTGCATCTACATGAACACAGCCTCGTGTAGTATTAATACATTTCTACTTACACCGTTTCTATAAGTATCATCCCCGCCTCACGGATTCAGCCCGAGTACCTGCGTTTCCTCACTAATAACTGCAGCACAAGTTACACCGCCTCGTAAATATATTGCAAGTATATCAATTTAGGTCCGTGTCCCGTAGTATCAACTCACATTGTGGCAACTGCGCTTCCCTTCAAATCCACCGCAGCCCCATTAATTCTGCCCTATGATCCTAATGTATCAACACAGACAAGGTTTATAACACCTCTGTTTATATCCCAACTACCCAATCTACTGACGCATGCGCTCACCTGTATCAACACAGTCCAAAAGTTTGAAAAAAGTTAAACACAAAAAATTATTTTTAGGTCCACTTAACACGGAATCCCACTGTAATTGGATCCTACAGATTATTTACTATTTTTCTTTATTCTGAAGTTAGGATTGTGCTCACAAAATCTAAAGTTAAACTTTGAAAACTGTCGCTCGGTACAAATGAAAAGAGATATAACTGACGGAAGTGGATTTACGAATCAAATCAGTAATGTTTACTGTTTAGTAATGAATGTTTATTACAATTACGTACTTGTCGCTGGTGTCATTTTACTCTACGTTAATAAATTAGGATATGATTCCTCATTCATGGATATAATGTAAATTCATAGATAAAGAAATAATGCTATTGTGAAATATGAGAAAAAAGAGCATACATCTATTTAAGCAGAAACATACAATAGAACAATACTTTTAATTACTGGTATATCTATTATCTTTCCGTGTCATTTATGAAGTAAATAAAAAGCTATTCCCAAGTATAAGACCAATACACACGCACTGGTACCTACTTTCCATTTTCAAATCTTTTTACATTCTATAAATAATTGTATTGACGAGTAGGAGATTAGCCCCACAGCCCATGAAGTTAGCCCCATTGCACATAGTTTCCCCGCAGCCCTATGAAGTTTTCCCTGTAGCACCTTGTTACCTCGCAACCTCTTTAAGTTAGCCCCGAAGCAAATAGTTCTCCTGCGCTCTTTGACGTTAGCCAAGTACTACCTTATTTCCTCGCAGTCAAGCGAAGTGAGCCTAGTGCAACCTTGTTTCCTTGCAGCCTCGTGAAGTAAGCCTAGTAGCACCTAGTGTCCCCACGTCCCGTGAAGTTAGACCCGTAACACCTAGTTACTCCGCAGCCTCATACACATGAATATAGCCCCATCAGTCTCTTGAAGATTTCCCCGTATTCCCTAGTTTTCCCGTGCCCCCCTGCACGGAATCCTGTATCATGTAGTCTCCCAGCGTCATATGTTGTCCCCCGGTACCAATATGATTCATGAATCCCTGCTAACATCGTTTATATATAATGTTTTATCACAGACTCGCAGACACAGTCCGTGTCCCTTTTCCATCAATATTGCTTCGTTAAGTCAATACCTAACCACCACCTCCCCTCGTTTCATCACATCCCATGTTTCTCCACCGTCTTAATATTTCCTTTCTATGTCTCCCAGTATCAACTTAACCGTGGAATGAACGCTTCAAAGAATGTCACGGCCTAATGAACTCATCCCCGTGTCTACATGTATATATATGTCCGCTTTTCACCGCCTCAAAAGTTTGGTAGCTCGTAAACATACAAAAGAGACTCAATTTTCTCAGTTGTTATTGAATTTCTTTCTTATATGCACATTAACATCTACTTTTTTATCTCAACATCCTTTCTATTCCATTATCATGAAAATATTATTTATCAATAATCAAAATAATACATTCAGTTAAGTGGATAAGATAAGATAGGAAATGTAATATTGATTCAGGTGATAACAAAAAGACCACAATTTCTACTTATCATCCCAAAGTATGATATATTACATCAGGGAAGATGGAAAATTGATACATATTCTGAAACACATACTTCATACAAACAAGTTTGCAGCTACCTCTAAATTTAGTACGTTTACCAATAACGAGTAACTTTATATATCACCCACCCATCAAAAATTTCCAAAGAAACTTATTAGCTTCATAAAAAACAACAGGACCAATAACATTTCTTGTCATACTGATTTTCATCAGTTGGCCACCTTTGTAAATACAGTTGTTAACGGACAATGGAGGAAGGATGAAAGGCGATTGTCGAACAACCCGTACCAATAGCTTAGCCAGAGTTCTCGGCTCATAAGAGCTAAAACAAACTTTACAGTTTACTTACTTTTCAGTTTTTGATGGTCATATACTTTTAAAATATCAAATTTCCCCTTTAAGTACGCTTATGAAACCGACAGTAAAAGAAGCAATTATGTTACTCTAGCTCGCATTTAATGTTCTACACTGGTCCAAAGTTTTACATATAATTTAGGATGAATAATCTGTTTTGTCACTGAGTATCATAGAAAAGAAACAATAATACTAACGGCTTCAGATTTAACATTGTTTAGCAATGATATTAATATAGATATGTAACAAGATTAACTAAGCAAGGAACATGATTGATTATTTAATAGCTGCACATATCATATTTATAATAATAATGGCTTGTACTATATTTATTATTATTACGAAGTTCAAGCAATTAAGTTTACTTACGGAAAGGTTTAGTCCAAATGTTTGAAGTTTATTTATGAAATAAATTATTTTTAGGTCCACTTAACACGGGATCCTACTGTAATTGGATCCTACAGATAATTGACTATTTTCTGAGGTTCCTCATTTAGCTGTGTAGGTGATAAAAAGGTCATATGATTATATCAGTACGTTATTCGGAAGAAAGTATTGTGCTAAAATGTCTAAAGATGAACTTTGAAAACTATAACATCGGAACAAGTGAAGAGATATACATAAAATACACTTGACGACAGTAGATTTACAGATCAAATGAGTAATGTTTAGTAATGAATGTTTAATGACAAATACTTACTTGTTGCAAGTGATAATTGCCTCCACTTTTAGAAATTAAGTTATGATTCCTCATTGCTAGAATATCATTTGAAGTCTTAGGTTAAAAAAGATGATATCATTAAAGGAAAAATATTAAACAACATCGCATTAAATGTTTATTCACCTCATCGGAAAACTATATAGCAAATGTAAAACACCGACTATTATTTTTTTCAGTTGATGTGTAAGAATTTTACAATATTCTTTAACTCAGTCCAATCTACGCCTAAACCATACGGGAGGGGGCGGGGGGGGGGGGAGGGCGATGGTGTAGAGGTTCAGGTTTCTGCCGCTTATCCCAGAGAGTGCGGGTTCGAGCCCCACTGGGGTCTCGATCGTACCTCCTCATATGACTTGAGAAGGACGTTTTCAAAAACGCAAACTCGAGAGTAACTCCATAATCGAGCTTAATAGTAGATTAATAGTAACTTATCTAAATTGTCAATGGTAAATAATAGTGCATGTACATGTAAGAAACATTCTAAGTATCCCTCCTGCTTATTTCAGTTTTAAGTCCACTAGTATCAACTCAACTCATAGAAACGCTTAAAAGAATGTTCCTACCACCATAATAGTATTTATTTAGTGGATACAGGACTGAGGGATTCTACATTGTACATGTAGTACCTAGGGGACTGGTTTTACCAGTATCCGTGTTGATCACGGGTCTTGGTTCGCGGAGCTGCGAGGAAGGTAAGGGACACAAGGTATCCATAGGTCACAGTATTACCAGAAGAAACGTGACTGAATTAATTGGGGTGCTGGAACACTAGAGGATACGGGACTAAGCGCAAGGGACTGCTGAAACACGGGACAAACTTCAGGAGGCTGCTGGGAAAATAAGGGATATGGATCCGACTTCATGAAGCTGCGGGGAAGCTACGACTCCAAAATGGGGATAGCGGAACACAATTTTACAAAAGCTGTTCAAGATATTCACTTAATTCCAACTTTACTGCAAAGGGAATCTTCAGGATATAAACAGATAGTAATAACAAGTTCCTGTTACAGTTCACTGTTACAGACCAATGCCGATATATCTCAAGCTCGTCAAAATTTAAAGAAAAACATTTTGCTCAGTTGTTATTGAAAGTCTTTCGTATATGCACATTAACCCCAATTTATCTCAAAATCCTTGTTATTCCTTTCTCTCTCAAAAAAATAACTCAACAATTGAGAATTTTGTTTAAGCAAAAAGGGTAATGTTATGATAAGAAACGTAATATTTATTCAGGTGATGACTAATATACCACAATCTCTACTTTTTATCGTAAATTATGATCTATTTCTGTAACATTAGAAAACAAACAAGTTTGCAGATGATTTTAAATCTAGAACGTTTACAATTAAAGAATAATCATATATCATCAACCCATCATAATTTTTCAAGAAACTTACTAACAATATTTTAGCCTCTATAAAAAAATTGTGACATTTCTTGTTATACTGATTTTCACCAGTGGGTCCCCTTTAAGTGAACTGTTGACAACATGAAGGACGTTCGGCGATGGTCTAGCCACCTGTACCAATAGCTGAGGCAGAGTCATCGGCTCATATGAGCTAAAACAAACGATATATCTTACTTGCTTTTCATTTTTGACGGTCATATACTTTTAAAATATCAATTTTCCCCTTTAAGTACGCTTATGAAACCGAAAGTAAAGCAAGCAATTATGTTACCGTAGCTAGCATTCAATATTTTACACAGGTCCAAAGTTCTGCATATTGTTTCAGATATATCTTTTAACAAAACTAGGAGTATAAAAGATAACGCCTACATATTTAACCTTGTTTTGTAGGGATATAAAAATAGATATGTAACAAGATAAACTAAGAAAGTAATAGCTTCTGAACATGATTTAGTTTTAATACTGGCTCATATAATGTTTATATTTAATATGGTTTAAAAAGTTAAAACAATAAAAATTACTTACGGAAAGGTTAAGTCCAAAAGTTTGAAAAAAGTTTTACACAAAAAATTATTTTTAGGTCCACTTAACACGGAATTCCACTGTAATTGGATCCTACAGATTATGGACTATTTTTCTGATATTACTCATTTAGTTTTAGTTATATTGTGATAAAACGATTATATGATAATATCAGTACTTTATTCTGTAGGGATTGTGCTCACACAATCTAAAGATAAACTTTGAAAACTTTCGCTCGGTACAAATGAAAAGAGATATAATTGACGGAAGTGGATTTACGAATCAAACCAGTAATGTTTACTGTCTAGTTATGAATGGTTAATGACAATTACGTACTTGTCGCTGGTGTCATTTTACTCGACGTGAAGCAATTAAATTATGATTCCTCAATTATTGAATATAATGAAGCCTCAAGTAACCAATGATCGACAGTTTTCACAACATATAATAATAATTATATGGAAAATATTATGAAATAAAGACAGTACTGTATGATCACAGACTTACCTTCAATCTTTAAAATCCACACTGCCAGCTTTGTAAACATATGACGTCATGTTATTTTTAAAGTCTACCCGATTACAATTTCAGAACATATTCTGGACCAATTATCGACACCAGTGTTAAAGTGACAGAATCGGATTGTGATAATAGTTTTCTGTTCCAAAGTGTTAGATATGAATAAACACTTTATGGCTCAGAAATTAATGTTAACTGTAAACGATTAAAACACTGAACAGTAACACATGTAACAGTCTTCTAATTTCACTCTTCATTACAGAACTCACAAGACCAAGACTCTTTAGTAATCATATTGATATCAACTAGTGCCTTGTTTTCAGCATTGAGACACTCGTAATGGAACCTGTTAGGACACATGTCATATCCAACCCATTCCATCCTTCTGTTGGTCATACACACAACACATATTCCATCATTTGCATGTTGCTAAATAACTGGGTCCAAGTTGACATGCTGGTCAGGTTCAGATTCTCCTGATATAATCAATGGATCAGCGGTTGATGTTGATGACTGATGTTCATCTAGGGCAGCAGTAAAAAGTTTAAAAAATCTTCTTTTTACTGGTTTCTTTGGTGGTGGTGGTAACAGTATATGATGTAATGAAGCAGGAACTATGCCCATGTCAACTAATGAATTGCCACTTGTAAACCTTAAGCGGAATGACTCTCTAATGTACCATATAGATAGCATGTCTAAAGAGTGTTTTATAAGTGTAGGCATAATTTATGTGCTCGTAATACACGATTACTCTGAAACCCAAGTCTAGAGGCTGTCTTTGCTAATAACCTTTGAGCAAATGAAAAATGCGCACATCAAGTGGCTGCAATAAATGAGTTGAGTGTGCTGGTAGACACAGAAGTTCAATATCATTGTCACGCGCAATATCTATCGCTCGTGGAGTTAAGTTGGCCCCAAGAGTGTCCATTATAAGGAGAACTGGTCGTCGTCCACCACAATGTGGAATAAAGGTATTCTCTAACCAAGAACAGAACAGTTCAGAATCCATGTATCCTTTGGTAGAAGATACACATTTACTTGATTCTGGTACTCCAATATCACGCGGCAAGCACTTTGAAAATATCAACATCGGTGGAATAATTTTGCCATCTCCAGAAACAGCTAGCTGTAAGGTTATATGCCCAATATTACTGGTCATAGTCTTATGGTATGGATGTTGTTTACCTACAATACACACTGTTTTCCTAGCAAGCTCATGTCCATTAAAACCCGTTTCATCACAGTTAAATATACATTCTGGACTCAGCCTGGTTATCGTATTTGATGAAAGCTTAAAGTGCTTCTGAAGTTGACATAGAGTCACATTAATTCCACCGTCATCAGCTGTATCAGGTTTTCTACATTTCTGTTCTGTGTTGCGTTTGGAGAATTTTCTGCACCACTTCCTACTTGGACCTTTTAATAACTTTATGCGTATATTTCTACCACCTCTTTTAATAACTGCCGTAACAAAACGCTGGAATACACTAGTTGTAAGTTGCTGACCCCTATCCGCCATATATTTGATATAGCGTAGAAGGGCCTCTTCTTCTGCACCAGTGAGTGAGGAATCAATGCCTGGATTTCTAAAATTACCCTGTAAGGTACCACTGGTATGATCATGCAGTGTTGTCCTAGGCATACCATATATTTTAGACACCTTATACGTCTAAACGTCCCTAATAGCTGCTTTGAGCACATATTTCTCATACTGTTTACGTTTTACCTGTGGCATTAGTACTGAAAAGAAAAAAGAAAAGGAAAACTCACTAATGTCATCAGCTCATAGATATTGATAGTAACATAACAGCTGCAGGAGGCAACTTAAACTCGGTGAATTGTAAGAACAAAATTATTGAGACAGGTGCAAAATCAAGCATGACCAATCAGAATCAAGCTCAGATGTTTACATTTTTGACAGTTACTTTCGATTTGAATTTGGGATAATATAGACAAATATCAGATTCATGCATAAAGATTATCATCAGTGGTATGGACATAAGTTTTGTGTGTAAGTGAATGAATTCTCACCGAATTTTCTTTTTTGCCGAGGAGTTTAAAGGTTCCAGATGGTTTTTCACTAGCGTCCGTCTGCACTGCTGAATTTGAAAATGAGGCTACAAGTTTGGCACCGAGCCATTATTGACGGGCTGACCACTTACCTGTTTAGATCTATGCACACACTAAAATCTTTCATCATCAAGGTATTATACGTCAAACATAACACATGTAATAGTTTGTCGATATTTGGTACCTGTCGATAATTAGTTACATTGGGCTAAATTCTTAGAAACAAAAATAGTGCTTTTATGAAAAATAAAATATTAAAAAAAAAACCTTGCATAAAATATTTATTCACCTCATAGGAAAACTATCAAATGAATCCATCACATCACGAATTTATACCCAAGAGACCTGCTTCATGGCAGCTCAAACAGTCAGTAAGTTATCAAACAACGTCCGATATTTAAGAATATTGGAGGTCGTTACAGTTTGATATTCGAGATTAAAATTATTTAGATATCGAGCTGACTACAGTAGACATTAGATATTCGACATTATGTAACAAATTGAATCTCGTTTAAATAATGTAGTATTTAGAAAAGATATAGCATGCATGTTTCACATAATATAAAAACAGAATAAAAATATTTCAACAGAAGAATAGCATACGTCACATACTATAGAACAATACTTTCAATTACTGGTATATCAATTATCTTGCTGTGTCATTCATAAAGTAAATAAAAAACTGTTCACAAGTATAAGAACAATACACACGCACTGGTACCTACTTTCCATTTTCATTTCTTTTTACATTCTATAAATAATTGTATTGACGAGTAGGAAGTTAGCCCCACAGTCCGTGCAGTTAGCCCCGTACTACATGTACCTAGTTTCCCCGCGTCCCCATGAAGTTATCCCCGTAGCACCTTGTTACCTCGCAGCCTCTTGAAGTTTTTTTTTTGGTTTGCCTTATCTCCTTTCTCCGCCCTCTCACTTTGCCCTCCCCCTCTCTGCAACCTCCGCCCGCCCTAGTCATCGGCTATCCGTTTTCATGTACTCTTCGCCAAACATTGCTGTATATTCTATTTTTACTGTGATTTTCACTTGCTTTTCACCTGCATTTCAATTATTACTTTCTCGTTTTCTCCTTTGTGCGCTAATTGTCATGGGACAGTTTTTTTCCCATGGTAATCTACGGTAATCTTTCACAATTTACTTAGCTATTACTGGGCTATTACTCAGCTACTATGTCACTGTATACTCCGGACACGTCAGTTTATGCCCTTAGAATTTCCGTTAACCAGCGTTCCGACTTTCGGACTTTGTCACAAGTTAGCACCCTCTTGAAGTTAGCCCCGTAGCACATAGTTCTTACGCGCTCCTTGACGTTAGCCGCGTACTACATAATTTCCTCGCAGTCAAGCGAAGTTAGCCCCATGGCACCTTGTTTCCTAGCAGCCCCGTGGAGTAAGCATTGTAACACTTAGTTTCCCCACGTCCCGTGAAGTTAAACCCGTAGCACCTAGTTTCCCCGCAGCCTCAAGCACATGAATATAGCCCCATCAGCCTCTTGAAATTTTTCCCGTATCCCCTAGTTTCCCTGTGCACCCCTGCACTGAATCGTGTATTCAGTCTCTCAACATCATATGTTGTTACCCGGTACCAACGCAGATACATGAACCCCCGGTAACACCGTTTTATATTATGTTTTATCACTGCCTCGCAGACATAGTCGATGTCCTTTTCCATCAATTAATCATAAACCCTTGTAATATTGCTTCGTTAAGTCAATCCCATCCTCCCTCGTTTCATCACAGCCCACAGCTCCACCTTCTTAGTAATTCAGTTATATGTCCCCTAGTATCAACACAACTCGTGGAATGAACGCTTCAAAGAATGCCACTGCCCAATGAAATCATCCCCATGTCTTCATGTATCTCCGCATCCCGGTTTTCACCGCCTCGAAAGTTTACTACATGCCTATGATTTAAGGTCCGCCAGTTGAGGTATCGACACAGCTCAACTTTGTATGTAAATACAAAAGCATACCACGAGCAAAGCACTTGTTTTCACATCCTTCTTTAGTGCCACATCTACATGGACACAGCCCCGTGTAGTTTTAATGCATGTCTGGTAATATCGTTTCTATAGATAGCATCCCCACCTCACGGACTAAGCCCGGTGTTCTCACATATCACTGCAGTACAGGTCACACCAACTCGTAAATATCTCGCAAATCTACCAATTTAGGCCTGTGTCCCATAGTATCAACACAACCTAGGGCTACAGCGCTTTCCTTTATATTTTCTGCAGCCCCATGGTCCTTGTATCAACGCAGACCCGGTTTAAGACATCTCCGTTTATATCCCAACCGCCCAATCTACTGACGCATGCGCCCACTTGCATTAACATAGCCCTAGGTTTCAGGTCACCCTTTTGTGTCCCTGCATTTACATCATTCAGCCCCGTGTCCTTTACTATCAATGCAGCCCTGATAACACCGTTCTATAACTGTCATCACAGTCCCACGAACTCAACCCCGTTTCCTTTCTTATTAGTAAAGCTTTTGTAATATTGCTTCCATAAATACAAAAGCGGCTTCGTTAAATGAACCCCATGTCCCCATGTATCATCACAGCCCATATTACATCGCTTTTTAAGTATCCTGCCTGCCTATGAATAAGTTACATGTCCCTAGTAATGACGCTTCAAAGGATCATTAACTTTACATGTATAGCCATGTTTCCTCTTGAATCAAGGCAATCCCGTGTTACGTCGCCTCTTTATTATTCCCCGCGGCCCCATAAACTCATTTCCGTGTTTACCCCGCCTACTAAGTACCCTATATACCTATAATTTCAGATCCGTCAGCTGAAGTATCAAAACACCCTTGGTAATATCACTCCCCGCAGCCCCATGACCTAAATCCCGTGTCCCGTCGTATCAACGCAGTCCTCGTTATACCACCTTTAAATTACAATGCATTCCATATGCATATGATTTCTGATTCATGTGCCCACTTATCAACGTTACCACAGCATCAATACAGTCCCGCGTTAATTAACCTTTGTACGTATCCCCGCAGCCAAATGAACAAACGCATAACCCACTTGCATGAATTTAGCCCTTGGTTTCACACCATTCTTTAGTGCCCCATGCATCTACAAGAACACTGCCCCGTGTCGTGTAGTATTATCGCAGTTCAAGTAACGCCGTTTTTGTAAGTATGATCCTTGCCTTACAGACTCGCAAGTATATCAATTTAGGTCCGTGTCCCATAGTATCAACACAACCTGTGGCAGCATCGTTTCCGTTCATTACCACCGCAACCCCATCAATTTTGTTCCTTCAATGCAGACCAGGTTTGTCATATTTCTGTTTATATCCAAGCAGCCCAATGTACTAACGCATGCGCCCTCTTGCCTAATCAATCCATTTTCCAAACGTTTCATCACCGACCATGTTACACCGCCTTCTAAGTATCCCGCCTGCCTATGATTTCAGTTCTATTTCCACTAGTATCAATTCAACTCGTTGTATAAACGCGCTTCAAAGAATGCCACTACCATCAAACTATTATAAGTTGATACTATAGTGTACATGTTGTACCCAGTATCCGTGTTGAACACGGGTCTTACTTCGCGGAGCTGCGAGGAAACTAAGGGACACGAGGTACCCATGGGCCACAGAAATACCAGGAGAAACGGGATTGAATTCATTTGGGATGCTGTGAGTGCACGGGACTGCGATAAACTAGGTGATACAGTGTCAATTTCAGGAGGCTGCTTGGGAAATAAGTGATACGGGACCTACTTCATGAGGCTGTGGGAAAACTACGACTCAAAAATGGGGATAGGGATACAAAATTAGTATTTCACAAAAGCTCTTAATTCAAACTTTACTGAAAAGGGGATTGTCAGGATATAAAAATTATAGTAATAACAAATTTCTGTTAAAGTTCTTTGTTTCAGACCAATGTCATTATATCTCAAAGCTCGTCAAAATAAGAAATAAAAGACATTTTTCTCAGTTGTTATTGAATTTCTTTCTTATATGCACATCTACCCCCATTTTTTATTTATCTCAAAACCCTTGTTATTTCTTTATCATGAAAATGTTATTGATCAACAATTAAAAAAATATATTTAGTTAAGTGTGTAAGATATAATAAGGATTTGATTATTGATTCAGGTAATGAATGACAAAAATACCACAATTTCTACTTTTTCATCCCAAAGTATGATATATTACATTAGAAAAGATGGAAAATTGATACATATTCTGAAACACATACTTCATACAAACAAGTTTGCAGCTAATTCTAAACTTAGTACGTTTACCAATAACGAGTAATTATATATCACCGACCAATCATAATTTACCCAAGAAACTTACTAGCAATATAAAAAACAGGGACAATAAAATTTCTTGTCATGCTGATTTCCACCAGGTCCAGTGGGTCCCCTTTAAGTGAACAGTTGGTAACGGACATTGGACGAAGGATGATGGGCGATGGTCGAACCGCCCATACTAATAGTTCAGCCAGAGTCCTCGGCTCATAAGAGCTAAAACAAACTTTACAGTTTTTTTACTTTTCAGTTTTTGATGGTCATATACGTTTAAAATATCAAATTTCCCCTTTCAGTACGCTTATGAAACCGACAGTAAAAGAATCATTTATGTTACTCTAGCTAGCATTTAATATTCTACACCGGTCCAAAGTTTTACATATAATTTAGGATGTATCATCTGTTTTGTCACCGAGTATAATAGAAAAGAAATAATTACTAACGGCTTTAGATTTAACATTGTTTAGCAATGATATTAATATAGATATGTAACAAAATTAGCTAAGCAAGTAATTGCTGCTGAACATGATTAAATATTTAAAAGTTGTACATTTCATGTTTATTATCATAATGGCTTATACTATATTTATTATTAATACGAAGTTCAAGCAATTAAGTTTACTTACGGAAAGGTTAAGTCCAAAAGTTTGAAGTTTATTTATGAAATAAATTATTTTTAGGCCCACTTAACACGGGATCCTACTGTAATTGGATCCTAAAGATAATTTACTATTTTTTGACGTCCTCATTTAGCTGTATAGTGATAAAAAGGTCATATGATTATATCAGTACTTTATTCTGAAGTAAGTATTGTGCTAAAATGTCTAAAGATGAACTTTGAAAACTATATCATCGGTAGAAAAGAGATATAAATAAAATACACTTGACGACAGTTGATTTACAAATCAAATGAGTGATGTTTGGTAATGAATGTTTAATTACAATCACTTACTTGTTGCAAGTGACAATTGCCTCCACTTTTAGAAATTAAGTTATGATTCTTCATTGCTAGAATATCATTTAAAGTCTTAGATCAAAAATGATGATGTCATCAAAGGAAAAATATTAAACAACACCGCATTAAATGTTTATAGACCTCATCGGAAAACTATATAGCAAATGCAAAACACCGACTATTATTCTTTTCAGCTGATGTAAATGAGTTTTACAATATTCTGCAACTCAGCCATGTCCAATTTACGCCTAAACCATAAGGGGATCGGAGGGGGCGATGGTGTAGAGGTTAAGGTTTCTGCCGCTTATCCAAGAGATTGCGGGTTCGAGCCCCACTTGGGTCTCGATCGTACCTCCTCATATAACACCAGAAGGGGGTTTTCAAAAACGCAGACTCGAGTGTAACTCCATAATCGAGCTGAAATAGATTAATAGTAACATATCTAAATGGTTAATGGTAAATAATATGATAACAACTTTTTATTGTTGTCTGCTTGCGTTTTTGTCAATAGATAATTGGTTTTACACGTCTGTTAATGTTTCACAAGGAAGTCTTTTGTATTAAAATGGTCTACCAGTTCAATTCATTCAATCTCTAAACGATAATTTCATCTGACCTCTCGACTTAGATTTATTCAATATAAATCAAAACATTAACATAGAACCAACAGGGAATACAACAAATAACATTGCAATTTAAATTAGAAATTTTCACATCCTTATCAAATGTTGAAACGTGCTGATGGACTTTGAATTAATGTACTCAAAGAAAATTGTCTAAGTAATAAAGTCTGAATGATTACCTAGAAGGCGTTTTCTAATCAAATATTAAGGACGTTTAATCATATCTGCGAATGAGATGTCTACAAGTGATGGATGTAATGTTCTCTTCGTCTGACTAGATTCAGCAATCAACTCATGGTAACTTTTCATACTCTTTTCAAAGGCACACTGTTGGTGACAGTTTTTTAATTCAAATTACCTCTGCACCAATGTCATGCTTGTCATGTTTCTTGATTGGTACTGAAGGAATAAAAAGAATGGTACTACAAATTCACTGACTATACCCTTTTAATTTTATCGAAACGAACAACATTGATAAAGAGATATTGTATACTTGTGGAGAATAAGACTACAACAATCATTGGTGTAGCAATCATATTTTCAGTGAGACACGATGTTACAAGCAATAGCTACATTGTATGATAGACAAATCTGCTGATCTGGAGAGTTCGCCTGGGATATAATTCCAAAGCCCTACTGTTCTCAAACAAAGATGAATTAATAGAAGGCTTACATATAGTTCGAGTGCGGCTCTATTGATAGATATATCCCAGATTTATCAAATAAAATACTAGACAAAAACTATGTCTAAAATGAGTGTTACTGTCAAATGCACCTCGTTTCTAAACATGTAGACCTATTTCAGATATCACATGGAAGGAATCATCAGAACTTCAATGCTTGCTGTAAACATGTTTGTGTTATTGCGATAAGGGTTTGATATATACAAACATCTTTAATAGATACTAGTAATAAGAAACTTTCATTTTAGACTGTACAATTTTCCTTAGATATAGATTTAAATCTTTTATCTATGAAAATATTTAAACAATTTAAACGTATTCATGTTACGTTAAATGTATTTCATCTTGTTTAGTTGTATTGACAGGTTCTCTAGTCCAGTAACTAAAAGGCTTCTGATTATGGAGCAAAGAAATGCCGACAAGTCTTTGTGATCGTATAACATTAAAGTAACTTATTATGAGTATATAACTGAAAACAAACATGTAGTACAAGTAATATATGGTATAGTGTACGATTATATAATTTCAATATAAGTATAAATATTTTGGCAAAAGATCTATCAGTCGATAAAATATATGCTGTGAAAATCTATTCGATTTACAATGTGTGTTACAAAATGCCAGAAGTATAAGGTATATTAAGCATCAATGGGAATAACTATAAACTGAAACGGATTTGAATAGACAAAACACTAATAAATAGGTTTGGATTTAAGCTTCACAAAGAACCAATAATCACTGCTCAACATCTGATACAACATATGAAAATTTGTTAATCAGTTACTTTAAAAACTAGTTTACCTACGTAAATTTCATCTACGTATAAACTGTATAATCTGGAATATCGTGTTTTAACGAATTCTGACTTAGACTTGTTCAAACGACGCAAATAAGGAAAACTTCGTTAAATCATACAGACCGAGTTTTTCGAAATGCTTCAGTTAAACTATAAGTGTCATAATACCGGTTTCATTTCTTAAATATTGTAATGTCAAAGAGAGACAGAATTGTCATCACTGAGTCTTGATTTCCATGGAAATCATTTCTCCTAGCGAGAGAATAATCGCTCTGCCACGCGTGCTCTGGAAGAAGAGATTGATTAAATGCAGAAAAAACACGGACAATTTCCCTGAGTGTACAATGACTATTATTCAACACAGCTTATTCAAGAACTTGTTTTCTCTTCTGAATTTAACTCTGTTTTTGTCATTTCATTTATCGTTTGTTATTGTTCACTTTCCTATACAAGCAATTTTCATCATTTTAAAGGCGTTTAAGATTTTTATTTGCCAGAGCAGCTCTGATCTTATAGTTAAACTTAATGTAAAAGAGAGTCAATAATATAACGTTAAATCATTCATGAGGAAAACCATAAATTTTATAGTTGCTATCATATCTAAAATATCATGTCTGTGTTCACAGTAATCCATAACACTTTCTAATTACAGAGAGACCACATGTTAGCTACAGTCGTCTGAAGATAGTAACATGGAATGAACACGTAATGCAGCCTACTAAACCTATATATTTCTTTATATAGTACCAATCTATTTTTCTACATGCATTCTTTCAAATTAACGACAAAGTGCGTATGTTGTTTGTGGTATATGTTTTCCTTTTTAGTATAAACATTGTAAGCATACAGCATCAGGCGGACTCTACCATTTTACATGTATTGACATTCCGCATGAGACTTATTGTCAGAGAAATGTTGCGTAACACAGTTTCAAACATTGAAATGCATATTCACACAGATTTCTCAGTGGATTAGGCTTGTACTATTGTAAACTTCTTATTCTCCAGAAACGTATTTTGACGGTGTGGACAGATGTTATTAGATAGCGACGAATATATTTATTCGTGTCTCTCCGGAGATATAATCTCATAACAGACTGTATAAATCATCCACATGGCAGTCAGCTTCCATTTCTCTTACTTGTAAACCAAGAGTTACGCTCAATTCTTTACATTAAAGAATTAACACCATCGATGATTTAAATGCTCAAATTAGAGACGAATAAATCATGTTCAGTTTAGGGAATCTCTTACGTTGGTAATGGTTGTATTTGTATTTGTTCTTGTTTTGCAATGGGTGATCATTGCAATGCAAAATGTAAGACCGGCAAGGTTTAAAAGTATTTCATTCTTCATAAATATTTCGAATACAGGCAAAAAATAATTAACTACAAAGATGATTATAATATACAACAATGTAAAGCATTACTATGGGTCTGAATCAGTTGGCCCTCACCGAGTGAAAAAGATGTCTGTAACAGCTTGTGGATTTTAGACATCCCGCCAGCTTTACATGAGGGTAAAAACAACTTTTCTTTGCCTTTGAATCATCGTTGAGTGTATAGCATCTTTATATTTGCACAGTTTAAACTATACATTTTCGTTTTACCCTAAGTTAGCAAAACATTATTAATATTAACTTGTTTGTATTGAACATAATTGCGTGTATGTTTTCGCTTTGACCAGTTTTGTGTGAACACGCTATTTGCTTTAAACGATGGAACATTTACTTACCTGGGTAGGTCAAAGCCTTAAACAATATCTTATCTACATACTAAAAATTAAGTCATCATGATAACGTCCTACTTTCTTTCTTACCTGATCTAGAACTAGCAACTTATGCGGTAATGTAATTGAAAAGTCTTATTAGAATAGGAATTCCTTGATTCTATTTAACACCGTCATGAAGTACACGCACCCGTCAAAACACCTGGTCCTATGACGTGTTGTTTTGATTATTTTTCTCCTAATATTTATGTTCTGTATCAGAGTTTAATATTATTGAGATATTACTTGTATTAAGAAGGTTAACTCGGTTAACCTCGGTTCCTTTATCAGGAAATTACTGAATGGCTTTATTATACTACATTGTATCAGACATACACAACGTTATGAAAAGGACATCATTGAATGTCCATTGTCAGAGATATAAGAGATTTTGGATGAACATTTCTCTCACACATCAAATTAATATAATGGATGTTTTGGGACTCATTAAAAAGCTTTGATAATGTGATAAACAGAATTGTCAATGATGACTATATTCGGAAATACAGATTTGAAGCTTGTCACGCGTTCAGGTTCATTGAAGAATCATTTTAATGTTGTTTTCCATATCAATATTCCTACTAGATATATTCAGTAGGAAATAATAAATCGCCCCTTTTCATTTTTGGAAATTAAACCCCCTCTTTGTTTTATTTAAATATTCCCAGAAACTGTAAAACTGAGAAAAATAAAAAGACATACAAAATCAATAAAAAAAACAATAACAGATGTGTTGCTGCATGGAAAATAAAGTCCCTAGTTACAAGTACTCTATTTTTACCCAGAAAGATGTCTTACCGGTGGAAATGACCTTTATTTGTACCAAAACATTACCAACTTTGCTTTTTAATTCAATACCATAATATTTTGTAAAATCGTTCATGCTCCTTTGTTACTGTAGAAGGACATCAAATGATTTGCAAAATGCAACAAAAGTAAGCGTCTGAAGAAATGCGTGCACAGTGACTCAGTGGGTAGGGTTAGACAGTTTTTTAAATGTCAGTGTCAGAAAACATGATTAAGGGATAATAGATGTTTATTCTTGAAATGTTGCTGAGCACATTTCAGTAAAAACAACGGTTGTTGTTGAAAATGTGGTACGAAAATCCTTCAATATTCCGTGTAAATCACTAAAGATCCACCGCTTACCAAATGGGAGGTTACATATTGTGATCAAAACAGTTTGTCTTTGTTTATTTGTTTCGGTATAAGGACCTTTTACCTCATCACTAAAATGTATCATAAGGCGATGTCATCTGATGTAAAGCATTACTCAAAGATGAAAGTGTACCTGATGTTTCCTGACACATCAAATGATCTTATACATATAGCGATAGGCAGTCAACTTGGCCAACTGTTGAATACATTAGACAATAACAATTGGCACAATAAGTTATATTTAACAGTGCTTATTCGACATTTGATTAAAGATATCGATACTTATTTTGAAATAAGGTTTACTACATGGATGTTACTGAGAGAGAAAAAATATATACAATCATTGCAACGTAGGCTGCGCTTAGTTTTTCTGTAATCAAAGTTTAATAGTTGACATTTCAAAGCTAGAAGCTGTAAAACATCTGCACGGAATTTGCAGCATGAAATATCCACATGGAAATATCCACATGGGGATGCTCAATTGTTCATTTAAAGGGCTACACTGAGCAATGTCAGAATAGAAATAACGTAAAATTATTGTTTTTACGTTTGTTAAACGAATATTCAGCAGAGAACACTATCTCTGTAAAGTAGCAAACATATGTATCTCTACGCAAAAAAGTAGTAAAGTATGTTTCTCTAACAATCATAAACGTTGCAACATTTTATAAAACAGAAAGCTCCTGAAATTTTAGGACAGTGATTGACAGTTATATATCTTAATCGGTGACCTGTCTAACCTTGATTGAATTGAATGAGCATGCAACCAAAGATTATATGTTAAGTACATGTACATTGCACTAATAGTCTAAAGTTGTTCTTTAAACCTCATCAAAGCACGATGATTTATTGTGTTTTCTAATAACAGCATGTTCGATTAATTAAGTTGAAAAAGGCAATTCCTTTTCGATGTCCGACAGCAACATGAGAAACATTTTTACAGTGTTCACTTCCAGAACTTAATTAAATTTCGTTGGTATAGTTTTAAGACAAAAAGGATTAATCAATATTCAGTATTTCAAATTCGTATCAATTATCAAGGCATGCAGAGAATGTGCTGAACGATCGATATTAAGCAGAAAGAAAATCAAATGAAACAGAGAAAGATATTTAAAGTATACGTATTAATTCTTCGATTATTTAATTTTCTTTGAATTTAACGTTTCCCTCCGTAGCAGGCAGGCAGACACTTAGTGATTATTTTGTTCGATCGTTAATGTCAAAAGTTAGCTGCAACTAAGTATCACTTCTAGAGTGATAACACGTTGATGCTTTGACCTATGATTCCTCAATTTGGTACGGTATGTATATTATTATCATTGAATTACGAATAACTTTTTCGCACGTTTAATTCACCGTTCCGTTTTACATAAAGAAGAGTTATGAGTTATAAGTCTATGGTGAGAAATGGCTGTACAGTCGTTCTAATGACACATTATACTGTATTCATTAACTAACCTAATGCGTGAAAAACAAAATATTACATTTATCAAACTTGTTTTTGTTATACACGTTAAAAGATGGCTCTGCATCTAATGATCGTTGGTTCAAAATGATTACTACAAAATTGATTTGCGTTTTATTGATATAGCCGAAAAAAACTCCCAAGTAGTTAACATCCAAATTGTCTACATTTGTTAAACAAACATTCCTCGATTCTTCCATGAAACGTTTCATTATTGTTGTATTATCACTGTTGACGCAAGTTGGCTGCTAAAAGCATCAACTGGGTTATGCCGCATCGGTCTAAGCATGCATGAACACAACAAGATAACCCTTTAACAATAACCGAGAACAAAAAGGTGTTTGGCATTCAGACCATGTTTAGCTTAAATGCAGATTCTTATTTTCTTTTTCATGAGAGAAGTTGATGTTGAGAGAATAATTCATTACAGCTTAACATACAGTAACATGACCATTACCCATTGACCTTCAGTCAAACGTACAGACAAGTAGAAGGACATGTATATAAGTCCATGCTGTAGATTAGAAAATGTTGCCATTGGCAATGTTTTATAAATCCTGTTCCATTATCAAATAACAATAACACTGCAAGTCACGTGGCTGTCCTCCAGTAAGTATCTGCAATATCTGCAAGTCGACAACTATCAATAATTTATTATAAAATTAACCAGGAAAACTGGATAATAGACGTGTACAAATACAAAACCGTATTGGTATGTATATATTTCTATATTTCTGTAGAACAGTATTTCTGAACTGCACAGTAATTTTAAATTCCTGAATGACATGTTAAGCAAGATATAGTGTAGAAACTTTGATAGATATAGTTAAATAAGAATTCTGATGATAGAAGCTTTGATGATTCACAGCTGGAATGTTACCCATGGTAGCAAATCTGAAGCAGTTAGCTGGTTTTAAAAGGCAATGAACAAATAATATCTTAGCATCAATACATTAAAACCTTAGCACCTGCTGTCAAGTAGATATAAACTGAAATTATGTTTGAAATGTACATATGTGTGGCTTTGTTGATAGAATGACGCCAGGTTCCATAATTTGAAATCAAACTTCGCGTAAATGTTACATAGAGAGAAAAGTCGTAATGTTGAGTATTTTTGACAGCATAATGACTATATTATCAATGGCAAATAATATACCATTCGTTATACATGTGTATATCATATTACTCGATAATGTTACAATTAACTTTACTACGATGTGCATTTTTGCAACTGGTATCACAAAAAACATCAATAGCAATAACGTTTCGAATCGCTGTTGTCGTAATATTTGTCCTCATTAATTTGAAATATAATTAGCATGAAAGCATATGGCCAACAGTCTTTGTACATATTTTGCATTTCCGAAAAGTGATTGTTTGTGATTAAATGCATTTGTTTTGGTTTATATTTATCTACCACTAGTTTGATATTTTAAATATATCTATCAGTTTTCATTCGCAAATTTAAATTTGATTTAATTCTCAAAGGGAACAATACATGTAAGGAAGAAATTAATAGCATCGAATGAAATCATTTTCCAGTGACAACTAAATCTGATAATTTACCGTATCTCTTCACGATTAATCTGACGAACACGCAACAATGTTTCTAGTTTGAGAGCAAACAAGGTGTGTTGTAATAATGTTAGGATAAAAAGACGCGAAAACATGGAAATTTAGTAACCTTCGCCTTGATTTAAAATGTATAACGTAATACGCAGCTTGTATGAAAAACCGTTATTTTCAAGAGGTTCTACACACGAAGAAATGGAAAAACAAGTCTCAAAAGTGAATACATTGAGCAATAAGTGTGAACCTAACAATTTAAAATCATTTTGAGGTAAGACAATGTATCTTAGAATAATATTTACTATTATTTAATATTCAAACCTTTTAAAATAATTAAAGACATACAGAAGATACTCTAACATTCCATGAAAATTCAATAAAGCGAAAAACGAAACGCACTATCTAGGGTCCATATGGTCTAATCAGCCTTCAAATTATGCCCCCTGTGCTGTTAATGATGCCCGCATAAGTGGGACTTTACTAACTTGGAAATTGTCTGCGCAATAGTGTTCTTCATAATTACAACTATTGCAAGTGCTTGGTGGGTTTTACTCCATTATTTGCACAAATAATTTGGGGAAAATGAAAGTGACTAATAAGATATAAAGTTAAGAAAGAGCAGAGAAATTGTTTAACTGTGATTGAACTATACAAATATAGAAAAAATATAGCCACATTTTGCTACGACGTCACATATTGCAAAATGTCAAGTCAATCGCTCTTTATACATTAAAAAATATTTTTCACATTTGATAGCCACAAAGACATTCTATGAGGATTTTTATTTTTAAGTTCAAAAATGTATACAAACTATATTTTTTGTTGTAGCATGTTTAAGATATAACTGACAAAACATGTCCTTGAAATAGTGATTTTTACTAAAAACTGCAATTTCACTAGAAAATGCTTCACTTTCCCGATACCTTTGAAACAGTATTAGTATTGTATTGTTTTGATTGTTCTTCTTAATGAGTCGTGTATTTACGTCATCTATACTATGACAGTCTCCGAAAAGGTCGACGGGAGGCAGCATGCGTCGGATTGTATACCTTTCATCATAGTTATGAGCAAAAATCAAAAGCCATTAGCCGCTTTCTTTTTCTTTTCTTTTTAAAATTTGAGGCCCCCTATGAGTAACCCCATTTATTTAAATACAATAAAAGCAGTACAAACACGCTCTGTGGCTTTCGAAAAGGCTACATTAGCCGCCCTCTTAATATCCAATTAAAACCAAAACACATGTCATATTTTGTTTTATTTTATTCAAGGACAATATATTACAGCACTAAGCAAAATGTAACAAGTATAATCATTGAAACAATTTCTATTCCAGTTTAACAAGTGTTGCACAACCACTGCCTGGCGCCTTACAACGTAATTTATATTTCAGAATAACTGTTTTTAAAAGAGACATGTTACAAAGAAAGCCGAATTAAACTTGTAACACTACAGTAGGAAGATGTGTATATATCAACATGTTTGGCATGGCATCCTGCCGAAAATGTAAGCTATACACAAAAAAGTACTATATCGATGTTTAATGTGTCACTTGTGAAACTTCTAGCACAAATGCTTGAACAACACAATGTTTCTTTATTTAAGAACCTTAAAGATTCAACGAATTAGTGAAGCTTGGGCTTATTTTTTACGTTAGTTGTATACGTGAAACATCAATTCACTACGCCTCATGACACTTCCTCCTGACTTACATTGAATAACTACTTGTACATACATGGTTGTAACATTTAATAAAGTGTTAGGACATCTATTTGATAATAAGTCCGTTCGAATAACTATCCTAACATACGGACATACAAATAGAGAAAGACATGAGATCACAACCAATAATCTACCATCTAACACATATTTCTTTCTTGGACGGTACAAGTACCCAATAGTATGTATTCAAATACCTATACAAACTACTACTTATTAAGACAAAATTACACATACAAAACTTCTTTAAAAGTTTAAAATAGCATCAGTAAAATAATTCAGTAGATAGGTAGGATAGGTAGAACTGATGTTCTGAATACTATTTTATGGAACAGTCACATCGCAATAATGAGCAATATTTTCCTAAGATTAATTAGTCTTCCTAGGCCTTTATATTGTTGCGTTACAAATGTATTTACTCAACGCTGTTTATTATGCGGTTTCTGATATAAAAGCAGTTGTAGCTAGCTATAGAAATTACCAGACAGGTTAAATTGTAGCTGTTGTAATGCGTGTGAACTATAAGAAATGGAGAGAATACCAATAACGACCTTGCAAGAGGCAGGTTTTATAACAAATAAAGAGTTGTGTAGAATAATACAAGACAAATAATCTCATTTCTGCATTTGTGCTTAAATAAGGGATGTAACAAAACATATATATAAAGCGATCTTCAGAAAAATAACTTAGTAATTCATCGCTTAAAACGCCTCTTGTAAATACTCATATAGAAGGTACAAAAGAGAAACATAAACTTTATTGGACATAACATTTATGCATGGATCTGCAATAAGGAAATCTGTAATAAAGCAAGCAACTGGTAATTGGGTGATACTTTTTCGTGTGTTATTCTTTGAAAAGTTTTTCCATTTAGCAAAATAGAATTTTTGTTAATGTTGTATAAATAGTGCATTGCTAAATAATTATTGACAGCAAAGCCAGATTAGGGAACTAAGTAAAAATGGAAATATATTTTTTCCCTCTGTTTTCAGCATCCCGTATGTCCAAATCTAGAAGAAATGGAGTGTTTGTTTATTATAATGACACCCCTACTTAAAGGTCCTTTACTTACATCAAATTAAATTTTCTGGAATTGTAACAGGGAAATACAGTTTGAAACTTGCTTCTAAAACGTTACAATAGCTGTGGAGAATTTGAAATATTGCTGCGGAAAAACGAGTTAATGTTTGTGTATTTCCTTAGATTGACCTGGGTGGTCTTTTTGTCCTACTTTCGCTTTATTGCATGTTGTAAACAGTCAGAAAAATACGTTGCACATGAAAGTGATATTCTTTCAACTATAATTTATAAACAACCTATTTACTGCCTCTTTCTGTGATATTTTTTGGAAAAAAAACAAAGATATTTGAAAACAGGTAAACCTACTTTCTATTTTGAAAATGCAAAAAAATAATTTATTTATTATGTTGTTAAACTCAAATTTTCAACACAATATGGTCTCATTTGATGCAGTATGTCAAATTTTCCTTCTGAGAAGACGCCCGTTACTATTCTATATTTAAAAGAAAATTAAATTTGGCCTTAGTAATGGACCTTTAAATGGCCAGCCATTTCTGACTTATGTAGAAGAGTAAATAGTAGTTAATTTGTTGGAGTGAACCTAAACAAAACATACTATTTTGTTAAGTAAAACTTTGTGTACCATTTTAAGTAAATATACTGACAATACACTTACAATAATACTATTTTACATTATTTACCAATGTACCTACCACATGGATTGACTTAAATCGACTAGAATACATGTACAAATTACTAGACTTTTACAATTTGATAGAATAAACGTTTCTTTAATCATCAAGGTATGCTAGTTTGACGATAATTAAACAACTATATCTTTGTCTTTGGATGACTGAGACGTGGTTAACAAAAGACCAATTGAAATATGACTATTCACAAACGTTACATGAGAAAACAACATAACTAGTACTTTTGTAACTATATATTTGAAATATTCTAGCTATGAACCAACAAATGCTGGTACAGTTATGCTGAAATAGTAGCGACATTGTCCGAAGGCCACCGAATCGATTAGTTCCCCCCCCATTACTGTACAGAATTTGGAACATCTCTATCAATTAAACATTCTAATGGTTAAAGTGTGGTTCGTCTTTATACCTTAAACATGTTGTGCTCCTGCGTTTTGTGCCTGAGTAAGGTTGATGTCGAACTATCAAAAACGGAACGTGCCATACTGGGGGTTAATATATTTCACACGAATTTATATGTAATTCATAACAATTAACATCAATAAAGTTAATGGAAAAGTTATAATGTGCAATAATTTATTTTTAACTTTTGAATTTACGCATATGGACAAAATATGATAATTAATCTTATCTTTAAAATTTCATCTCCCCTTTCTATAAGACCTTCCTTGCTATATCTTTCGGATGCTGCATTCACGTACGAGTATATCTTGTCTTGGTTAAAGGTAGAATCTGTACATACTTTGCTACATGTAATCGACGACTGATTAGTTTGGTTTAACGGTGCCGCAAAACATTTGTAAACAAAAAAAATCCGATTTTTGGCGTTCACAACAGAAAGTTTGGTCAAAATAAAAGGCATTTTTTTTATACATTTATGACATACATACACCCAAATCTACAAAAAAATAAATGCTTTTCTCTGTTGAAGTTTACACGCCCGTTCAAAAAGTTTTTTTGTCATTTTGATAGGCGGGCAGTTTTCCTAACACTCGATCTTGGGAAGAACCAGTACTAGACTCCTATTCTTCGGAAGAAATTGCCAACTTTCTCACATAAAGAGACTCTAACCACTCGACAACTGACACGGACTGCAACAAAATACAATGCAATACTGGACTTTTTCCACATTTCTATTCAGATCTACCCGACTGTGCAACAACTTATCTTGACATGATTGTTACACACTTCTTTTATTTAGTCAAAAGAATAGCATATCTAACAATTGCGTAAGGAAACGTAATATGTTCAGAAACGACATTATAATGAGAGACACTTCCCTTAAATAAGAATATTATCTATTGTGATTGCTGAATGGAACCATCCGTTGACTTGTATGACGGCTGTGGTCGGGGAAAACTAGGGATGCCTTGGTATTCTGACGCCGCTGGTTCCTCGTCAATTTGTTTCGAGTACTTTTGACCCGATGTCGCTGACGACTGCAGCCTCGTGCGTTCGTCCTCGTCTTTGTCACGTTTGAGATAGAAATGGAATCCTATGTTTAATTCTGGAATCTCGTACAGTATCGCGAGGATCAACATCATCATCATCATCAGTCCAATGAAAAGGTAAACTGAAAAACGAAGCAGAAAATATAAGAACAGAAATCCGAAAAAAAATATCATTATTGTGCTGAAAAATTACTGACAAATTTGAAACAGAAATAAGTGATTTTATTTCCTTTGAACGTTTATAATTCATTTAGGCTTATAAAATGAGGTTTAATTTAATTTAGAAACGAAACAAAAGCAAACGAAAGTATCATGATTTGGACAGTGAGTAATGTTATGTTTACTTGTTAGCCACGGCCATCAGGTTTCAGGCCACCGTGACCAAATGGGATGGACGTGAGATAGCGCAGGGGGACGGAATTGGCCAGTGTGACAGGCCGTAATTACCGTTGATGCCGGACGAGATTTTTAAACTGTCAAAAAGTTTGCCACGGCAGTCATGGTGCGGATGAGAAACCTAGTAGGCCGCAGTAAAAGTGGATGAACGCAACAAAACATGACAGTACGTAATAAGCCGTAACAAAACTTGAAGGGGGTCCGTAGTTGGACGGGAAACATGTGTATTCCTCGGCATCTCACAGTCCTTTCAAATTTTGTCAGGTTCAATCACGGCGATGATTGCTATTGCTTGGGAGGCCTTCTCTTTATACCGTGGGCACACACGTGCTCCACAGCTGCCCGGCGTCAACGTTCCATCCATAGAAAGCCTTGACAGAAAGTGAAAAACGTGTCAGACCTTGATCAGAATGTGAAAAATGAGGGACCCTATCAGAACGTGACGGGCCGGGAGGTAGACCGTGGTAGACCTCGGGCCCAACCGTAGTGCGCTTTGGAGCCTCCGCGACTCAGCCCCTTTCACCCCACTTTTCCACGACCCTTCACGGATATACCACGACAGACTGTGAGAAAACTTGACAAGAGCTAACAAATCTTGAATACAGAGAAAAAAATAGCCTAAATCCCACGGCGCACTACGTTTCGGGCAAACGGGACTGCCGTGGCCGCCGGAAACATAATATAAACCTAGCATAACAATATGTTTTAAAAATTAAATAATATTCTTCATATACAACGGTTGTGTATGAAAGTAATAAAGTAGACAATGCTTTAACAATATGTTAGAAGTGTCACAAACGTCGAAATCTCTCATATATTCTAATGTTTAAACAATTGTTCCTATGGTACTAAAAGGAAGCTTATATGAAACCAAGGTAAATCTGATCCTTAAAGTAAAGCGGTGTATTTATTATCACGTCTAATAACATACCTTATATTACAAAAAGCACACTTCCGCACAAAATCAGCTTTATCTATTCGGGCATATTCATCATGACAACTTCGTTTTTGTTATCCTTACCAAGTCTTTTTTTCTCGAAAAATTATATTTGTCTACTAGCCAAATTCAATAACAATCAAAACGTTAATATAGTTATCGTGTAGACCCACCAGAGGATAAAATATAACAATTACATTGCAATTTAAATCTTAACTTTCACAGCCTAGTGAACTGTCGAAAAGAGCTGATGGGTTTTAATGCACTCTCAAAGAATGGTCGCAATAAAAAAAGTCTGATTGAATGATCACACAGAAGACGTTCTCTAATCAAATATTGATGAAGCTCAATCATAGATGTCAATGAGATGTCTACAAGTAATGGATGTGATGTTCACTTTGTCTGACTAGGTTCAGTAATCAACTCATGATAATTGTACACATTGTACTCTTTTCAAAAGCACACTGTTGGTGACATATGCAATATAAATCTCAAGTATAAAGGAGATGTACTGATCGACACTTTCCTTCGGTAATATTTTACGGGGAACTGTGTCTTACATTTTAAGATAAATCTTAACTGCTATATTATTGCACTGTCATCCGTGGCAGACCTCGGGCCGAACCGTAGTGCGCTTTGGAGCCTCAGCAACTCAGCCCCTTTCACCCCACCTTTCCACGTAAAATATTATTGTTCTTACTAATTCATGGTTACTTAATACATTAGTAAGAAATAATTCGAAATGTGACATCATCCAGCTCCAATTTAAAGTGTTATACTACTGCACATACATAACAATTAAATAATATACTAGGCATATTATCGGCTCATGGTTTTCAATTGTGGTTTTAGCTGATGAAAGAAATATTTTCAAAAACATTCAGTGTGATGCCATGTACTTACAAGTAGTGGCTACTTTGTACACTGGACGAAGCTGTTGATCTGGAATATAATCCCCAAGCCCGACTGTTGTCAAGGAAATAAATCAGTTATAGAAGGCGTCCAAATAGTTCCAGTGTGGCTCTATTGATACATAGAGCCCAGCTGGTATCAAGTAGAAAACCACTATGACTAAAATTACAATTCTTGTCAAATGCAAAAGTTGTATATGGAACACTTTATACAAATGTCCTAGTTTTCTAAACATAAACTGTAGAAACCACGTGGTAGGAATCATCAAGCGCTCGACAATTGCTGTAAACATAATAAGCTTCAAGGGGATTCCGATTATGGCGTACAGTATACAGAAACACTTCCCAGCATCTGATTATGGGGTAACTCGACCATAACCTTAAATAAAGAAAATACCAAAATATCTACTTCTTCTATTCCTGTTGTGACTTTTCATCTAAATACAATGCAATTGTTTTGTAATACCTTTCTATAAATCAGCGCATTGCAAGGACGACCCCAGTTCAGTCGAAATTATCTCGATTTGCTTCAGCTCCAATGTCAAACTAATCTGCCGTATAAGTACTCATTAATGGTTCGGTAATGAAGACGTTCGTGCAGCAAGTGATGTTTTTGCCACAATTTTCAAAATTGCAAAACATCTTTCGGCTGGTGTAATCTAGAAAACAATCAATACATTTGAAATATTCCAAAGTGAATATAAACGTTCTTGTATTTAAACTCCCTTATTCAAATTTTCCGTAATATTGCCTTTTTCAAGAAATAGTGTGCTAGCACTTTAGTTATCTACATAGTGTCCATATTAATGAAAAGCTTAGAAGTTTGCTAAATCTGTTTTGGTTTCGTTTAATATATTGTCATAAAGATGGTAAATCTAAAGATAACTAACGCCGTAATTTGAATACAATAGTTGTATTAATAGAAGTTAGCTTAGACAATTGCTAAAAGTTATAGAAAGGTCTGACATGCAAAGGACAGTGCGTTTGTTTCAGATTCATTATGTTTAAATTTAATTTCAGAAAGAAATGACTCAAATGTTTTTATAATATAAGGCCAAGTAATAGGTTATGACCAAACTGCATCATTAAGATGGATGATTTCAAAAAATGTTCGAAATAAGCTGCACTAAATTATTTGTCTAATTAGGAGACAAAATGGAATACATCTTTTCAAAGCAGGTAGATTCTCCATTCTTGACAATGATGGTAAAAATATTTTTTCATTATTATTCGATAGAAATGAGAGAAAAATATTCCAGTTTTAATATTGAAAATACCCATTTTTGTAAGAGTAAAACTTTGTGCTAAATGACTCTCTGAACATATAATGATAACCACTTTTATCGGGGGTGAAACGTTAAGCAATCGTTGGTATAACAAAGAGAATGCTATCATTGAAAAACGGAAATATCAATATATATTGTACGAAGTGACTTAATTACACTTCAATTGAACTTTTCATACACGTGAAAAGTCAACTATCGTATCAATTTTTGTGTTAACAGTTCCAGCAAAGAACAGTGACTGCCCAAAGCTCCAGTTGGGATTAGAACTTGTGACATTACGCACAGCAGATATACCCCTGTTGGTGGCTTGGACAATCTTCACTACAAACTCTTCAAGCTCAGCATCTGAAGCAATAGACGATGATAAGTAACCTCTTAAATAAGACAGTACCAAACTTTAACACTATTCTACCTTCTATAAATTACATACACATGCATCAAAGATCGTGGTGTTTGCTTCTGGAAAACCTGCCCCAAACTTGTTCCAACAAAATAGACAGATGAGTTACGTCTAGAACAACATCTTGTGAAGCATGTATTTAACAATGTCTTTTTCCAAACGCTTCTGTAAGCAAATACTTTGCTCATAAGAAACTGTAAGCATTGTCAGACCAATTTCAGCCCTAAAATTTTATTCCATGAGAAACAGAAATGTCGCCATAAGGCCTTGATTTGTATGCAAATATCTTCATTTCTCCTAGCGGGTAAATAATCGGTCTGCTGCGCCAGCTCTGAAAGAAAGAAGCGATTGATTGAAAACAAAAAAACTAATGGGCAATTTCCCAGAGGGTCCAATGATTATTACTCAACACGTCTAATTCAAGGGTTTGTTTTCTCTCTTGATTTTAACGCGGCAGACTGTTTTGCCTTTTCCATTAATCGCTTCTTGTTGTTCAAGATTTCATCCCTTAAAATCCTTACCTGTTTTACGTTCTTCAGACTAAGTGAGAATATAACGAGATGAACTTATAGTGTTGCTATGCACCTAGACGATATGACGTCAAATCTCCATGAGTAAACATTCTAACATAGTTGGTTACATCTCATACCATGCCTAGGTTCAATATTTCTGTCATATTTTCTTTATGCAGAGAAACCAGATGTTAAGTCTGCAAATAGTAACGGGCAATCAACACGTTACACAACCCACTAAGTCTCTCATTCTATCAATATAGTACCAATCAATCCCACTATAGGATTTCTGCCTAATTAGCATTACCATATATATTCTGTCTGCGCTAAATGAATTTTCAATTTTTTCATATTAGCATAAACATGCAAGCGTACAGCATTTGGGCAAAATGTGCATTATAAATATGTTTTGTGTTGCATAATTATAATATATCTCACAGACCAGAATGGTCAGATAAAATTATTCGTTCCGTAATATTCTACAACGAAAGACATTTGTGTTCGTAGGTAATCAATGCCTTCTACGGATCACTTTGAATTATTAATATTATCTTATATTAAACAGTATAGACCTTCCTTATGACAAACAGCATCCGTTTCTCTTACTGGTAAAGCAATCAGGTAAGTTTAATTCCTTGCAGCTCAGCTTTCACGTCATTGCTGACTTAAACAGACCATCTATAGTGACATAAATCAAACACATGTATCTCAAGCTGGTATTTCTTGTGTACGTCAATAGCGCTAAGTTAGTGTCACTGGATTTAAGAAAATCGACATCATTTTGACAAATGACTTTGAATATATTGTATAAGGGTCTTTCAAAAGCAGTGGAATCTTTGTAACAGCTATTACATTTTTATAAAAGCTGCTTTATAGCAGGGATAAACGAATCAAGATTCTTTTTCTTCATTTAACAGGCAATTACTAAAATGAATTGTGTGGCTGTCAGACATAAACTACCTAATCAAGTAGGAATTGAATCCATTCTACCACAGACATTACAAGCTTCGAAAACATCCAATAATAGTATGAAGGCCAGGAGACTGTTCATGACGCAATGGTGAGGGAATTATTGCACATGCCCAGTCTGTGACTACAGCAGGCAAATACAGATTCAGAATATCGAGAAACAACATCTGACTGAACTATCTATTTACTTACTTTAAGCAATGCGCAAATGAGCAAATATCATTTGACGAAACCTTTAAACTACATTTGTATAAATTCTGATCGATTTAATTCTTGCCTTTTGTATGATATACAAGTTCATGTTAAGATTAGATTTTTCAGTCAAAATCGCAAAAATTACAATAATAATAATAATTATGTTTTTCCGAAAACGACAATGCTGCAGGTTAGAGTTTATTGACATATTATAGTAAATCGTTTTCAGAAAAACAACATCAGTGTAGACTTTTTCAAGAAAAGAAAATTGTCCCTTTAGCCTACATAAGAACGTTTGAGGTTAATACGGTCAACAAACTGTAAATATTTTGCATCTTGCAGAGAAAAAGAACGATCATAAAAAATGTTGCTGCTGTCTGCTCTTAGACTACTGTATAAGTAATGTATACCTGTTAACTTATGCTAAAATCACACAAAAAGTGAAATGAGAAACCGCGCGAAGCATACCTTGTCTATCTTAGTAGATCATTTTGCAACGAGAAAACCACTTTTAATTTTGAATGGTATATAGACAAATCATATTTATTTAGCGTAAATCCCTGCATGGCGTATGAGTTTGATAGATATCGCTTCGTGTGTGTTTCTCGCTCCAAAACATGATCGCATCAAACATTTTACTTTACTAACGCGGAGAAACAAATAAAAGAAGTAATTTCAAGACTCAATGCCCATTGCAAGACCAAAACAAAGATTTGGTTTTTTGCGATTCTGGGGACATAGCCAGATCGAGCTTTTTCACATGAAATATTTCACTAACCCTTATGGATTTTAAATCAACTAAACGGCTTTATTTTTCAGTCAATGACACGTATCATATTTAGAATATTTTAGTTTAGCAGTATTTAAATTTTTAAATTAGTAAATATAACAATTTTGTTCAGAAAATAGTGTGATGTGTCTTGATAAAACCAGCCGTGATTCAGACCAAGTCAAGAACTCAAACAATATATTGTAAAATTCATGTAGATGTTACATACAACTTTCATGAAAACGGAATACAAACACAAAAAGAATATATGAAAGAAACATGGGGTGCGCACTATAGTAGGCTGGGATCGGCCGAAGCACGTCAGTCAGTTTTTGGGTAATTGCTTTTGATTTTGATACATTACTTATACCGAAAAGACCATTAATTGAACATACCACTTATAACAAAAGACTTCCGGTAACTCCCCTGCTCATCTCTAGTATGAACTTAAGTCTTATACGCTTCTGTGTGATTGAAATGATTGTTTAAGATAGTTTTTAATAATAATCCATTATCAGGCAATCACCGATATGCATAAGGAAGCCATCAGATCTTTCATAATGAAATGAACACCTATCGTTCTTTATCATAGACATAACAAAGATTGGAAGGACATTCCCAGGCACATCAAAAGGACGTAATGGATGTTATGAGACTCATTAAGGAATTCTGATACCGTTCGGTAGAGGAGATAATTCGGAATGACCAATAATGACTACATTAGGAAATATAGGTTAGTATCTGGTCAAGAATATAAAGTCATTGAACAATCATTACAGTGCCTTGGTAGCAAGAATTGACGATCTTTATATCTTCATGACTTTGCCTGACACTAGTTTAAAAGTTCTCCGTATATCCATGACCAAATTAAACAGTTCTTGTTCAAATCGAAATTAAGAAAGTTGTTTTATTAAAGTAAAGGAAGATAAATGTTTCAGGACAGACATAATTTTGATCAAAATCCTGATAATATATATAATCGATTATGGGTAGACCAACAACAAAGAATGAAAATTCGCCGCTTTGAGGTCGGTCACACAAACCCCAGAGAGATCATTGTTTGGCAAACTGACATGCTGCATATGCTTTCGTATTAAATTATTATAAGTGTTTTCTACTTATCTTTCTTAAATTGAATTCACGATATAAATTCAAAAAGGTAAATTTGTAGCAATGAGGTAAATGATATATCAAGAAACTGTAGCCAAAACAAAATGTGTGCCAAAATACAACAGCACCTAAAACGAAAGTATATTCATTATTCTCCACCTACCGCATTCCTTCCTCAAAGATTTCTTAGGCCTGTAACTGCACAGAAAAAACGCATATAGTGTTAACGAGTTATAAAAAGGCAATAGAATTTCTTTTCTGCAAATAATTTCGAGTAAAATCATATTTTTAACATAGATTTTAAACCAAGAATGTAGGAGAAGACTGTACATAGATGGTAAATAACGTTTTCTGATTTCGAACTGATTTGTCATTTCCGACAGATTTACCATACAAGATGCATGAAAAGAAAACATTAAGATATCGAAATCCCCGAAAGATCCATATCATTCAACGCATTGCTCACCTTGCATGTCGAATTTCTTTTATTCTAGACTTGGAGGTACCGTGGTGTAGGGGTAGATCGTTGTACTTGTTCTTAACAACTCAATCTTCACTCCGAACTATTTTAATTTAACCCTATATACTTCTGTCGAGGCTTGTGTGAAATCATTTAAAAATGCAGATGTGTATGCCCTCTGGCTGCAGCTTTGTCTCCATGTAATATTCTTACATTTGCAAAATATTCTTCTGTTACATGTACAACAAAATATCCTTACAGCGATTTTCACCGATTCAGAAATACAAATGTCAGTAGTAACATGATCATAACATTACGTTAAATCTTATGGTGTTAGAGACAGAATTTCTAAATGTCACACATTATTCTGAATTTTAGACTGTAAGTAATATATCAAACTGTCATGTAAATTGCATTTATGTGTCAATGGAACTACCAGATAATAGAATAAATTTTAACTGATATATCTGCTGAAATTTTAAGATCGTTTTGATTTAATCTTTTGCGCCTGTTGAGATATTGATCCACATGACTTGATTGAAATAATGACCATATAATAAGATGATCGTAGTTATGGTGAATCTGTAACGCATTTGTTCGTACATTTTGCCAAATAATCTAATCGTGTTTAAGACATAAGCAGTTGCTTCTATATTGATATCTAATGGATTATTTTGTATCAGGTTTAGTTTGTTGAACAGATATGCTGAATTGCAACTCGTCTTCATTAATAGACCAGTACTAAATTGCAATTTGTTTCCATTAATAGACAGTAATGAATTGCAACTTATTTCCGTTAATTGACCAGTACTGAATTGCAACTTGTTTCCATTAATAGACCAGTCCTGAATTGCAATGTGTTTCCATTAATAGACCAGTATTGAATTGCAACTTGTTCTAATTAGAAGACCAGTACTGAATTGCACCTTGTTTCTATTAATAGACCTGTACTAAATTGCAACTTGTTTCCATTTATAGCCATTTATAGACCAGTGCAGCTTTGAAACTTGTTTCCGTTAATAGACCAGTACTGCATTGCAACTTGTTTCTATTAATAGAAAAGTACTAAATTTCAACTTGTTTCCATTAATAGAAAAGTACTGAATTACAGCTTGTTTTCATTAATAGACCAGATATTTCCATTTATAAACTAGTAATGAATTGCATCAAGAGGCGATCAGACAGATCTTGTCTGACTGAATGGCTACTGAATGTCTTCTGTCGTACCATTACACAAAGATCGAAGAACATTTTCCTGACATAGAACGTGATTGTAATGAATACATCGATACTCAATAAGGTATTTGGAGAACTAAGCGGTAGGCGACTGCTTCTACTTTGTCAATTGCTGGTTATATTAGACTATAAAGATTCTAGCAACGATTGAAAATGTAATTGTTCTTGTGGGACATGGTATTAAACTTGATCTAACGTAAGCACGAGATATAGAATTTACAGTAATAATCGTAGAGTTTATTACATAGACCTAAAGCAATTATGAAATAGGATTTACTATAAGGATTGCCACTGAGAGAAATAAAAACTGTAAGTCATGCATAGTTTACATTTCAATAATTCAATACTTGATGACATTTCAAGTTTCAAATTTCAATTTTTATTTCTCCCAAGGCATATACTATGCATGTTTAACTGTATTCAGGTAAATGAAAAGGTCAAATTAAGAAATAATAAATGCCTCCCTGTATTTTATCGTTGAATAAAATATAGTTAGGACTTTGGATGCGTAGTAATTAAATCACTCGTGCGTAGCACGAGTGATTTAATTTTTCACATCCAAATGACTGACTGTATTTTATTCAACGATAAAATATAGGGAACAATTTATTCTAACACATTATTTTTATTTGAAAACAATCCCGAACTCTATTTAACGCGTAGTAGTACATCATTGCAACCTTAAAACGCGAGATACGATTGGACGCGCTTGTTTACATACGTCACGTCGTTACGTCATTTGCGGCACGTCGTCCTGTAAAAAAACGTGCTGCATTTTATCGTAAAATAAAATACAGGCTTTTCCCAATATATTTATATAGGAAAAGCAGCCGCTTGTGTTAGAATAAAGAATAAAGTTAGATTGTGATCTTAACATGTACACAGAAATGATAGCTAAGAGCAAATCAACTATACGACATACATGTATCATAGTTTTCATTGAATGGGTTAAGGCACACGATATTCTAATATAACCGATATCTAGAGTCTTCGGAGGATGATTTACTTAAAGTTAGACATAGCACATTTGAAAAACTGAATAATTTACAATACTATTTGCATGAAAACTGTATAATTAAAATCCGTAAAGACACGTTTTGTGGGACAAGTGTTTTTTTATTTGTCAGTGTAAACGCTTTCTCATTGTTGATCACTTATGTACCAGCGATTTTCTTCCAGACACCGAATTGTTCTTATAATCTGTAGCATTATCTTATCCTATAGATAATATTCCTTTTAATTCTGTGAATGCTTCTCTGTAGAATTTAAAAAACATAAGTGCAGTTATCACTGTCACCTGTATGTCTACAAACAACCATACAAATGCAAAATATGCTGATTACGATTTTCTCTAAAATGCATCTACCAAATTGAATTTTAAAAGAAACTTGATTATTCAAATTGGTGTAGTCTCAGTAGCTTAGAGTTAGAATTACATACAATATTTCATGATTCAAGACTGTATCTGTATGGAACGGTCTTGTAAATTCTACTTGTATGTCATTTTAATCACCAGATACCAAAAATTAGATACTTAAATCTTAGTTACTCAATGATTCTTCCATGAAACGTTTCCCTATTGTATAAACTAGCATTATGTTTGAAACGTACGTTTGTCTGACTACCTTGATAAAATTACGTCATGTTCCATGACTTGAAGTCAAACTTCGCGTACAGTTACATACAGAGAAAGGGCATAATGTTGAGCATTGCTTGACAGCATATTATAATCATAATATTGTCAATGGCAAATTCTATACCCTTCATTATACATGTGTATATCATATTTGTCGATAATGTTACAACCAACTTTCTACGATGTGTATTTTTAAAACTTTTTCTGAAAATTTTAGAATCGCTGTTGTCGTAATATAAGAATTCATGAATTTTTGAAATCGAATTTTATTTCTTTGCAAGAGACCATATGACCAACAGTCTTTGTACAGAGTTCGCATTTCCAAAAAGTTACATTTTATTTATAAAATGCATGTTTTCGTTGATATTTATCTACTGTTATTTTGTTATTTCAAATTTATCTATCAAGTTTTAAGTTTTCATCAGCAAATTTTAAATTTGTTTTAATTCTCAAAGGGAACACGACATGTAAGGAAGAAATTAACAACATCGATTGTAATCATTTTCCAGTGACAACTATATCTGATAATCTACCGTATCTCTTTAAGATTAATCTGATGAACACGCAGCCTTGTTTCTAGTTTGAGTATAAACAAGGAGTGTTGTTACAATTTTAGGAAAAAAGGACGCGAAAACAAGGAAATTTAATAGCTTTCGCCTTCATTTAAAATTGCATTAGACACAGTCATTTTCAAGAGATGCTACACAAGACGGAATTGAAAAACAAGTCTCATAAGTGAATACCTCGAGCACAGAGTGTTACCCTAATAATTCAAAAACATTTTGAGGTAATAGCTTAAAATAATATTTACTGTTATTTAATGTTCAAACCATTAAAAATAAATCAAAGAAATACAGAAGATGTTCTAATATTTCATGAAAATGCAACAAAGCGTAACGCATTATCAAGGGTCTTTATACATTGAGGTGCTTATGTTCGATGGAAAGGTAAAAATGATATATATATATGTACATGAAGAATGATCCTTCAAATAATGCCCCTTGTGTCACATTGTCTGCGCAGTAGTGTCAGCTCCATAGTCGCAACTTTTGCAAATTGCTAGGTTGGTATTACCCCATTATTTGCAGAAATATTTTTGAGATATTGGAAGCGACTATATAGTTAAGAAAGAGCTTTAACATTGTAAGATGTGGTTGACCTATACAAATATAGAAAAGTATAGCCATTGTTTGCCTTATGGCGTCATCATCATCCTACGACGTCACATATTGCAAAATATCGAGAAAATCGCCCTTTTTGGTACTTTATTTAAAAAAAAAAAACATTTTTATTAACATGCGACAACCGAAAAGGTGTGAGGTTTTGTATTTTTAAATACTTGATAATATACCAAGTATTTTTTTGGTTGTCGCATGTTAAAGATATTATTTCTGACAAAACATGTCCTTAAAATAGTGATTCGATGTTACTAGAAAACGCTTTCCTTTCCCGATAATTTTTAAACAGTATTTACATTCTAACTGAAAATTTTTTTATCATAGAATTACATTATGTTGAGTATAGAGAAACAATGAATATTTTCATGTCTATGGCACTTTAATTTTTATATGATATATATGGGTAAAAACGCACCTACCCCAAATTCGACGTTTGTTTGAAGACAGGAAATGAAATAACATTCAGTATATAAATATATCAATATCGTGCCCACTATAATGGTTTTGAAATTCGTGCAGTCGAAATTGAACAATTATAAAAAGAAATGAATATCTAGCAAAATTGACAATTGACTATGACAGTTTCCGAAAAGATCAACGGGAGATATGTCGGGATTTTTTATTTCTTCATAATTATGAGCAAATATCCATAGTCATTAGCCGCTTTCTGAATATCCAATAAAAACCAAAACACATGTCATATTTTGTTTTATTTTATTCAAGGACAATATATTACAGCACTAAGCAAAATGTAACAAGTATAATCATGTAATAAATGATAAAATGTTAAAATGTATAAATTATGTTTTATAACCATGTTATAAATATTAATATATTAGATTATCTATGGAACTTTACAATTGAAACAATATCTATTCCAGTTTAACAAGTGTTGCACAACCACTGCCTTGCGCCTTACAACGTAATTTATATTTCAGAATAACGGTTATTAAAAAAGACATGTTACAAAGAAAGCCTAATAAAACTTGTAACACTACAGTAGGAAGATGTGTATATATCAACATATCCTGCCGAAAATGTAAGCTATACACAAAAAAGTACTATATCGATGTTTAATGTGTCACTTGTGAAACCTATAGCACAAATGCTTGAACAACACAATGTTTGCTTATTTAAGAACCTTAAAGATTCAACGAAATAGTGAAGCTTGTGCTTATTTTTTACGTTAGTTGTATACGTGAAACATCCATTTAATACGCCTCATGACTCTTCCCCCCGACTTGCATTGAAAGACTACTTGTACATACATGGTTGTGTTACATTTAATAAAGTGTTAGGACATCTATTTGATAACAAGCGCGTTCGAATAACTATCCTAACATACGGACATGAAAATAGAGAAAGACATGAGATCACAACCAATAATCTACTATCTAACAAATAGTTCTTTCTCCGACGATACAAGTACCCAATAGTATGTATTCAAATACCTATACAAACTACTATTTATTAAGACAAAATTACACATACAAAACTTTTTTAGAAGTTTAAAATAACATAAGTAAATGCAGTAGATAGGTAGAAAAGGTAGAACTGATGTTCTGAATACTATTTTATGGAACAGTCACATCGCAATAATGAGCGATATTTTTGCAAAATTAATTAGTCTTCCTTGGCCTTTATATTGTTGCGTTACAAATGTTTTTAATCAAGGCTGTTAATTATGCGGTTTCTGATATAAAAGCAGCTGTGGCTAGCTATAGAAATGGCCAGACAGGTTTAATTGTGGCTGTTGTAATGTGTGTGAACTATAAGAAATGGAGAGAATACCAATTACGACCTTGCAAGAGGCAGGTTTTATAACAAATAAAGAGTTGTGTAGAATAATACAAGGCAAATAATCTCATTTCGGCATTTATGCCTAAATAGCACTTCAATGTGAGATTGACAAGGGGTAAAACAAAACATATATATAAAGCGGTCTCCGGAAAAATAACTTATTAATTCATCGCTCAAAATGCCTCTTGTAAATAATCATATAGAAGGTACAAAAGAGAAACATTACCTCTATTGGACATAACATTTATGCATGTATGTGCAATAAGGAAATCTGTAATAAAGCAAGCAATTAGTGACTGGGTGACACCTTTTCGTAAGTTATTCTTTGAAAAGTTTTCCATTTAGCACAACAACTGAATTGTTTGTTAATGTTGTATAAATAGTGAATTGCTAAATAATTATTGACAGCAAAGCCAGATTAGGGAACTACGTAAAAATGAAAATATATTTTTGCCTCTGTTTTTATCATCCCGTATGTCCAAATCTAGAAGAAAATAAAAGGAAAGGTAAAGGTGAAGTGTTTGTTTATTATAATGTCACCCCTACTTCAATGGCCAGCCATTTCTGACTTTAATATATAGAAGAGTAAATAGTAGATAATTTGTTAAAGTTAACGTAAACGAAACATACTATTTTGTTAAGTAAAACTTTGTCTACCATTTTTACAAGTACATATACAATGACAATACACTTACAATAATTCTATTTTACATTATTTACCAATGTAACTACCACATGGATTGACTAAAATCGACTAGAATACATGTACAAATTACCAGACTTCTACAATTTGATAAAATAAACGTTTCTTTAATCATCAAGGTATGCTAGTTTGAAGATAATTAAACAATTATATCTTTGTCTTTGGATGACTGAGACGTGGTTAACAAAAGACCAACTGAAATGTGACTATTCACAAACATTCCATGAGAAAACTTCATAACGATTACTTTTGTGACTATATGTTTGAAATATTCTAGCTATGAACCAACAAATGCAGGTACAGTTATGCTGAAATAGGAGCGAAAATTCATAATTGTTGCTCCGATAGGCCACTGAATCGATTATTTCCCCTTTTATGACTGTCACTGATTTCTAGAACATCTCCATCATATCTAAGCATCCTAGACGGTTAAGTGTGGTTCGTTCTATACCTAAAATCAAAGTGTTGTGCTCCTGCGTTTTGTGCCTAAGTAAGGTTGATGCCTTTGAAACATTTAAACAATGTAACTATTACAATAAACTCGGAACGTATTTAGCTCATACTGGGAAGGTTTGATATACTTCACATGAAGTAACATGTAATTAATACAAGTAACATTCATAAACTATGATGGAAAAGTAATATAATGTGCAATCACTAAACTTTTAACTTATTAAATTTACGCACATGGACAAATATGAATAAATAATCTTAATTTTAAAATTGCATTTTTTCTATAAGACCTTCCTTACTATATCTTTCGGGTGCTGTATTCACGGACGAGTATATCTTGTTTTGGTTTAAGGTAGAATCGGTATAGATTTTGATAATCGACGACTGATTAGTTTGGTTTAACGGTGCCGCAAAACATTTGTGAACAAAAAGGTAAATCCGATTTTTGGCGTTCACAACAGAAAGTTTGGTCAAATAAAAGGCAAATGTTTTAAGCGTACATGTATGACATACATACATCCAAATCTACTAAAATACAAATGCATTTCTCTGTTGAAGTTTAAACGCCCTTTCAAAAAGTAGTTTTGTCATTTTATAAGGTGGGCAGTTTACCTAACACTCGATCTTGGGAAGAACCAGTACTAGACTCCTATTCCTCGTAAGAAATTGCCAACTTTCTAACATAAAAAGAGATGGTCGGTAGCAGGTCTCGAATTCATGGCCCTCAATCTATGAGCGGTTACAGTGATTTCAAGTCAGCGACTCCAACCACCCGACCACTGAGACGTACTGCAACAAAATACAATGCAATACAAATGTTCGGTACTAGCAGCTGTTTCCACCTTTAAAACAATAAAAATGTTTTGCAATGAAATATTTGAAATTATACATAAATTATCTACAATTTTCTCCCTATCAAGAACAAAGCTGTAGTTGCTGGACTTTTTACACATTTCTATTCAGAACTACCCGACTGTGCAACCTTCTTGCCATGCTTGTTACACACTTCACTTGCCTAAACGATTCTTTTATTTAGTTGAAAGAATAGCATATCTAACCATTTTGTAAGCAAACGTAATATGTTCAGAAACGACATTATAATGAGAGACACTTCCCTTAAATAAGAATATTATCTATTGTGATTGCTGAATGGAACCATCCGTTGACTTGTATGACGGCTGTGGTCGGGGAAAACTAGGGATGCCTTGATACTCTGACGCCGCTGGTTCCTCGTCAATTTGTTTCGAGTACTTTTGGCCCGATGTCGCTGACGACTGCAGCCTCATGCGTTCGTCCTCGTTTTTGTCACTTTTGAGATAGAAATGGAATCCTATGTTTAATTCTGGAATCTCGTAGAGTATCGCGAGGATTAACATCATCATCATCAGTCCAATGAAAAGGTAAACTGAAAAACGAAGCAGAAAATATAAGAACAGTAATCTGAAAAAATTATCATTATTGTGTTGAAAAATTACTGACAAGTTTGAAACAGAAATCAGTAATTTTATTTCCTTGGAATTTTTATAATTCTTTTATAGGCTTATAAAATGAGGTTTTGAACTTTCCCTACCTTTTATACCTTTGACACAAAAAGAAAACGTAATTTTGATACGTGGTAATTTAGAAACGAAACAAAGGCAAACGAAAGTATCATGATTTTGAACAGTGAGTAATGTTATGTTTACTTGTTGGCCACGGCCATCAGGTTTCAGGCCACCGTGGCCAAACGGGATGGACGTGAGATAGCGTAGGGGGACGAAATTCGCAAACGTGACAGGCCGTAAATACCGTTGATGCCGGACGAGATTTTTAAATCGTCAAAAAGTTTGCCACGGCAGTCATGGTGCGGATGAGAAACCTAGTAGGCCGCAATATAAGTGGATGAACGCAACAAAACATGACAGTACGTAATAAGCCGTAACAAAACTTGAAGGGGGCCCGTAGTTGGACGGGAAACATGTGTATTCCTCGTCATCTCACGGCCCCTATCAAGTTTTGTCAGGTTCAATCACGGCGATGATTGCTATTGCTTGGGAGGCCTTCTCTTTATACCGTGGGCACATACGTGGCTGGCGTCAACGTTCCATCCACAGAAAGCCTTCACAGAAAGTGAAAAACGTGTCAGACCTTGATCAGAATGTGAAAAAATGAGGGACCCTATCAGAACGTGACGGGCCAAGAGGAATGCACTGGCATCCGTGGTAGACCTCGGGCCGAACCGTAATGCGCTTTGGAGCCTCAGAGACTCAGCCCCTTTCACCCCACCCCTCCACGACCCTTCACGGATATACCATGATAGACCATGAGAAAACTTGACAAGAGCTAACAAATCTTGAATACAGAGAAAAAATAGCCTAAATCCCACGGCGCACGACGTTTCGGGCAAACGGAGCTGCCGTGGCCGCCGGAAACATTATGTAAACCTAGCATAACAAAGATCTTAACTTTACAATATGCTTTAAAAATTAAATAATATTCTTCATATACAACGGTTGTGTATGAAAGTAATAAAGTGGATATTGCTTTAACAATATGCTAGAAGTATCACAAACGTCAAAGTCTCTCATATATTCTAATGTTTAAACAATTAGTGTTCCTATGGTACTTAAAGGACGTAAATCTGACCCTTAAAGTAAAGTGGAGGGACGGCGATGGCTCTGTATACATTATCACGTCTAAAACAGCACACTTCCGCACAAAATCAGTTTTATCTATTCGGGCATATTCATCATGACAACTTCGTTTTTGTTATCCTTACCAAGTCTTTCTTTCTCGAAAAAATGTATTTGTCTACTAGCCAAATTCAATAACAATCAAAACGTTAACTATGTTATCGCATAGACCCACCAGAGAATAAAATATAACAATTACATTTCAATTTAAATCTTAACTTTCACAGCCTAGTGAAATGTCGAAAAGAGCTGATGGGTTTTAACGCACTCTCAAAGAATGGTCGCAATAAAAAAGTCTGATTGAATGATCACACAGAAGACGTTCTCTAATCAAATATTGATGAAGCTCAATCATAGATGTCAATGAGATGTCTACAAGTAATGGATGTGATGTTCACTTTGTCTGACTAGGTTCAGTAATCAACTCATGGTAACTGTATACATTGTACTCTTTTCAAATGCACACTGTTGGTGACATATGCAATATAAATCTCAAGTATAGAGGAAATGTACTGATCAACACTTTCTTTCGGTAATATTTTACGGGGAACTGTGTCTTGCATTTTAAGGCAAAAGGTAACTGCTATATTATTGCTCTTATTAATTCATGGTTACTTAATACATTAGTAAGTGATAATTCGAAATGTGACATCATCCAACTCAAATTTAAAGTGTTATACTACTGCAAATACATAACAATTAAATAATATAGGCATATTATCGGCTCATGGTTTTCGATTGTGGTTTTAGCTGATGAAAGAAAAATCTTCAAAAACATTCAGTGTGATACCATGTACTTACAAGTAGTTGCTACTTTGTACACTGGACGAAGCTGTTGATCTGGAGAGTCGCCTGGGATATAATCACCAAGCCCGACTGTTGTCAAGGAAATAAAGCAGTAATAGAAGGCGTCCAAATAGTTCCAGTGTGGCTCTATTGATACATAGATCCCAGCTGGTATCAAGTAGAAAAACACTATGACTAAAATTACAATTATTGTCAAATGCAAAAGTTGTATATGGAACACTTTATACAAATGTCCTAGTTTTCTAAACATGAACTGTAGAAGCCACGTGGTAGGAATCATCAAGCGCTCGACGATTGCTGTAAACATAATAAGCGTCAAAGGGATTCCGATTATGGCGTACAGTATACAGAAACCCTTCCCAGCATCTGATAATGGGGTCACTCGACCATAACCTGAAATAAATTGAGAAAATACTAAAATATCTACCTGTTCTATTTCTGTTGTGATTTTTTTATTTTAATACAATACAATTTTTTTGTAATACCTTTCTATAAATCAGCGCATTGCAAGGAAGACCCCAGTTTAGTCAAATTATCTCGACTTGCTTTAGCTCCAATGCCAATGCCGTATAAGTACTCATTAATGGTTCGGTAATGAAGACGTACTTGCAGCAATTGGTGTTTTTGTCACAATTTTCAAAATTGCAAACAATCTTTCGGCTGGCGTAATATAGAAAACAATCAATACATTTGAAATATTCCAAAGCGAAAGAAATATAAGCGTTCTTCTATTAAAACTCCTTTGTCCATATTTAATACACGCTTAGAAGTTTGCTAACTCTCTGTTTTGGTTTCATTTGTAAGCATGTCATAAAGATGGTGAACCGGTAGATAACTAACAATTGCCGAAATTTGAATACAATACATGTACTAGGTGTTTTAATAAAAGGTAACTAAGAAACTTTCTAAAAGTTATAGAAAGGTCTGACCTACAATGGACAGTGCGTTTGTTTTAGATTCATGTTATTTTAATTTTATTGTATTTCAGGCCAATCAAGGGGTTATGACCAAACTGCATCATAAAGATGAATGATTAGAAAAAATGTTCGAAATAAACTGCATTGAATTATTTGTCTAATTAGAAGACAAAAATGGAATACATCTTTTCAAGCAGATAGATTCTCTATTCTTGACAATGATCGTAAAAACATTTCTTTCATTATTATTCGATAGAAATGAGAAATAAATTCCAGTTTTAATATTGAAAATATCCATTTTTGTAAGAGTAAAACTTTCTGCTAAATGACTCTCTGAACATAAAATAGTAACCACTTTTAGCGTGGGTAAAACGTTAAGCAATCGTTGGTACAACGTGCGCCGATAAACAAAGAGGATGCCATCATTAAAAAACGGAAATATCAATATGCATTGTACGAAGTTACTTAATTACACTTCAATAGAGCTTTTCATACACGTGAAAAGTTAACAATCTTACCAATTGTTGTGATAACAGTTCCAGCAAAGAACAGTGACTGCCCAAAGCTCCAGTTGGGATTAGAACTTGTGACATTACGCACAGCTGATATACCCCTGTTGGTGGCTTGGACAATCTTCACTATAAACTCTTCAAGCTCAGCATCTGAAGCAATAGACGAAAATTAGTAACTTCTTGAATAAGACAGTACAAATCTTTAACACTATTCTACCTTCTATAAATTACATACACATGCATCAAAGATCGTGGTGTTTGCTTCTGGAAAACCTGCCCCAAACTTGTTCCAACAAAATAGACAGATGAGTTAGGTCTAGAACAACATCTTGTGACGCATGTATTTAACAATGTCTTTTTCAAAACGCTTCTGTAAGCAAATACTTTGCTCATAAGAAACTGTAAGCATAGTCAGACCAATTTCAGCCCTAAAATTTTATTCCATGAGAAACAGAAATGTCGCCATAAGGCCTTGATTTCTATGTAAATATCTTCATTTCTCCTAGCGGGTAAATAATCGGTCTGCTGCGCCAGCTCTGAAAGAAAGAAGCGATTGATTGAAAACAAAATAACTAATGGACAATTTCCCATAGGGTTGAATGACTATTATTCAACACATCTAATTCAAGGGTTTGTTTTCTCTCTTGAATTAAACGCGGCAGACTGTTTTGCCTTTTCGAGTAATCGCTTCTTGTTGTTCAAGATTTCATCCCTTAAAATCCTTACTTGTTTAAATTCTAAATAAGAATATGACGATAGTTAGAGTGTTGCTTTGCACCTAGATGATATGACGTCAAATCTCCATGAGAAAACATACTAACATAGTTGGTTACATCTCATACCATGTCTAGGTTCAATATTTTCTATAATATTTTCTATATGCAGAGAAACCAGATGTTAAGTCTGCAAATAGTAACGGGCAATCAACACTTTATACAACCCACTCAGTCTCTCATTCTATCAATATAGTACCAATCAATTCCTGAATAGGATTTCTGCCTAATTAGCATTACCATATATATTCTGTCTGCGCTAAATGTATTTTCAATTAATTCCTATTAGCATAAACATGCAAGCGTACAGCATTCGGGCAAAAAGTGCCTTATAGATATGTTTTGTGTTATTGCATAATTATAATATCTTATAGACCAGAATGGTCAGATAGAATTATTCGTTCCGTAATATTCTACAACGAAAGACATTTGTGTTCGCAGTTAATCAATGCCTTCTACGGATCACGTTGAATTGTTGCAAATCTCATTACATCTATCCAAGACATCATTTTACACCACATCTCTTTTTTTCCAGAAATTTATTTTACCGCCATGGATGTAAATTAATAGCTAAGAGTATATCTATTTGTGTCTCTCTGGACATATAATCTCATATCAGACAGTATAGACCTTCCTTATGACAATCACCATCCGTTTCTCTTGCCAGTAAAGCAATCAGGTACGTTCAATTCCTTGCAGCTCAGCTGCCACGTCATTGCTGAATTAAACAGATCAATTAGAGGGACATAAATCAAACACACGTATCTGAAGTTGGTACTTCTTGTGTGTGCTTTCCTTTGCATTGTGCCATCTTGGCAATGGTGATTGATCGTCACTCATGTATTTCAGAAATGATATAATACTAAATACTATCGACGTAAACTTTTTAAAAAGTGTAATTAGAGCAAACAGTGATTTTCGAAAGTATTTAAACAGGGTTATGGTATGTTTGAAGTTGTTACCCATGTGGAAGTTATTTAAATGTCTGTATGATACTGTCATAATATATGTTGAAAAGGTCTTTCTAAAGTTTTGATCGACTCATCTAGTATTTAACTCATGCACCACGAGTTGAAGTAACAAAACAAATAATTCTGGTGCACAGCTGGAAAAGGAAATATTGTTCGCTGGATGCAGCAAGTCAAGGGCATTGCAAAGATAAAACAGGAAACCGGACATGGTGTGCCCTTTGACGTAGGCGCCCCTGACCCTGTCACGTTTTAATACCATAAAACCACATATGAACGAATCTTCAAAAGTAACCAAAATTACGAGTAATCGGTCTGTTGTACGAAAATCATTCCCTCTATTTACTAACTATTTGAAATCTTGTTTGTTAAAATACTGATTATGTTGCCGTTTTGTATCTTATACATTTTGTGTGCGTACAATAACTAGTCACTAATAAATGTCATTCCAGACTAGCTATGACATCATTGTACATTTTAAGTATTCTTAAATTCCCATAACTTCATCATTTATGTATGCCCTTATCTATTGGCTAGCATAGAGATTCCCATTTAAATTATTGCTATGATATTTCCATGTGTCATTTACCCTTAGGCTACAAGATGATTGAGTAGAATTCAAATTTTAATTAACATTATAGTTTGAAAAGTTTTCTTAATATGCAATTCGAAGAGAGGACTTCTTAGATGACATTCAAACACCACCTTTAATTTTGACTAATGCGGCTGTTGGAATGGTAATACATGGATTATAATGGCAAACATGGCCGTGGAATGTAAAATATGACTGTGGATGTATTGAAAAAAAAACAGTTCTCAGTGGGGATTGTTATGTATACAATACACAGACGCCAGTAACCTGCTTTATAAGTGATTGCCCTTAGGTTGATGTTACAAGTATCCATAACTCCATAGATGTACATAAGGTCGGTATAGAGCGTCTTTTTAGCATGGCTTTCCTGCTCTAAAAATCATTGTAGCATTACGATATTTTGCTGGCATATGGTCTTTAGTAAATGTTATCTTTTACAAAAGATACAACAGCCGTTATTCTAGTTTAATGAATTTGTTTACACAAAACGTCATTAAATCTTTCTCAGTAATCACTGGTCAGCCATTTTATGATATAATTTCCTAGGTATAAGATGTACTCTCAAGGGCGCCCAGCTAATGGTGTTCAAAAGTTTGTAATGACTTCACAAGATAGTCTGCCATTCCGCAAATTATAATCGAAACACGTACGATCGCAAACTGAACTGAAATGTAACTACTACTGCAAATGTCAATATTACGAAAGCTTACTAAAACCAGCCAGAAAATACATACATTTTTTGAGAATCCTGAATGCTTGTTAGGTCAATAGCGTTAGGTTAGTGTCACTGCATTTAAGAAAAACGACATCATTTTGACAGATGACTATATTGTGTATGGGTCTTTCAACTGCAATGTCATGTGCAGTGGAATCCTTGTAACAGCTTTTACATCTGTATAAAAGCTGCTTTGTAGCAGGGATAAACAGATCAAGATTTTTTTCTTCCTTAAACAGGCAATTACTAAAATGAATTGTGAAGCTGCCAGACATAAACTACCTAATCAAGTGGGAATTGAATCCATTCTACCACAGACATTACAAGCTTAGAAAACATCGAATAATACTATGAATACCAGGAGACTTATTAAGGAATTTTCATGACGCAATGGTAAGGGTATTATTGCACATGACCAGTCTGGGACTACAGCAGGCCAATATAGATTCACAAGACTCTGACTGAAGTTTCTATTTACTTACTTTAAACAATGAACAAATAAGCAAATATTATTTGTCGAAACTTTTATCTACTTTTCATCAATTCTTATCGATTTGATACGTGTTGCTTTTTGTATGACATACAAGTTCATGCTCAGATTAGATTTTTCAGTCAAAATAATTATTGTGCTTTTCTGAAAACGGCAATGTAGCAGATTAGAAGTTTATTGACATATAATAATACATCGCTTTTCAGAAAAAAACAACATTGTGTTGCTTTTCAAGATAAATGTACCCGATTCTATTAAGAACTTTATTGAGCTTACTAGGGTCAAATTAATGTGAATATTTGGCATCTGACTGAGAAAAAGAACGATCATAAAACATGCTGCTACTCTCTACTCCGCTGTATAAGAAGCGTTTACAATGTATCTGTTCACAATTATGCTAAACAATCAGTTAGAAGCATAAATAAACGTTATTGTCGTTATATAATACGTGCCAAACAACTCTTCAGCAACTAACAAAAATTGTAGACTTACAGCATAAGGTCTCATAAAACCATAAAATTTAAGTAACTATTATTATTATTATTAAAGCCTTCAACTGAGTAAATGTTCTATGGAATGAAAGTGAAGTTACTGATTTTTCGTAACGTATCAACTGACGTACCGAGGAGCATGTAGAGAATGGAACGTCATATTAGCAACATACATCAGTGAAAGTAGCTTTTCCATTTAGGAAGATCTACAGACAAAATGTTTATCTGCCGACAACTCCGCACTTTCGCGATTTAAGATTAAATTATGTGAAAACGAAATTGTGCCTGGTTTTCTGCAGAAAGCCAAAAATCCCGATCAGAGGGAAAGCAAAAATAATGAGGAACCTAGCGAAGCATACCTTGTTTATCTTAGTAGTTCTTTTGCAACGAGAAACCCGCTTATAATTTTGATAAGTAGATAGAAAATGCATATTTACTAAATGCAAATTTCTGCGTAGCGTAGGAGTTTAATACCGCTTCGCGTATGTTTCTTGCTCCAAAACAAGATCGCATCAAAAACTGTACTTAAGTAACGCGGAGAAACAAATAAAAAGAAGACATTTCAAGACTCATTGCAAGACAAAAACAAAGTTTTATTTACAGATGCACTAGGTGAGAAAATCATATGATGCTTTACGACAATATTCTAACCAGTTCGATAATCTAGCTACAGGGCTTTTTTACACGAAATATTTGACTTTCCCGTATGGATTTTAAAACAACTAGAGGACTTTATTGTTCAGTCAATGACACGTATCATATTTATAATATTGTAGTTAAAGCAATATCTAAACTGTTAAATTAGTAAATTTTGTCCAGCAAATAGTGTGATGTGTCTTCATAAAACCAGCCGTGATTCAGGCCAAGTCAAGAATTTCAATAACATATTGTTAATTCATGTAGATGTTACATACAACTTTCGTGAAAACGGCATAAGACTATACGAAAGAGACATGGGTGCGCACTATAGTAGGCTGGGATCGGTCGAAGCACGTCAGTCAGTTCTTTTGGTAATTGCCTTTGATTTGGATCCATTACTAGTTCCAAAAGGGCCATTGAACGAACATATCACTCATAATGGAAGACTTCCGGTAACTCCCCTGCTCATCCCTAGTATGAGCTTTAGTCTTATACGCTTCAGTTTCATTGAAATTCCAGCACCAATACCTAGTGTACATATTCTCTTTCGTTTTGACGAATGATCGAGTAATTAACGAATTTGACGCACGTTTTCCTGTGTTTAAAACGTAACGGCAGTAATAGCTGGTGTCATGTTTCCAATGTTATTTGAATACACTAAGTATAAATCTACTAGTCACATCTTGAAGTTACTTTCTTCTCCTTGATTATCTCTCAGAAAATCTAATTATGAGTTAGTAATTACAGCTACACTACAATTACTGCAACTTTGAAATAGTTCTGTTATTTGCTCAAACGTTTCTATTGACAATTCCCATTGGTACGCATTTTCAAGGGGAAAGATGCAATTTGATGGTTAAAGAATGTGTAACTCTTCTTGATCACAACTGCATTTTGCGATCATCATTAATTATTTTCAATTTAAAATTGTAATAATATCAAACTGTCGTGAAATCTCTGCTTGCGTTTCTTTCATACAACCGAATAACTGAATAAAATTTCAATTTAGTTGAAATTATGGCACAAAAAGTAGTACTGATGTGCAATTACAGTAGAAAAAAATCACGGTTGACATTGCAAAATCGTCTTTATTCTATTATAAGTGACTTATGGGAACAGTTATCTGCATAATTTGACTGAAGATGTGCCTGTTAAATGTGAAATCTATTGGGACTGCAAAAAAATGAATTTACTATTTTGATAGTTGTACTGCTTAACTTAATTGTGTAAAGCAATATTTCCATGAGCCTAACAATCAACGAGAACTATGATTGTTAAAGATAGTTTTTAATAATATTCCTTTATCAGGCAATTACCGAAATGCATAAGGAAGCCATCAGATGTGTCGTTCGTAATGAAATGGACACTGAACGTTCTTTGTCATAGACATTACAAAGATTGGAAGGACATTTTCCTGGCACATCAAAAGAACGTAATGGATGCTATGAGTCTCATTAAAGAATTCTGATATCGTTCGGTGTAGGGGATAATTCGGGATAACCAATAATGACTACATTAAGAAATATAGGTTAGTAGCTGGTCAAGAATACAAATCATTGAACAATCATTGTAGTGTCTTTATTTATTAGACCTAAACTTAATCGATATACACAAAGTAACATACGTATAAGATCCTTAGTAGCAAGAATTGACGATTTTTTTATCTTAATGACTTTGCCCGACACTAGTTTAAAAGTTCTCCACATATCCTATGACTAAGTTAAACAGTAACTGTTCAGATCGAAATTAATAAAGCTGTTTTATTGAAGTAAACGAAGAAAAATGTGACATGACATGCCATGCAGATCAATTTCTGATCAAATTTCTAATGATATAAATAATCAAATATTGGTAGGCCAACACCAAAGACTGGATATTCGCCGGTTTGGTCACACAAACCAAATATATATCATTGCTTGGCAAACTGACATGTTGCATTTGATTTCGTGTTAAATTAAGTTATTTCTCATTATCTTTCTGAAGGTGAACTCACGATATAAATTCAAACAGGTAGGTTTGTAGCAATGAGGTAATTGATATAACAATCAGTGAGGAACGTCACAAATAACCACATGAGACTTGTTCGATTGTAACTTTAAGCTGTACTCAACTGTTATATTAAGTTAATTCTAAATTGTGGAGCCATTGATGTGATCCAGCATGCTAAAGATAAAAGTATCATCTGCGTCGATCACTCAAATAGACTCAAATTGTAATTATGTATCATTATGTAGCTGGAGTTAATGATAAGCCGTCTCTAAGGGATATTTATACACGCTTTTATGAGCGTCAAATCAGTTTGTCGCACATTTTCTTCTACCATGTTCTATAAAACGTCCATGACGTCACGTGTGAATAATAATTGTTCACGATTTCATATCTATTGGTACATGTATATAAATTACGCAAAAGTACCACAGTGAAGAAAGAAAACACGTTCATGACGCAACGGCCCTATTCCACGTCGATGATTATAAAACCCGAGAAACTCGCTGCTTCTAATTAAGTTAATAATTATTATCGACTTTTTCATTCTTTCTGTTCGAGACGCTTCTTTTTTCACCAATGGCCCATTCTTTGTTCATTACTCCCATACCATTTAAGCTTTTTACTCTCTTAGTTCATTGCATCTTCATAATACGCTAAATATACAGTGTAATGGAAATGTCGTTCTGAAAAAAAGAGCTAAAAGTATATCACTTGCTGTTAGTTATTGAAGCTCTCCTATTGGCAATTTTAGCTAACTATTGCTTTCTACATCGACATACGTATTCAGAAGATAGCGTCAAAGTAGCAATTACCCGGCGGGAAAAAGATCAACCAATTGCAAACAGTGTAATCATGTTATTATCTGGGATGAATGTATCAGGAAAAATATGTAGGCTTATGGTTTCGGCTTTAAAAACTAGAACTATCACTGTAGGTTATGAATACACCCCAAACACCCTATTGACACATTATATAAAATTTATGTAACATTTGACGCTTTAATTATTGGACCTGCATAACTTAAGGCATGGTTCTTATCAGGGATTTTGGAGATTAAGAGCGCACAACATTTATTATGTCGAGCCCTTCTGACCTTGACTTAGTGACCCGAAACATGGACCATGCACAAGATGGAATTGTACTTATCACTTCTGTTAAATATCATTAAATTCTAAACAGGGGTTTTGGAGATTTAGCGTCCACAATATTTTTCTATCTCAAGCTCCTGTGACCTTGACATTTGACCTAGTGACCCAAAACATAGACCATGCACAACTAGGTATTGTACTTATTATTTCTGTGAGGTATCAAAAAGGCTTTTTGGAAGTATCCACAAGATTCCGTCTACAGACGGACAGACAATTGGACTGACGGACAGACAAGCTGAATCCAGAAAATCACCCTTACACATTGTGTTCGGGGGTATAACTACATCTAGCTTCATGGTAAGCTTCGTAACGAATAACCATTGCAATTCAATATTTGTCAAAGTTGAATTAATTAGCAAGTCTCGAACGATCAATGTTGTGTTACATTATTAAATAATGTCATGCTGAGGATGTTGGTTGAAAAGCAGTCGATAGTACAAGTACAGAGCAGATACTATGACTGTATTACAACACATTAAATGGCTGGATTACCAGTGACTTCTAGGAAAGACTGGATGACAACCGAGAACAGTTCGGTGACACTGGAAAGACAGATGACCACCAGGAACAGACTGGACCAGGGGCACTAGGGGTAGCATCCCGAACTGCAGTCTTCGAGAGAGGACACCCACAGACAAGCTACAGACTCCACAAACGAAAGACACCCCCAGAGTCTACCGAGAGGGGGGGAGGATGATAGACTCAATTGGACGGATTTCATGGAATCGACACGGCCTGCTCAATCGACTACAAATAGAAAACAAGGAACGGTCACTTGTAGATGTGGAAAGGTCTGCAAGAATCAGCGAGGTGTTCGCATACACCAAGGAAAGTCTGGTTGTCAGCGTGTGACGCCACATGGACAGCGCGTAGCCATTTTGGCTAGTGAGACGCAGGAGTACTCCAGTCAGCATTCAACCCACAGTACTGAGGAACTCTCCGTCCAGGAGGCTGCACAGGATGTCAGTCGGAACACTGAGGTGGATGACGACCCACTCCTAGAGCTACTTCAGACGCAGGGAGAAAGCAGCCCAGAAACAGTGCAAGGGACAGTTCCGGATAGACCACGCCAAGATCCTGCCACTAGAATCAGGAAACAAAGGATTAAGTGGCCCAAGGCATCCGACAAGACATCATGGAAACTTCTGGATGAGGCTCTCGACAACATCCTCGAAGCATCCATGCAAGGACCAGTGGACCGGAAATTACACACCCTCACCACTCTGATCTACTCTGTAGGGAAGGAGAGGTTTGGGGTTGAAGAGTTGAAAGTACGAAAGGAGCCACCAAAACTGAACAGACGGCAATCTCGCATACAGAACCTGAGACGAGAACTCAGAGAGCTGAGGCGAAGATACCGGGCCAGCTCGTCATCCGAGCAGCCTGGCCTCATTCAACTTAGAGACACAGTACGCTCACAGCTGACTTCATTGCGGAAGGCCGAGAACACGAGAAGAAAGACACGGGAAAGGGCAAAGAAAAGAGCAGCATTCACGGCAAACCCATACAAGTTCGCTAGATCCATGCTCGACAAAGAAAGATCAGGAGTGTTAGAAACACCAATTGAAGAGGTCGAAAATTACCTTCATGATACTCACTCCGATCCCAATCGAGAAGAAGCACTAGCGTACTGTGACAGAATAGACCCAGCAAAGCTGCCTGAGAAGGAGGTAGTTGTTACCGAACCAACACTGGGAGAGGTGAAGGATATCATCAAGAAGGCAAGATTTGGTTCAGCGCCCGGACCCAATGCCATACCGTACAAAGTGTACAAGATGTGCCCACTACTTCTGAAGTGATTATGGAAGCTCCTGAAAATTGTATGGATTAAAGGAGATGTTCCAGAAGCTTGGAAAGAGGCAGAGGGAATATTCACACCAAAGGAAAGGAACTCTAAGGCAGTCAACCAGTTCCGAACAATCTCGCTGCTCAACACCGAGGGGAAAATATTCTTTGCTGTCCTTGCAAGAAGACTGACATCATTCCTTACAGACAACGATTACATCAACACTTCAGTCCAGAAGGGAGGCGTTCCCGGTTTCTCCGGCTGCGTAGAACACACAAGTGCCATCATCCAGCTAATACGTGAGGCTAAAACTGGCAAGAAGGACCTGACGGTAGTATGGCTCGATTTAGCCAATGCCTATGGATCCATACCACACCAGCTAATCTACACGGCTCTCCAACACTACCATGTTGACCAACACATTCAGAAAATCATCACTAGTTACCTGGATGGAATCAAGCTCCGGTTTAATGTGGATGACCAGCTAACCAACTGGCAGAAGTTGGAGAAAGGGATTGTCACAGGATGCACAGTTTCCGTGGTACTCTTCATTATGGGAATGAACCTACTGATCAACGCCGCCAAACGAGAGACTCGTGGACCAAAGACAGAATCAGGGATCTATCTCCCATCTAGCCGAGGCTTCATGGACGACCTTACGTTGACAACAACAAGCCACATACAAGCTAGATGGATGTTGACAGCTCTGACAGATGTTGCATCATGGGCAAGAATGAAGTTCAAGGCTACCAAATCCAGATCTCTCATCATAAAGAAGGGACAGACGACAGATAGGTACAAGCTTCAAGTACAGAACGAGGAAATTCCATCAATAGTGAAGAGTCCAATTAAGTGCCTGGGCAAGTGGTTTGATGCTAGTTTACAGGATAGGGACAATGTCAAGAAGCTCGAGAAACAGGTAGAGGATGGTTTGAAGAAGATTGACCGTTGTGGACTACCTGGCAAGTTTAAAGCCTGGCTCTACCAGCATGCCCTACTCCCAAGGCTAATTTGGCCATTGATGCTATACGAGGTACCAAGCTCAACAGTTGAAGCCCTTGAGAGACTCACTAGCCGACATCTCAGAAAGTGGCTAGGGATACCACCAAGTTTCACCAGCATAGGACTGTATGGGAAGAACAACAAATTACAGCTCCCACTGTCTTCACTGGTAGAAGAATACAAGACAGCCAAGACAAGACTGGTGTTGACTCTAACAGATTCGCCGGGTACACTTATCCGTGAAGCAGGGATTGTTACCCGTACTCGCAGGAAATGGTCAGCAACAGAGACAGTGAGCCAAGCAGAGACTTCACTCAAGAACAAAGACATTGTCGGAATGACTGCTGTGGGACGTCAAGGTATCGGTGCCACCAAGACAGTACTGTGGAGCAGGTCAGACCAGAAAGAGAGGCGAGCCATGATCCAGTCAGAGGTCAGGAGAGCGGAAGAACATGCCAGACAAGCAAGGGCAGTGGAAATGGGTTCACAGGGATCATGGACTACGTGGAACACCACAGACAGGAAGTTGACCTGGGGGGGACATCTGGAAGTACGAACCACTAAGACTGTCCTTTCTCCTCAGGTCTGTTTATGATCTTTTACCATCACCAGTTAATCTCTGTCGATGGGGACTCACAGCCGACCCTAACTGTAGCCTATGTGGCAGACCAGGCACACTAGAGCATGCACTCTCATCCTGTTCAACATCACTGACACAGGGAAGGTATAGATGGAGACATGACACAGTCCTCAGAGAGTTGGCTGACTGGCTGGAGGGAGAAAGAAAGAAAGAACGCAGAAGTAACCCCACACAAGGTCACATCACCTTTGTCAAGTCTGGTGAAACTACAAAGAGAGCAACCCCACAGCAAATATCTATCCTTGACGGCACTACTGGGTGGAACATGGAAGTTGACCTGGGAAAGAAACTTGTATTCCCAAACATTGTACAGACCACCTTGAGACCGACATTGTGCTGTGGTCCAAGACAGGAAGAAGCTCATGTTATCGAGCTTACAGTACCATGGGAGACAAGATGTGAGGAGGCCTTCGAGAGGAGAAGGCAAAGTAGGCTTCTGGATCTTTGCAGACAGCAAGGTTGGCGCACTTGGCTGTTCCCCGTTGAAGTAGGCGCTAGAGGGTTCTGTTCCCAGTCCGTTTACCGACTTTTAACAGCAGTTGGAACTACTGGCAGAGAGAAACGGAAGGCTATCCAAAGACTGAGCCAAGCAGCTGAACGTGCATCGAGCTGGCTGTGGCTGCGACGGGAGGAGAAGAGCTGGAAGCCATCAACCAACACACAGTGACTGATCACCACTGTGGGCCCATCCGTCACGAGAGTGTCCATGGATTAAAGGGCCGAAACACTCATTGACGGCGGACTCCATGCTAAGGATGTTGGTTGAAAAGCAGTCGATAGTACAAGTACAGAGCAGATACTATGACTGTATTACAACACACTCAGAAAGGGAAAATTTCATAGTATTTGATTAATATTCATTTTTTTAAAAAAAAACCAAAAAAAAAATTTTTTTTCCAAAAAAAAAAAAAAAAATTTTTTTTAAAAAAATTTTATTAAAAATAAAAAAAAAAAAAAAAAATTTTTTTTTTAAAAAAATTTTTAAAAAAAAAAACATTCTTAACATAGATTTTAGCAAGAATGTTGGAGAAGACGGTACATAGATGGTAATAAAGGTTTTCTGATGTCAAACTGATATGTCATATTCGACAGATTTACCATACAAGTTGCATGAAAAAAGCATTGAGATATTAAAATCACCGAATGATCCGTATCTTTCAACGCATTGCTCACAGTGCATGTCGAAGTTCTTTTACTCTGGACTTGGAGGTGCCGTTGTGTAGGGTTAGATTGTCTAATTTGTTCTAAACAACTCAATCTTCACTTCTAGCCATTCTAATTTAACCCTAAATATTTCTGCCGAGGAGTGTGTGAAATAATTTTAAAATGCAGATGGGTATGCAATCTGGCTGCTATTTTGCCTCCCTGTAATATTCTTACATTTCGAAAATATTCTTCTGTTACATGTACAAAATATTCTTACATCGATTTGCACACTGATTCAGAAATGCAAATGTCAATAGTAACGTGATCATAACAGTACGTTTAATCTTATGCCATTAAAGACTGGCTTTCCAAATGTCACACATTATCCTGAATTTCAGACAGTGGGTAATACATCAAACTGTCATGTAAATTGCATTTGTGTGTCATTGGAACTACCAGATAATAGAATAAATTTTAACTGATATAGCTGCTGAAATTTTAAGATCGTTTTGAGTTTGTCTTTTGCGCCTGTTGAGACATTGATCCATATGACTTGATTGAAACCATGCCCACGATGATCGTAGTTAGGGTGAATCTGTAATACACTCGTTGGTACATTTTGCATTGTAATAATTTTAGATAATACAAATCGTGTATAAGACCCAAACAGTTTCTTCTGTATTGAATTCTAATGGAATTTGTTGTGTAAGATTTGGTTTGTTTAACAGATATGTTGATAAAACTGCTTCATATGCAAAAGTGTCGTAACGTATACTCTGACGTGTCATTTACAGGAAATAAAAACTGAGCAAATGCAAAAAAAAGTACGATACTTGTGTTCCATTTCAACATCATGTTATAAAATGTTACTACTGATTATTGTCTTAAATGAGCGTGCCGCACTACGGATAAATATACTTAAGACTTTTGAAGTTTTACTTGTTTCCATTAAAAGACCAGTACTGAATTCCACCTTTTTTCCATTAATAGACCAGTTGTTTCCATTAATAAACCAGTACTGAATTGCATCATGAGGCGATCAGACAGATCTTGTCTGATTAAATGGCTATATATATACTGAATGTCTTCTGTCGTAGGCATTACACCAAGATTGAAGAACATTTTCCTGACATATCAAGTGATTTTGATGAATACAGCGATACTCAATAAAGCATTTTGAAAACATAGTGGTATGGGAATGCGTGTACTTTGTGAATTATGGGTTATATATGACTATAAAATTGGAGCAACGATTGAAAATTTAACCGTACCTATGGGACATTCTTTAAATATTATTCTAACGTATTCACGACATATACTGTAGATTTAACAATGCTAATGGGAAATTTTATGAAATAGAAATAAATGATTATGAAATAGAACTAAACAATTATGAAATAGGATTAACTACAAGGATTTCCACTGAGAGAAATAAAAATAATGTCGGTCATGCATAGTTTACATTTCAATAATTGAACACTGGATGACATTTCTAATTTCAATTTTCACTCCTACCAAGGCATCTCGGTGAGATATATTCCATATCCACTCAAAACAAACACATTTCTATTCCTCTATTTCCTCTATCTATCTCCCAAACAATTTCTAGCATTTAGATGACAAAGCCTTTACTTTCGATCAAAATTCAATCTTCTACCAAGTACATTACATCAAGTGTCTTTTGTAGCTAAGTATTCTTAAATAAACTTCATCATTACTAAGTCGTCCATATGTAACCCGAGAAAGAGATTCTAAACTTTACGCCAATGTAACAAGAACATGAACTAACGATTTTCACGTTCCGCCTATTATTTTTCAATGGCGTCTGATCCAAGAAAAGTTTAAATGGTTTAACAGTTCGATCAAGAATTTATAGATTAGATTACATGACATAATGTACATGTATGTCTGGTGTTCTGCAGCAGTGGCTGGGTTGTAAATGGCATTCCTCAAGCGTAAACAAAATATCAGTTTAAGGTGTGAGAAGACATTATTCTGAAAACGTTTTGACAGCAACAAATTGTCTCTTCGGTACAATTGAAATACATTGTAAATCGTATGGGGAAATACGACAACATACTGAGATTATAGTCCGTCACACTCTGACCATAGCCACACACATTTGTACATGCATTAACAGTGTGAGAGTATTAAATAATTATTCAAGGTTGTACGGATCAAAGGTATTTATCTTAACACATGGAGTGAAAACCCCTAGTGCGAACCTTAGCAAGAAATGAAAAAGCCACCGTGATGTACATAGATGTTACTTGTTCGAAGAGCCATGTGGTACATGAACAAAGCCCAGTCAAGCAAAAGGAATATTTTTAACATAAATATTTCTGATGATCAAAATTCTCATCAACGTTATTAACAACTGGGCGTTTCTACCTTGAGCTGTCAATGGCAATATAGGCGTTAGGTTTCCAACATTTTAATTTGGTGTCTAATGCATGATGAAGCAATTGCTGTTATAGTCATAAAATGTGTTTGTAAATAAAGTATGAGTTCTTCAATAAGTCTTCTTAGTAAAGCTAATCCGAACGTTTTCTTCTTCGATATATTTGATGATTTTGACTTTAGCGTTGTTCGAAGGGCTACGATATAATTTACAGATGCTCAGTACCCATGTACCTTCATGTCACAAAAATAAACTCAAAACAGTTGTAGCCAAGAAACTTTTTTACTGCAAGAGAGAAAAACCTCACAAATCTGCTACCACAGCAAGGTCTCTAGAACATGTTACTGCTTTTAACTGAATTATATACTATATCTGCTGCATTTATAACGAGTACACGTAAGGTTCAAATTACGCTTTCATTTTTCCCTAAGGTCTACACTGTTAATTTTGCAGTGTATTCGCACCATACAACATGAAAGGTGGGCTTAATCGCTAATGGAATTGACGCTAAAGCGATGCTGTAACATCGGAGAGACGAGTGTTTGATCCCCACCAGTGCCCTGGTGATACTGTCCTTAAAGAAGAAACATTAATTCAATGATGCATCTGTCTTTCTTCTTCTGAGTCTCGAGAGCGATTAATCAAAGTTGTAAAAACTTGCTTTGCAATCGAGAGTAAATAAATCAGCACAGAAGAATAAAATTGCAGGAGTAGTGATTGACAGTTATTTTTCATTTTCATTGCTGTATCTGTCTTGAATCAGACCTCAGTGGAATTGGTTGAGCATGCAACAACAGATAATCTTTCAAATACATCGTAACAGGAAATTTTGTCTAATTATCTAATGTTGCTCTATACTAATTCAGTGTCTTCTCAAAAACTAATCGAAATATGTTGACGTATCGCTTTACTAATAACAGCGTAACAGATAAATAATTTGAAAATGCAATTTCGTTTTGACGTCTGACATTTAAAGAAGACTCTTTATTACGTTTATAACTTCTGGAACTTAATCAAATTCCATTGGTATTAGACAACATATTATTCCTTATTCACTACTTGTCAAATTTATATCAATTATTACGTCATTAACACGATGTGCCTTGAGATCAATAATGCATTAACAGATTAAACAAACTGAACAAGAGAAATTATATTCGGTATTGTACTTTCGCTTATTTGATCTTCTTCCAATTTTGTTGATACTTTTTTCAATTAAACCCTCACTGAAAACCCGTTTTACGTCGTTAATAATTTGCCATATGATCCTAAAATTTGATAGACTGTTAGTCATGCTCCGTAACTGACCGATATTGATTTAAGTATTACTGTTGAAAGCTTCAGATCGTCATGCCTTTCTGTTAGAGGTAAATGCCGGAATGACCATTGCTTTAAAACGATCCAAATTGATAACTCATGACTGCTCATTCCTATAATACTTAACATTAGAAGGAACATTGTTCACGAAGAGTGGATGACCCGTCGAAATTTCGAAATCATGTGGACAAAGGGTAAGAACTGAATAGAAACGATGTCCACTCAATAACTTGTCCCGGAGATATGCTGACCTAGCTTTCGAAATCTCGGCAAGCACTTTGATAATTTCAGTATATTCTCCTTTTTAAATTTCGGTACGTGGGAAAGGAGTTGATGATAAGATTTCCAGGAAAAAGTAAAACGCCACCTTAAAATGCTTGCACATGTGTCCTAGTGGTCATCCCTTTCATTTTAAAGAATCGGAGTTATTTTCTTCAGAAGATCCTGTACTTATACAATGACGTAGATGCTAAAGATATTTAAATAATTATGTGCGCGATTTTCACAAAAATTACACAGAATCTCATATTACGTTTTCAGTTCTAGCAGCTTGGACTGTCTTTATATCGACTTAATTTCAACTCATTAATGTATAAAAGAAAATAAAGCTTAAATGTATTTTTCTAGAAATGGCACAGCTTAAATGTTTTTTCTAGTAATCTTGGCAAAATCACTTTGATCTTTTACCGCTGGCAAAATTGACTAGGGAGGCGGGCATTGAGTACATGTGTATATCTAACATTCAGTTGTTTACTTCGGTGCCAGCTGATCACATCTTCAAATAAAGCAAAATGCTTTAATACGCCGACGCAATTTCATCCAGATGCTGTCAAATACATCAGCGAAATTTCCATTTTGATCAAAAAGCAATGATTCAGTTTTTTAAATGGTGTCCCATGCCTACCGAGTTGAACTCTAATAAAACGTTGTCACAAAATCAATACACTCTTGGGGACAATGGATACGAAATTATAAACATCGTACAAAATAAATGATTATAAGGTAAAAACACTTAAATATGTGTACTGCAGTAGTTCCTTACTAGTTGAACACCCTATACTATAGGCCTACTTTAGAAGTCTCAAATTTAGAACGTACTCATATTAGCACGCAAACGCGCGTTAGCATCCGTTTTGTATCTACATCTGTTCGTACGGAAAGGGCTTTTATGTGTAGAATACTACTAGCATACTACCGTGCTACAAAATGCCACAGGAAAACGTCTGAAATAAGTCTTATCATATATTATTATGCGTGCAATCAGACATTGTCTTAAGTTTGAACGACAACATATGGCATGAGAAGACATTTAGACTGTACATGCATTAGTATACTGAAGGGGAAAAGAAACGCAGGATAAACCTTCGTGGTGATTTGAAGGAATTAAGTAGTATAAAGACTCTATCTTTCGTGAGCAAATCAGTTTATGAACCCTCTGAACCTAAATAAGTCATACCATAATTGAAAGAATTAACAATTCAATAAAAAAAGTGGAATGTGTATTCGCGAGAAATAACATAATATTGCATTTTTGTTACCCTGCGTTTCTTTTTTCGCTTACTTAAATTGAGTTTCGTGACACAATGGATTGTATGTTGTTTAAACAATATAAATTATTATATTTGTGTGTGGAAATTGAGTTTTCGAATGTTTGGGTTTTGGTAACCTTTCCACTATAGCATGTTGACTCTTTCTTACACTGTCTGTATCTTATCAGCGTCCGAAGGAAAATTGCACTGAATTCAAATTTGCTATGTGCTATCGATAATGAGTTGAGCGTCAATAATATATAGTAATAAACCTGAAAAAAATAACTTGTAATAGCTTCATTGCCTTTAAATAGCATGTAATTCAAACTACAGTATTTTTGCACAATTAAAACAAAACAAATATGAAGAAAATTTTGCTGACAATTTACGACAAAATGTCTGATACTCTTGTTTATAGTTTGTCAAAACAAAACTGTGAGGTCTGTGTAGGTAGAGTACATTAACTTTGCAAGAAAAAAAAAACACATCAATTTGCAACATGATCTCCATGTTGAAGGTTCCATTTAATGTTCATTGGATTCAGACCTGACATTCTGTAGAAATAGTCGGGAAAAAGCTAGTGCACGCCACATTTACTCTTTTCCTTTCTCTTTACTTTTATTCAGAGACAAACGTGCTGTCATGGGTTTAGGGGATGAAGCAGTAGTACATGAATATTTCAACATATGTCAGCCATGTTAAATTTTGGTACATGTGTAAGAACCGCAAATGATTTTCAACTAAATTAAGTATTATAATGAACCGGCCACGTGAAATGTAAACATTGCAACATGGCAGACGAAAACAATTTTTTGAAAACTTTGACAATATTTACTATGCAATTGTTATTTGCAGATATATTGAGTTTTATTCTCTAAGGTAATATTTGTACAGGTTAAGTTTATAGGAAGCAATTAATATGTCCCAAGAATGCACTATCATCTTTTCACATGTTTTATTTTGTGATGGAGCACGCAAGATTGTAATGAAACACTCGTTTAGATGTAGTCGAACACAGCACAAGACAACAAAGATAATTAGAACAAAGGTTATCATAAATGTGTTGATTCCTGAATGAGCGATGACGGAAATCCATTCAAGCTGTATCAAAAATATCCTATCTGCTCTGATGGGGATTGGGACTTCCCTGCTAGAGAAATGCCATTTGTCTTGCAAAGTCATCCTAAGACTCTGTTGAGACACGTTCTCTAGAAAAGAAATAGGTAAAAGGAAAAACAATAGCACAGTAAGTGGCTGGAAAACTACTAGTATGCATAATGTCATTAACTTACAAATAATTCTTACTTTCATAGAATTGTGTTTTTAATATAAAATTTATTATAATACCGCAGATAAATTTGATAGATTCTGATTGGTCAAGAGCCCCTGTATATGAGACCGTATATACCGTGAGCAATCCCGTATATACCGTCTCCCATTTGGAGCCTCATCGGTTTTGCCTCTTCTGATTGGCTAGAGAAACTCTGTAAACATTGTTTACATTCAAAACAAAATGGCCGCCGTTCCACTGATTCATTTTTCAGCGACGTTTGTAGCACTGCACATGTCGTTTGGAAAAATAAATCAAATTCATAGACATTAAAACTTACATTGATGCTATCTTTTACCTTCGTTTCTCCCGAGTCAAAACGGGTTACGGACATGAAATCTCATTTCAGTCGATCAAGTTCACCATGAACATGAATCCCAGTGGCAGTGGAATATTGTTTTTTTAAAATGAAAACACTGTCATTGGCACTAATAAGTACTCTTCGAATTAATGGTATTCCTTTCTGCAACTAACGGCTGCTGACAGGACATTCATGTACAAATTCAACCTCTGGAATGACGAAATAAAATACCGCCAGATCAGAGGAAAATCTGAAAACAAATGTCCTTTTCTATCCTGTTAATGCATCACTACTGTAGTCCTATAATATTTCACTTGTCTTGAAATAATGTGAAGTCCTACTCCAATAAAACGCTGTTTATCCTTATTTTGTGTCACATCAATAACTTAAAGCCGAAGTAGGGCCTAATAAATTAAAAAGAAATCTGTGTTTATCCAGTCCACACGCTACAAAAATGTCTGCCAAAACATTACTGTCTCGGTGACGTAGACTTGAACTGATGACGTAATAGATTCGAAATGGGACCGGTTAAACGGAAATTAATTATTATGTGACTGCAAATAATACAAATGCCATGCTATGCTTTTGCTCTCGGGTCGAAAACACCGTAAGCCACAGGATTATCTTTCTTTCTATTGAATTACTGAGAAAAACTAAGATCGGCTGATTACGAGCGCCGTACGGAATCATACGAAGGTAAAGGAATTGGGGGCTACCATGGGTATCGGCTTTTTGTCTTTATAAATATAACAGCATATTTCGACAATTTTGTTGACAATTCAGATTGTTATCTTGTCTTTCAAACAAATCTGCGGTATTATAATTCGTTATACAGTTTTGACGGTGTATACGGATTCGTATAGCCTGTTCGTGCCGATATAAACCCTCGCCTAACGGCTCGGGCCATATCGGCACGAACGGCAACAGCCGAACACCGTCGAATAATATACTAACTTGCGTTTGTCTTACTACAGACTGCGGCATGACTTATTCTCTGGAACCCTTTTATATCCTCGACGATTGAAAAAAAAACTCGGACGACGGGTAGAATTAATGAGTATTGAACAATAAAATTTAATTACTTCATATGAAAATATGTTCATATAAAGCAAAGTAGTTGCAACGCTATTGTACTGTAGTGGCTTTGTTGACACTATCTAACATATACATATATAAACTTACCAAATTGCAACGTAAAATAGTGAATTAAATACAATGTATATCAAACGTTTGATTATAACACGGTGGTAGATGGCAATACGTCAAGCAGTCATTGATTTTAATTAAAGGCCAAAACAGTAATCACTTTATTATTGATTTGCTCTTTGTTGAGACAGCAGAAAGACTGATAAGTAGCTAACCTCAAGGTTGTAAAAGCTTCAATGATTCTTCAATTAGTCGTATCCCTATCTTTATATTATCTCTGTTGACACTATTGAACTGTTTCCGACAATACCAAGACTAGCAGCTGCGTCAAGATTCTACATGTGACTAAAGCAATCAGTGTTCAGTTTGAATAGCACAAGAGAAATAACAATAAATGAGGAAACTGGTTTTACATGCAGTAAAGCTGGAATGGAACCCAAAAATAGCAAAAATAACGGAGGAAACTAGTTTTACATGCAGTACAGCTGAAACGGAACCCAAAAATAGTAACAATAGCGGAGGAAACTGGTTTTACATGCAGTACAGCTGAAATGGAACCCAAAAATAGTAACAATAGCGGAGGAAACTGGTTTTAGATGCAGTACAGCTGAAACGGAACCCAAAAATAGTAACAATAACGGAGGAAACTGGTTTACAATGCAGTTAAGCTGAAATGGACCCAAAAAATAGTAACAATAACGGAGGAAACTTGTTTTTACATGCAGTACAGCTGCTATGGAACTGGAACGCCAGTAAAATGGTATTTTCATTACAATGGATGAAAAGACAAAACACAAAGTAAACTGATGACATATTGTCATCAAAACAGACCACCTTTAGAGAAGGTAAATTGTGTAAACTTAATTTCAAGTAACTTGGCTACTACTTATTAGACTACTTTTGTGCCACCACGTCGGCGTAATACATTTGCATTAGTTTTAGCGTGTCTTCATTCATTTCAGAAAGATAATTGAAACAGTCTTAAAAATTATTTGTTATTATATTCCGATTTTCTTTTCGTAAAATGCATCTTATTACGTTTATATTTACCTACTGTCATATAGTTTATTTCACTGAGAATACACAAGGGAAAAAAGCATTCAGATATTACAGTTTTGATTTGCAAATTTTATATTCATTCTAATTCTCCAAGGGAATCTCGACATGTTAGAAGGAAATTGAAAGCATCGATTAAAATAATTTTCCAACGGCAAATAGACACGAAATTCAAACTTCTTTCCACATGTTAATCTGTCGCACACGCAACTCTGTTTCCAGAATAAGAACAAATAAGGAGTGTATAATGACGTTAGGAAACAAAGACGCGACAACAAAGTAATTTAATAGCTGTAGCTCTCATTTAAATCTGAAATGTAATTTTGCATCTTGGATGATACAGTGTTTTTTGTTTCAGTGGGAGTTTTGCAAGGCGAAAATGTTAAAACTAGACTCATCGGGTGAATATATAGTTTTGAACGGAGACAGTGTTATAGAGTATGAAATGCATTTTAAGGCAATGTCTTAGAATATCATCTACTTTTATATGATGTTAAAACCATTTGAACAACTTTAAGATAATATGTATTGTATCACAGTTCTGTAATGTCTATCATTTAGTACAAACCATGATAAATCTTCTTTTCCTTAAAAATAGCTAATTGTTGTTCCGAAGCATGATAAAAGGATAATGGTATCAATTCAAGAGTAATTTCCGCTATTGAAAGTAATGCAAGATGATTGGCTAAAGTTGGTATATTAAACTCTGTAAAAACCGTTTGTAATTTGTTGTGTTTAAGAAACAATATCCGTTTTAGTGGTGTACATCGTCTGATAAACAACGTTTGGATTTCTTATAAACTGTTAAGACCGTAGGCCAGAGTGGTTTATAACGAAGCAGCTGAACACCAACGCTTAACAACAATCTGTGGTCTCGCCAACAATGACAGTAATATTGGTCGTGAGACTGGTGTTAAATGTTACGATGTGACATTTACGTATCGTTAAGCACATTTCGATAGGATTTACCAAGCAAGCAAGATCTAGCAACATTCCTCTGACATATCTTCATTTCTAACAAAAGGACGGATGGTTTCTGTTGATGCTTGAATGTACATAATGTAAAGTGAATCTTTCATAGTGCCGATGGTATGAAGGTATAAAGGAGGGTGTCAATGAGCTTCAAGATGTAGAGTTTCAGTGCAGACGACTATCATTTAATCTGCATAACAATAAAATTCCGAGAAAGCACAAGACTGCATCATCCGGGTATATTAACTGAACATCAGTGTTTTAAGTGTGTTTATGAACAAATACGATAACTTTTTTGTAAAAAGTATTCTTTGGAACAATTCGTCTGGTGAAGGGATTTATTATTGTAATCAATATTCGTTCTGACGTGAAAATATTCACGGTTCGTCTATAAAGGTGGTGAAGACGAGGAGAAACAGAAACAGACGGTTCATTCAAGAAACAAACTATAACCGTTTCATGATCAACATGTCCAATGTAACGAGATGCAAATTAACATTAAAATATGTAATATTATTTAAATAAAATACTAAAATGCATAAGAAAGAAGCACATAACAATCCCACAAGCAGTAAAATTCCTTAGTTGCTTTTTCGTTAAAGGTTAATGTGAACATTTGTAACACTCACATTCGTGACAGAGACGTTGCTTTATTGAGAAACTCCTTCAATAATTGTCACAGAGACACTCTGGTCGTCGCTGAGCCATTTATACGCGGATAAAACTCAGCAGCTTGCGTGACAATTGTAAAATTAGATTTCTCTTAGAGAACTTGATTCAGCACGTACCCCACCGTGTTTTCGCCGTGTTTCTGTAAGAACAATTTCTGTAGTTCTAAACAGATATAAACTAGAACTATCACTGAAGGTGATGAATACCCTCCCATCCCCGAACACCGCACCGACACAGTATATAAAATTAATGTAATATTTGATGCTTTAATTGTTGGACCTGCACAACGTAAGGCTTCTGTAAAGTTTAAAAACATTATGACCTGGGGTTTTGGAAATTAAAAACGCACAAGATTATACTATCTCATGTCCCTGTGACTTTTGACCTAGTGACCCGAATCATGGCCCATGCACAACTTAATATGGTGCTTATCACTTTTGTAAAGTATCATTAAATTCTGACCAGGGGTTTTGGAGATATAGCGTCCCAAAGATTTTAATATCTCGAGCCCCTTTGACCTTGATCTTTGCCCTTATGACCCAAAACATAGACCATGCACAACTAGGCATTGTAATGATCACTTCTATGAAGTATCATTAAATTCTGATCAGGTGTTTTGGAGATTTAATGACCACAATATTCCGCCTACAGACATATGGACAGACGGACGGACGGACAGACAGGAAGAATCCTGTATACCTTTACACGTTGTGTTTGGGGGTATAACTAGCTTACACAATTAAGACGGAGCAGTAAATACATCAAATGTCTTACAGAAACAAAATTAAATTCATTTTATTATGATTAAAGAGCGGTATCAGTAGAAAGGCAATGGTCCTACATTGCTCAACTGTGTCCCACTGTAGAATGTGGCAGTTTCACTCCACGAAAAAAAAAAGAGTTAATTTCAAAGCAAAATCTTTAGTCAGTTGAGGAAATGAAAGATTTAGATGCATCAAAATACCTTGAATTTTTTTATAAATGGTCATATAAAGACTAGTCTTTTCAACTGATGTGTGACCAATGGTTTGATAGAAAAAAAGTATTCCTAAATGTATGCCTGAGTTTACTATATAGCCAGGTGCGGAAATGCGGTTTTTGGACATAGATGTTTCATTTTCAGTTTTTACACAGCATTGAATGAAGTTCAACAATTGAAGGAATATTTCTAAACTGTGACTGAAATTGGATAAATAGTTTGGGTAGAGAATTTGTTTGAAGAAAATTATTGACAAAGAAACGCAACATACAACTGCCACAGCATGATCACAATAGCTTACCATGATTATGTTGGAGACATGTTATATAACATCATTCAAAGAAAAAATACGAAAATAGACACTTCATTATTTACAGATTGTGTTTTATAGAGATTATTTTCTATACAAGGTAGCATGTTTGACATCGCTGTAGACGATGGCGACAATATCTCGGTTATCCAAATGCCTTCAGAACCAAAGTCTTCAGTGTACCCTAAACTTCAATATCAAGACAGGTGTCCAACAGAGCAACAGACATTTATAGAAGTGTAAATGATTTCGACGCCGATGGTGACACCACGATACCGAGACATCAAAGTAAACACTGAAGACGGGAATTTACTGGCAAAACAGAATGAATTTACCACGACTACTGAGTTATGAGAATCAATGAAAGATCGACAAAAGATCGACAAAAGATAGATAGGATGGCTCTGTAAAATTATCAGACTATTTCAGCTTAGCTACAGTTTAAACCAATGGCTCTAACAATTGACCCGGGCAGTACCGTCGTCTGTTTAAATACAAAGAAAATTTTGTTGATATGGCCATTTACTATGACATTATGTGATCGTTGTTTGTAGTCCATATACGAGCCATATTCTGATTTTATTTCTATTTACGTTGCTTTATCCCAAGTTCCGTTAATGGTCCAATAAAAGTAAATGTAAATTTCCTCTTGAGAGTTCCCATTTGTTAAAAATGCAAATGTGTTGTGACATAATCAAATTCTATCCCGTATGAATATTTCTGATGGCAATATAGGTAGAGTTAATCAGATAACTCTCTGTCATGTTTATAAAATTAATTCTAATGTTGCCCCTTCATATTTAAGTGAGCACTTTACCCCTATCAATACTGTTCATGATTATCCCACAAGGTTTAGAGCAAAGGCATATCCCTCCTTTGATGGTACAGGTTTTTCTATGTCAGATAGTAAGAGATATGCTCTCCCTGTGGTCAAAAGTTTTGGAAAAAATCATTTGCTACAATGGTTGTTGTCTATGGAACAGTCTGCCACAAAATGTGAGGGATGCAACTTCTTTGTATTCTTTAAATGCAAGGTTAAGGAACTTTTTTAAGCTTAACTTGACTTTTTTTAATGTCTTTCAATCAGGGTTTTTATACAAACTTCTCTTAAGGCTTTTGCTGTGATTTTTTACTGTGATAAATTGTATCTTCCTATGTCATACAATACTATATCTTAAGGACCACAATGGAAATAAGAGTTTGTTTTAGCTCTTTTTTGTGTTATCCTTAACATATAATGTTGATTGGCATGGCTATATTAATTCATACATGTTTGTTTATTGTTTTATTGTATGTTTTAATTATAAGTTGCCATGTAGATTGTACATTTTATGTTGAAATAAATCTATCTATCTATAGGCGTATGTTGTTAAACAGCGCGAAATAAGAGGTTAGTTTATTCCTGAATTTTCTAGGTTTGTTATAATTACATTCCACGTCTTAGGATATAAGGAAGACTTTAAGTCAGGTACATTTGTATTTGGAAAAGCAGAGAGAAAAATAGATTCACACATTAATTTATTTGAACCTGTGTATATATACATGTTCCCGTACAAATCATTTCATTTGCGACTCTGAGACATCCTGAAATGTTTTAGGAGGGAGATATTAAGGCTCTATATAGATTTCCTTACTTGTATCCGTTAATTTTGTTAGGCAACAACTGTATTTATTATTGACAATTTCTACCAGACAGCATCCTAGACAGTTGGATTTTTTTGCTGACTTTGCACTTTATTCCGCGCAAGCATTTATTCTTGACAAAAATTGTTTGGACAGCTAATTCTTTTATATAGAGGCAACGGAGTATCTATAAAATATAGTCGGGTTATTACTTTCAATAAAATATAACAAATTAATGTCCATATAAATCGACGTAGTGGAGAAACAAGAGGAAAATTTGTCTCAGACGCATCCCTTGGTAATATATCATTACTTAGAAAGCGATACACAGTCATGATAAGAACCAATATTTCATTTTCAGATTTTATGTAAGAAAGAAAAACACGATATCTGTACAAATGTATAAGACTCCATCATTCCAGACTGCGCTAGCCTAACCTAGCCATCTGACAAACTTGTTTTGGGATTTAAGTAGAAAAAGTATAGTTCGTTTATTGATTTTAAATAGAAAACGTATATCTTTATACTCCTGTGAAACCATAATAATTACAGTAGAGACAGACAAGACACGGCAAGACATGCAGGCATGCAGGCAGGCTTGGCGTAATACATTGTACTGTTTTTTATTACTAACTTAAAATGGCAATGAATGATAAAACGTTCTCGTTTAAAAAAAAATATTTTTAATTTTCTTCAAAAAAAAATTATTTTTATTTTTTTTTTTTTTAAAAAAATTTTTTTTTAATTTTTTTTTAATATTTTTTTTTTCCACTTCCCCCCCCTGAAAAAGAACAACAAAACGTCAGGAAATGACGTCACGTCCAATGACGTCATATACATATGCCGTCCAAATGACGTTTCCCGTACTTTCAGGTAAGAGTCCAACCACATGAAGAATACACTTAAAAACTAGAATTCAGTTTAAATTAAACCGAAATCTATTTTAGTTGATACATAGTCCTGTCTTGAATGCACTTATAAATCATATTATTACACATTAATTTAAGCCATAAGTTGTCCTATTTAATTATAACTTAAATTGTAGCTCCTCTCTGCAGCATTTCCCAGGTTTTCTTAGTATTTAATCTTCTGCAGTTGATAATTATGGTCTCAATTTTTGCATGAAAAATAAAAATATAGATTTTTTTAGATAAATAGATATACCATGTATTTATATAATATTCTAACATGACTCACGATTTTGTCTCTATATACAAAGAGTAGAAAATTTATGTTATATTAAACCATAAACAAAGCGGGAACCGATATGCTGTAAACATGACGTCATATTGCGCCGCATGACGTTAAATGAGCGTTCGCGTAGAAAATAAAGCTTTGCATTTATTCACCTTTTTTAAAATAATGTAAAAAAAAAAAAAAAAAAAAACCCCCTTTTCCGTTTTTTTTTATAAAAAAAAAAAAAACCTTTGTAAAAATCAAATCATTGAATACTCCTTTGATCAGCTGTTAGCGCATGTTTTCAAAACAAACTACAAGTGAAATTGTTAAAGAATTGTGTGAGAAGTTTTTTCTTATTTATTTTAAAGGGAAATACTAAAAGATTATTATGTCAATAATTATCAAACTTTACATATGGGTAAGACCTAGTTTTACGATATATCCTGTTTTCCTTACCATGAGATTAAAAGAAAATATTTCACCTTTTTTTGGAAATATCCCCCCCTTTTTTTTTGGGGACAGGTTTTTTTCCTCTAGCTGCCTCCAAAACAAGCGTATATCAAGTCAGGTATGGCACATTCAACTTTGAAGTATCACCATCTTGTTACGGTGACAGCAGGTTTCCCCCCTTAACCGCCCCAAAAAAAAAAAAAAAAAAAAAAAAAAAAAAGAAACAACTATTAGTTACCATTATCAGTTCAGCATTATGATGTTGTATTATAAGTAGAAAAACTATTACCATAGGTAAAATTTGAAATGTGCCAACCATTACGTTTATATAACAGTAACTATTTGTAAATCCTATTACATTCATCATCCCCGTAAACATCAGTTCAACACATTATAATTATTCCAAAATGATTTTGTCATTCCCATATCATTAATGTTTCCATAACTATTTGTAATATAATCATTGTTATTTTAGTAGTAAGTATTAAAAATGACTTATATGGATACAGAATTAGGTTTAAAATATTGACTGTATGTTGCAGCCAAATACAGGTACCTTAGTGCCTAGTCTTTGGATCCAACTGTCCTCAACCAGCAATCGGTATGCCTTGCCCTCTTGATATACCTTCTGTAAAACAACCTACTCCCACATCAGTTTCGCTATGGCCGATGGCCTATGAAATGCCTGTTTATAGGTTTTAGGTTTCTTTTCTTTTTGTCTTGACATCTCGTAGGTGTTCATCTAATCTCTCTTTTAATGATCGTTCTGTTTCTCCAACATAAACCGTCAAAAAAAACTTTTTAAAAAAAAAAAAAAAAAAAAAAAAAAAAAAAAAAAAAAAAAAAAAAACAACATAAACCGTCCTATCACACTTTCTCCTGTTCAGACAAAACCCCCATTTTAATTTTTCTTTGCAGCTCACATTTGCAACTGTCTTGTACTTCTTCTTCCCCGTTGTAACACCTAGTTCACCATATTCAATGTGGTCACAGATTTTACAGTCACAATCAGATGCTTTTGTTTTGAGGGCCCTGTTAGTTTTACCATGTACCAACGTGTCACAGATATTTTTATCACGTCTGAATGCAATTATTGGAGGTACAGGTTGAAGATTTTCGTCATTCTATGGGATCTATGGAGAACAGTTTCATGTTTACGAAGTATTTGTCTAATATCTGGCAATTGTTTGGAGTAAGTTAGAACCATAGGTACCCTGTCACAGCTGTCTTTCTTCTGGTTTGATGAAAGTGAAGACTATCCCGGGTCTAACCTGTCTACCCTTTGTAGCTGTTTTTCTATGTATTTGCCACTGTATCCTCTCTTTCTTAGTTGTTGTTTCAACTGCAGTCTGTGCTTTTCATAGTCAGTCTGTTTTTCACATATTCTCTTGAGACGCAAGCCAAGACCATATGCTAGACCTTTCTTGGTATGGGTTGGATGGCATGATGTATTTTTTATATACATTTGTTTGTCTGTCGGTTTTTGTTTGTCTGTCGGTTTCCTATATAAATCAGTGTATATTTCTCCATCTTTAACTGTGACAAATGTATCCAGGAATTCTATTCTGTTTTTACTCCATCTAAGTTCTATCTTAATATTTTTGTGTATCTGATTTGCATAATTTGCGAAGTTCTGTAAAGACCGAACTGACCCTATCCAAATCCCAATTCCATCATCAATGAACCGTTTATAGAAATGTGGTTTTTGGTGGTACTGAAGTAAGGTTCCATCCCATTTTTCTCATGTAAGCACATGCAAAATTTTTTCCTAGCTTGGATCCAATTGCTATACCGTCGCTATCCTCTACCTGTCTGTAATGTTTATTGCTGAAGTTGAAATTGTTGTTATCTAACACTGTCTCTATCATCTGAAGAACATAGTCTGATGGTATTAATGGTTTGCTTCGAGACTCCAAACCCTCCTTTACATGCCTGCAAACCTTCTTTCCTTGGGACGGAGGGTACAGTCTATCCTTGGGGCGGGGGGGCCATACATCAAAGCAAAACAGGAGAGCATTTTCAGGTATTGGTAGGCTGACCTGCTTTAGTTTGGTGATAAAGTCTGTGGTGTCTTTGATGTAACTTGGAGAATTTATCACATATTCATTTAGTTCATGTTCTGCTACTTCAGCTAATTTCTCGGTTTCTCGGGGAGATGAGATGCCATTGACTATAGTACGGAATGGTGCTCCTGTTTTATGAAGTTTAGGATTTCCTTTGAGATTTCCTGCTTTAGGATATTTGGGTATTAAATAGTCTTTCATATCTTTTGTGACTGCTCCTTCCCTGTGCATCATGTTAACTAATTTTTTTACTTTCTTGTAACACTCATTTGTTGTATCAGTGGGTGTTTCCTCATATTAACTGCTTGTTTTCATTTCACCCTCAATTTTTTTCTATGTATTCACTTTTATTTATCACAACAATTCCTGATCCTTTGTCTGCTGGTCTTATCACAATATTATCATTATGCAACAATGACTTGAATGCTTCCTGCTCCTGGCGTGTGATGTTTAACTTGTTGGATTTTTTAAGGCTGTTTACAATATAATTTTTCACCAGTTCTATATACAAGTCTAACCACATATCACGACCTTTGTTTGGGGTGAAAGTGCTCTTTTTCTTTAACTTAAACTTCTTTTCATCGTCAAGTTCTTCTTTATTATTTTTTTCTTTATCATAGAAGTATTCTCTAAGTCTCATACGTCTTTCCCATTCTGATAAATCTGCAAGCAATTTGATTTTGTCTATCTTTGATTTGTCAGGGATGAATTTCAAACCCTTAGAAAGAAGTGACATTTCCGCCTGACTTAATGTATAATTTGATAAATTAGTGACAACATCACCTGCTGTGTCTGTTAATTTTTTGTTTTTATCCTTTGGGTTATTGTTTTTCTCTGTTGAAACTCCATTTTTTTCTTGCTTTAGGATATTTGGGTATTAAATAGTTTTTCAAATTCTATGTATCAACTAAAATAGATTTCGGTTTAATTTCAACTGAATTCTAGTTTTTAAGTGTATTCTTCATGTGATTGGACTCTTACCTGAAAGTACGGGAAACGTCATTTGGACGCTTAGTGTATATGACGTCATTAGGACGTGACGTCATTTCCTGACGTTTTGTTGTTTTTTTCATTTCTAAGCTTGTCATGAATATGATCAACATGTGAATTAAAAAAGTGTAGACAAATTTCTTGAAAAAGGCATTATTGCCGAAAATTTGAATTAAAGAGTTGTTTTAAATAGAAAAACAGTTCTCGTTTAGAACACAATATTCAAAACTGTACAATGGTTATTAAGGAGATGGCTGCAAAGCTCCGTCGTGCAAAAGAGTGTGTTTTGTCAGAAGCCGTTTTGATACCAAAAACATACAATCTTACAAGTCTAAAGTAAGAGTCACCAACTGTAAAAGACCTGGTTATCAATAAGAAGAAATCAACATTGAACTTTGATCAACTGGCGCACCACAAACCAAATAATCTATTAATGAATTTAGAGGTTCATGTTTGTAGTTAGAGGAAACAGTTTTTCTTCTACAATTCAGTTCGACCTCCGAACCTAACTGCCCCAAAATATATATCACAATGGCACTGAACTTTGGTCCAGCGACCTCAACATAGATAGTTGTCGTTTACTGGTCATGGCAAACGTTCATGCTACACTGTAGACACTCGACTTAGCAGTATCTAATCATCGATTGCAAATCGTTATGGCACCAGACAACACTCAAGAAACCCCGAAATAGACAATTGTCATTTTATATTATAAATGCATGTTAAACTCACTAAAAGTGTCGGATGGTTCCTCATGCAAATGACTTTAATTGTTGACTGTGTTGCTGACCAACAAATTGATAAATTGATTAAATAATTCATTTATTAATTCATGTATTACACGTAATTCACTTATAATACCCATACATTGATTCATTTCATTTGTATTCACCCTGTAAAGCTTTTTATAGGATTACCAGTCACAATCCCATAATGTTTATCTCACTAATTATTCACAATGCCATTACTAGTGTGAATATATCTAACACGTTTATTTATTTCACACAAAATTGTTCTATCATCATAAGTGCTAAGTAATCAATTCAAATTTCCAGATCCATTACAGAAATGCTTCTACATAGTTATTCCTAATCACGCTGTGATATTTAACAAATATCTTCATAAAACAATCCACGAGTGCCAGAAGTATCTTGAGACAACACTTCGATAAAGCCAGTAATGAGTGGAATGTCAATCCCGCATGGGCAATTATTACTAGCAACAATTTACACCGATAGCCTTAACTAGTTGCTCAGAAACATTTACCATATCAAACCAGTTGCGCAGCAGGTTTCGTCCATGTATAATGTTGCCGAACGTGTCGGAGCCTGTCATTAAAACATGTTCTAGTCACTTCTCAGAGTGCACTATGGTAACGAGAAGCAGTAGCTTTTTATGTTAACACACTATTGGTTTGCTTTTGCTGCTGTGACTACATGTATCAGCTGCATGAATATATTAAAACACAGTTAGACGAAAATATATTGGTATATGCACGTTTCTTTCTTTAACCTCATTTGAGAATTGATTTATTATAATTGACATTGCTTCTACAAACTGACCAGCACTTGATTCGAATAAAAAAGATCGTGGAGGTTGCTTTCAATGTCTGCATCCGACAGCACGTTTCTAATCCTTAGTGCTTCCACTATTTAAAATATAGAAATGAAGGTGCACGCAAGCATGACCAAGTCCGTCTGTTTAGTTCTAGACGTCAATCAACAATTTCTTTTTTAGTTTTCCTAAACATTCTAATATGCCTACGGTATATTTCTATAGTCAATTCGAGTGCATTAATATGATTAAAGCACTCGGAAAAATAGGCGGAGTTTCGGACATGGAAGTAGCTCCTTCCGACTTTTCTAATTTACTCCCGCGCAAAAATAAAATATAGAAATGGAAATAATATCAGTATACATACATCAGTCGCATGAAAAAGATTTGTTTAAGTACCTAAATATTATTTTTGATTGCGTCAAGTAAGCCTTAGAATACCCTCACCTTGTTTTCCTTAAAAAAGGCCAAGAAATTCAGGATTAACAGTCATACCATGTTTTGATTCCGGAAGACAAAACTATGAATGAAAACGTTTACGTCATCAAACTGACGTCATTACTCCACGTTAAAACGTTGTACAGTTCAAATAAACGGTACGCATTTAAATCGATTGGCTGCTTTGTTAGGTTCTGAATCTGACGTCTTCGATAATGTCACTCAGGTATTTCTTTTTTTATATTTTATGTATTAGATGATTAAACTAAAAGAAGTTTGTATAATATAGTTATGTTTGATATCTTGAATGGTTGCCCGAATAGGGAGTGAATTCCAACAGCTACTATTTATGCTGTTTTTCACATTACCGCCGAACTGAAAAAAGGTCCGTAGTAGTTACGATAGTTTCCAAAAAATCGGCTTCTAAGAATCGAAATAATCTATGTCTTGGAGTGCTTTATCGAAATTGAAGCATTTCCCGTCGGTAATGTGCCTGCGTAATAATTCACTCGGGCTTCGCCCTCGTGAATTATTCCGCCAGGCACATCACCTCCGGGGAATGCTTCAATTTCGATAAAGCACTCCAAGCCATAGATTATTTCTTAAATAAGCTAAGCCTGTACAAACTAACAGAAAACATGAGGTTTACCTGAAATGCATGTAGCCTTCCCTTTCAAATCATTCCTGGCATTCAGAAGCTCAGTCCTTAATTCCCTTTCACCAGGCGTCTCTAGCACCGAAAACAAAACAGCACCGAAACACAAATAAGCTACGTAACCAAGAAATAGAAGCACAATTCGTGTTATATTAACTTTCCTGTTCATCCACCTGTTTGTATGATCTGTAGTGATTGACATTGTCTTTTTTGTTTAAATATTCCCTATAACCATCGTATATGTTCCAATTTCGTGTGATTTATATGGATTTTAGTATTGTAACATCATTTCAGCTTATACTTTTATCATGTTAATCCGCTTTACGTTTCGCATTCAGTGCATCTTTTTAAATAATTTACTTCATGGCTAAGGTTTAATTTCAGTCTCGCATAACGATCCCTGTTCAATAAGTTGTATGAGAATCATAGTAAACGTATGTTTTACGCCAGGTATAAATTTATTATTAATGATAAATAAATCGTTAAAATTGATTTTTAGTGTCACAAATATTATATCTGCAAGTGTTTACCAACATTAAGTCTCACTTTTTAATGAATTTGTTTCCAACAATAAAATTAATGAGCACTGTAATGGAGAGAATTGTTCGATTCATTAAAAGCTTAATCTTAAGCAAATAATTCTACTGAAGTGTTTAAATAATTATAGCCAATTTATACAATTCCGCGGGAAACCTGATCCTGGTTCTGAAGAAAATTGGTCTTTGACAAAGCTAACAAACCATAAACCTTTCTGAAAGTATCGATCAAGTCATCATAGAACTACAGAGCTTCGGCAGATGAACGGGGACAACACAACTGAACAACGAAAGACTAAAGCTGCAAATCCTCACCGATTGAAAACACACAAGCAAGAAAACATGCAGGAAGATAATGTATACGAATGAAAACGAACGCCCTCGAAAATTAAAATTGTAAACAATAACCAATCTAACAAGCCTGGACTTTCACATTAACAGTTTCAGAACTTTTGGTTTGTTGCTTCTGGTCTGTTTCTTTTCATAAGATCACAATTTAAAATGTACTTCTATATGAGGACAACACGTTTAGAAAACAGAATTTGGAAGCATTTATGCGATGCGTCATACTTAAATAAAACGAAAGGGTTTGAGGAAACGAGAGCAAATTCATTCGTCCAAAAGCGAAATGATGTCTAAAGCGAACCAAAATTGTACAAAGAATGTTAGGCGCCTGAGAAATTTAATATTTTTTCAAATCTGTTTTGTTACCATTGACAAATTTTATTTTATTGTTCTAGCTACTGTTAGTGTAGTTGTTTTATTTGGCTTAAACAATTTCAAGTTTTTCAGTCGTGTACAAGCATTAAGATCATTCACACCTTATTTCTAAACCTTGAGTAAGTAGCGGTCGCAACGATGTAGACAAAATATTAAATTGTTCCTCTGCAGAATATAGGCAAGTTCTTCTTCTTACAAGCGAATGTGCTTTTACATCAAAATTATGCAATCTAATGATTTATATTTAATCTTATACGGATATCTACATTGAAATTACCTGAAATACATGTTGCATCGGCGATAAAATCTTTTTTGAAATTGTGCAAATCTAATCTCATCTTCTCTTCGACTGGTGATTCCAGAAAGTAGAATACCATTGCCCCAAAACACAAATATAATATAAAACTACAACAGAATAATCCAAAACGTATTGTTCTATTCTTCATTATTCCAGGTTTCCCTCGCATTACTATGTGATACATTTACATGCACATTTTAGATATATGCCTTAATTATAACGTGTTTGCATGTATACATAAAATACAAATGGATACATATGGAAATCAAGTCCTTAGTAGAATGCTTGTAATGTAAATGTATACATCTAGAGTATAATATAATCGTGTAAGTTGAACCTGGTTAACAACTAAAGTTGCTTTTATTTGTAAAATCAGCTAGAACAAAAGTTTTAGCACTCTTTACATTATATCCATTGTCATTGAAGCGCTAATTTTAAGCCTGTCGTTTAAACTGAAAAAGCGCTGCTAGTACAGGTTTATAAACTTAGCGGTATATTAAGAACAAATTTTAAACACAAACGAAGTAGAGATTTCACTACTTTATTTGAATCGACTGAACGAAACGTGATAATTTAACTATAAATTCATACTGTTGTACTGAAGTATATAGTGTTTACACACACAGCTGTGATACTTTTAATTAGAATATACAGGAACATTACACGATATTAGCGACAACAAAATGTTACCTGAAACACATGTTGCCTTCGCCCTGAAGGACTTCCGTGCATTGTAAATATTTAGTCTAATCTCCTCTTCAATCGGGGATTCCACTAGTGAAAATACCATAGCTCCAAAACATAGATAGACAATGAAAACAATGAACAAACTCCCGAATCGCAAATTGTTTATTTCCCTGTCTCTCCATCTTTCTAGATTTTCTTTAAATGACATATTGCTGCTTACAATTTCCTGTTTTAAATTTGAAAGTTAAAGAACGTGTAACAACAAATGTTTACAAACTACGTAAAAGCGGATATTAAGTAAATGTTTTCTAAATATATGAATATAAATAGGTGTAATAACAATTTAACATTACGCGTATTGAAGTGTGTAAAACGAAGTAAAACATATAATTTTTGCTATATCAACAAGTCTCACGGTCGGTGATTATTCACGTTTCCCAGTATTCAAACATTTCAATAAAAGAATTAATGATTGTTTCGCGTTATCCAATTATATAGAAAACAATATCCCACTCCTTGCTCAGCGCGAGTCTTTCTGCGACAATATTTTATATTAATATTAATACGATATCGGAGAGTTATTGGACCTCTGTCTTCATGCACAGTCCAATTTTCAAATTAAACAAACAGAAATTAGAATTTGCTTTACGGTAATTGCTGCAGGCAGCTTATGTAATTGTCAAGTCTGTGTAATATTCAGGAAATTGATTGACAAGACGCGAATCGGAATAAACAGACAAAAATGCCATTCCAATAATACGCGGTGAGCCAATATCGCAGCAACAAGAACCCTACGCCTGCCCCTACAATCCCCTCTCTCTGTCTTTCTGTGCCGCTTTATCTCTCTCCCTCTCTCTCTCGCGTACAACTACACGCAAGCTCGCAAGCACGCAAGCACGCACGCACGCACGCACGCGCTCGTTTATATATAATTTGCAATATTAAAAAAAAAACTTAATTAAAATAAAAAATGATAATGAAGTGCAATCATTTACTTTTTTTCTAAACCATCGCCGATCGAATTTTTTACGAATAGGAAACCGCCATAATGTGGATTTCTTCACAGAATAATACTTGAAGGCATAAGTGACATCCTATTCTGACTTAACAACACAGATCGTAAACATCTTAGACTAATGACGCTGTTTTCTGTCTAACTACAACCAATTAGTGTAACAGATTTTGAAATCAAGAGGGCTTGCAATACTTCTGGGGCATCTTAACATGACTGTGTGTAACTGATCGCCTTGTTGACGCGTCTGGAAACTCTGCGATAGTGTACACATATAATTATATATCTCTCTCACTTCTAGATTTTGTTTAGTAGTAGCTGCGAAAATTAGTATAGTATTTGTAATTGTGTAAATACAATAGACGCGTTTTGTTGTAGCAGTTGTAGTAGTAGTTGAGGTACTGGTGGTAGAAGTTACAGCAAATTGTGTGATGGCGGTTGTAGTAGCAGTACGAGAAATGTTAGTCAAATAGTCAAATAGTTTATTGGCATAAACATTACAATGTTCATCGCCACAATATACCGAGGCGGTTCAATATAACATAGATACATCAAATTTACAGAAAAGTATGAAAAAATGTATGGTATGAGTTTCAACATATATAGTTATAATACACACATAATCAATGTCTTACAATGTCGCTAATTCAGCCATTTCATTTACACGTTGCTTCATAAATATATTTAGCTAAGTTTACAATAGTGGCTTTTTTGGATGACATCATAATTGATTTGAATTTATGGATATTTGGCCATGCACAAAAATACCTTGGTAAAAATTTCCTTCTTAACTCAATATAAAATGGACAAACGAGTAAAAGATGATACTCAGATTCAACTTGATTCATGTTACATTTAGTACATATACGTTGGCTTCTTTTCTATATTTCGGAATCTGCCTTCTTCTATAGCTAATTTATGAGCAGAACATCTAAATCTGGATAAAGCAATTCGATGTTTAACATTATCAACACAGCTTAAGTATTTTTCTTTGTATTAAGTCGTTTTTAAATAATTTATAACTTTCCAATTTCGAGGATGAATTTAATTCAAAGCACCATTGTTGCAAATGTTGATCATAGATTCTTTTGTATAATATCCCTGATTTGTATATCAGTTATATTGCTGTCATTCCACAAATATGCAAATCCTAGTGTAGATAACAAATTTCTAACTTTTTTTGGACCAAGTGTTAATCATTTCACCATTTCTATCTGTCATTGTCATTACTTTGTACGATAAGGAATTTGGACTTTTCATTACTCTATACCAGTGTTTGATTATTCTTTATTTTACGCATGATTGATAAAGGGAATCTACCAAATTCGCCTTGAACTGCAGAGGTTGTCGTCTGCTGTCGAACACATAACATTTGTTTTAAAAACTTAAGATGAATCTTTTTCTATGTCAGGTGCTTCATGAAAGCCCCATACTTCTGCTCCATAGTTTAAAATTGGTAATACCATACTATCAAATAGTTTTAATTTTTCAGAGATGTTTAAAGATATAACTTCGAATAGTGAATTCAAAGAATACAATGCTTTTAATGCTTGATTAGATAAAGCTTTCTGAGCATGAAAGAAATTCCCATTGGATGACAGCGTAACACCTAGATATGTGAAACTGTTTACGAACTTTAATAACTTATTGTTGTAATATAATTGAACATTTGCATTTCTGTATCTAGATTTAAACAACATAACAACTGACTTATCAACGTTCACCTCTATACCCCAATTTCCACAATAACTGTATAATTTATTCAACAAGGCTTGTAATCCGTCTTCAGTATATGAAAATAATACAGTATCGTCGGCAAATAGTAACAAATAAATCTGCAAATTATCTAATGTAATCGCATCATTATTATCACCTTTAAGATAGTCATACATGTCATTAACGAAACGAAAAAAAAAAGCAGAGGGGATAGGAGTTCCCATTGTTTCAAGCCCATATAGCTATCAAAATAATCAGAAAGACAGCCATTCACTTTTACACAAGATTTGACACATTTATACATATTACGTAAGATATTAACAATTATTAGCGTAACACCAAATTCCAGTAGTTTGTACCATATACCATGTCTGTACAATAAATCAAAACATTTTCGAAAGTCAATAAACGAAGCATATACATTTCGCTTTTCATGCTTCACAATTCTATCAATAATAGACGTTAATACAAAAATACAATCAGTAGTGCTCTTATTTTTCCTAAACCGAATTGATATTCATTAAATAGCTCATTGTTTTCGGCCCATTCTCTCAGTCTAATGTCCAATAAAATTGAAAACAGTTTAGAGAACACACTTGTTAATGTGATTCCTCTATAATTATTTACATCATTTTGGTTTCCCTTTTTCGGCACAGGGACTATAACCCCTTTGCACCAAGAATCTGGATAAATACCACTGTTAAATATATGGTTAAATAATTTACACAAAATAGGTGCTAATTCAAATTTGCACTCAATAAATATTTCTGGGATAAGCTGGTCAGTTCCTGCACTTTTTACCCCTTTTTAAAGAAGATATTGCCTTACAAACATCATCAGCAGTAAAATCAGCATCTAGCTCTTCTACATTATTTATATTTACTTCATCATTTTCCAATTGTTCTTCAACAAAATCATTATTAAATATATCTTCGTTCGAGTATAAATTCTTAAAATGATCATAAAACTGCTCAGTAGTTATCTTACTTTTTAGAATATTGCTTTCTCATTCTTTTTACCTCACTCCAAAATTTTTGTGGATTATTTTTAGCAAATGACGACATTTTGTTTTTTCTGTTCTAAATGAAACTTGGTACGAGCACGCCGTTTAGCTATTCTATAAAGTCTCCTTTTTAGTAATAAGTAACTCCATAGTATCGTTAGATTTCTTTCTACTGTACATTTTATTTGCATGTTTAAAATCACGTCGAGCAGATTCACATTCTTTTGTTAAACCAAGCACTTTTATACTTTCTCTTATTCACATTATTTGATTTAAAAATGTTCCTTGACTCACCAAAAACACAAAAAGCTTTTTTATATAAGATACTGGATATTTTCTCCACGCCGGAGTCTACATGTATATCATCACAAATTACACTATTTACAATACAATCAATACTTGAAATTTCTTTACTAATCATATCTCTGTAAATATGGGATTTTTCATTGTCCCATTTTAATACATTAACATTGACACTTTCATTCTCATTGGGTGATAAAATACATTTAGCACACAAATCTAGTTGAACTGGCTTATGAGGCGAAAATGAAAACAGTGATGATGGCGTTGGAATTAGAAGTAGCCAACTTAGCAGTCCAAAGAAATCTAAATTACAATTGTTTGCCTTCACTATAACGTCAATGTTCAGTGATGAATGATATGCACCCGAATGTCTTACCTGAAATGCATGATGCCTTATCTTTAAACGCACGCCTTAATGCACGTATATCCTCTCTATGGGATATTTCAGTAGGAGATTCTATAGCCATAAATCCGAAAGCGCCAATGAGAATAAAAAAGATGTAACCAGCACTGAAACTCCCAAATAACAGTAAGTTCGTTTTGCTATCCCTCAACTGCATTGTTTAACAATGACAGTAAAATAACAGATGTCACATATAATAAATACGACAAAAACACATTAAATTGTAATTACGAAAGTATGGTAGTATTCGACACGAACAAATGTAAAAGTAGTAAATTAAATGTTAGCATTTCTCTCAACATTTCTCTCAGCATCTAATCAACGTTTATTCAGTACAAGTATTAAACTATTCAGGTGCCACGTGTATTAAATCTACACAAGTTGAGTCCGAGAAGTAGAAAAGTGTCATAAATATTTTGTAATAAACAAGTTACGTAACCCTAGTTTAGCTTCAGTACCTAAATAGTAAATACTGTTTCAAATAATACGGGTAAAAGACCTTGACCTTTTTTTTTAATACGATTTTTGCCTGACGTTTAGGTGGACTAAACACTGCTAAACTTACCAAAACTGTTTTAATGTATATTTCGATTTGCATATCAACCGCTTTACATGTATGATTGAGCATCTCATCTTGATGTTTTGCATTCTAACATAAATCTGTCAACTGTCAATTCTTTTTCCGTTGCAACCTCAGCTTTTTTCCATCCATTTCGCGACTGATTGATAAAATGCGTGACGGCCAATAATTACCAAGCATCTGCTTGTCGATTTCATATTATGTCTAAAATCTACGAATTTAAGCATCAGGTTCCGTCAAGCAGTAATTAATGGACGGAGTTTATACTATATCTTAAAATGAAATAGAGCTAACTTGCGTAAAGCCTGTCTTCGTGGGTATGTAATTAGAGTGATTACTCACAGCAAATAGCCGCTGCAATCGAATGCAATTGAACAATCAAAATAAGATGCCTCTTAATCCAGGTAAAAAATTACCTATAGGTCCAACACACCGTATTACCCCCTCCAGTGATGACAGATCACTGACTGGATGACAAGAATGTTTGACGATCATCAGGCAGATAAGATATCTGGCTGTGATAACGTTTTAATGAAAGCAATGGCATTTTGCATGTGGTCCAGTAACTGAAGGTGCTATTAGGTAGTTTTGGACTCGATTTTCTAATTATTAACGTATTTATGACGAGTTAAATATCACATCTTTGATCTATAACGTTAAAATGTTTGTTTTCGCTTCAAAATATCTTTTAATTGAAATAATTCGAGTAATTTTGTGTTATACACGGACACATTCATCCCTCAGGAGCATGTACACCAACTATTAGCTGCACACGTCTTTTCTTGAAAAAGTTACAGGCTTCCAAACTAGTTTAAAATTGCTGCCTTGGTGAGCAGATCTAAACGGGCTGTATTGTACAACGGACAAAAATACAAACTACTATTTCTTTCGTTCTTTGATGGAATAGAAGAGTCTAACTATCATCTGTTACATCTTCTCCGGTTAGAAAGTATAAATACTGCATAACTTACACCGAATACGTGTTTCATTGACAATTTGTTAAATATATAAGATATATGTAGTAAATTGTTATTTCATAAACTACACAACTACATGTCAATGCAAGTCATCCCTAAAAGTTTGAACAAATTCCGTTCAATAATGAATGAGTAGTTATCAGCACAAAACGGACGGAAGGACGGACAGACGGACGACACTGGATATAACATAATACGTCCCTTCAGGCGTATAAAAAAGCGTTACATGAACTTAGAAACAGGAGCTTAGACGCTGTACCGTTTATGAAATAACAATTTACCACATATATCTTATATATTTAACAAATTGTCAATGAAACACGTATTAGATCTGCCCATCAAGGCTGAAAATTTTCTCTACCCAAACTAGTTCTGAAGCATGTAACTTCTTCCAGAAAAGATGTGTGCAGCTAATATTTGACATGTATGCTCCTGGGGGATGAATGTGTTCGTGTATAATACAAAATTACTCGAATTCTTTCAATTAAAAAACATTTTGAAGCGAAAACAAACATTTTGACGTTATGGATCAAAGATATGATATTTAACTCTAGATATATTAATAATTGAAAAGTCGAGTCCAAAACTTCCTAATAAAACCTTCAGTTTATTTTTTTACCAAGAGCGAGCAGCTTTAAGAAAGCTGATATAGAAAGCCGGTTTCACACTTTCACAGGAAAATGAGCATATTATAGGTTCGGTTTTCTATGTAGCAGAAAGATACCCATATTTACCTACACTGTAAACACATGATTCTGTCAAAATAGTTTACAATTTAATGTTCATAAAGCCTTTATTTAATAACAATAATCATAATAATTATAATAAAATATGTGTCAAGTTAGCTTTAGTTGACAATTTAACTTAAAGATACAATATGAAAGAAAATGATGTAGCAACATTTTCAAAGGTCAACCAATATGATCTTGAAATATGTCATAAAAACATGATGATTGGCAATTAAGCGATGTTTTCTCAAATTCTAGCAACCTTAGTAAAAAATTTTACAAAGGTATATAGTAATTTAAAAAGACCTTGGTGTTTTTTTACTATTTTGCTGAAAACAGTAAAAGGTTTAATATGTCTGGCGATCAACAGGAAGGTAAGATATCTGGCTGTGTTAACGTTCTAATGAAAGCAATGACATTTTCGTATAAATGAACATGTTGTCCAGTGTTCCTCGAGCTGTATACAAATAACGTATTTTAGAATGTATAGTCATATAAAAGGGCTCCAGTAAAAATTATTGTCACGTATATCTCTAAATTACAAAAAAATACGCCACCAAGTTCAAAAACGTTGTAATTTTAACATAAACATATAGTGTAGCGGTGCCGTGCAACCAATATTTTAAATCGATTTCTGCATATTCCTACCTATATTTGTGCTGATATTTTGATTCTAGGCTTCAATTTTATATTTATGAATAAGTATGTCATTTTTTTCAACGGCAACTGAGAGCGAGCAGCTGCCGTTGAAAAAAATAAAATTTTCAAAAATGACATACTGATACATGTAACTTAAGGCTAGAATCAACATTAGAAGTAAAAATCTAGGTAGGAATGTGCAAAAATCGATTAAAAATGCTAGTTTTACGGCACGGTCACACTATATATGAATATTGTAAATTCAAAAGCGTTTGCAACGCTTTACTATTTGGTAGCGTATTATTTCCAATCTACAGATATTCTTTACAGGTATTTATACTGGAACCTTTTAATATGACTACATGTTTTAAAATATGTTATTTTCATACAGTTTGAAGAACTTTATTTTTTTACTAAAGTCTGAGAGCGAGCAGCTTTAAATATTGAACAAATACTACCAGGAATTAGAGACTTCGTGATCAAGTCCCCCCAAAGCCAGCAGACGGATCTGTGATCTATAGAAAGATATTTATCTAATTATTCCACTGAGACATACTATAAACACAGAAACTGAAAACATTGTCTCACGGAGACGTACATTTTAGGCGCGTCTCTTTTATATGTCTGAAATACAGATTCTTAGATAAAACTTGAAAAATAGAGAACAGCGAATATGGCAAGCATAAAGTTTTCATAAATGTCATTTTCTGTTACTTCTATACATATCCTAGTAAGTATACATACGCACGTTATTGAACACTCTAAAAAACATACAAACTGTAACTGGGACAAAAGGCAATCTTGTCAATTTACTTAAATGCGGACTTGATATATGTTGAAGCCAACTGTACTTTGTGTGCAACTATATCTTTAAGTGGCATGACCAGAGATCTCGCTTCAAATGTTTGTTTGCTCACATTTGCTCACATTTTTCTGAAGTAACCAATTGCTGCCTCATGGATTCTGAGTCACACGTGTTTGCTAGAAAAAGACAAATTTCAATTAAGTGAAATATGTAATAAGCAAATGAAACAATTAACCTTATTGGATTGATTTACGACTTGAAACTACTTTCTAAACTGACTTATTTGTTTTAATTCTAGAAACCCGAGACAAAAACAAATCAGCCAACCGTTGGCAACGATATTAATGCTTTTGTCTGAAACTGGAAATAATTATCAATTGGAATGTAAACCCTTCATTGGTTCGCGGAGATATTGAGACACCCCCGCACATTAGAAATTCTTCAAAAGGAAAAGAACATTGGTTATTATATTAATTTGCTGATTCTGCATCTTGTGGGACTCGTGAAATATACGGCTGGCTGGTAGTATAGAGACTGTCAGATGTATTGTTCCGCGAGTGGAAACGAGTTCTCTAATCGATAAGCTATGGACGTGTATTGATTGACAATTGGAAATGCGACTCTAACTGAGGAATTATTGGTAAAAGTTGTATACTGACACTAATCTATGTCTGTCATCGACATCTGCGACAGACCATTGTATACATGAAATTCCGGTACATATTGAAAAGTGACCGGTACCAGTTATGTTAAGCAAGTTGGACGAACAGTGGTCAGTGGCAAAGAAAGGACAAAATCTGGTCTTTCCATCGATTGGCAATTGAAATAAATAAATAAATAAATAAAAGGAAATCAGATACAAACACGGCCAATCCAATACACCGAGGACGATACGATATACTCCATACATATATGATATGCAAGATACTATACAATCTATACTAAATATAAACAAGTCAAAGTCAAACTGGGTATTTACTTTGAAATAGTACAGTTTGAAATAAAAGAATAAGGTTTAGATATGATATGCACAGAAATTGCAAAATTATTTCGGTTATATAAGGAATGACACAACGAGCAGTTACACTACAGCTGATGCTTGCTCGAAAGGCTTATTGTTATAAATGATTGTATAGTAATGCTGCTCATTGTATCACGTTATTGCCTCGTTCGACAGAATTATCTCGTAGCTTTTGCTCGTAATTTAATTTTAATGGAACATTGCAATATACATTATCGTAATTCCATGTAAGCCGTGATTAACGAATGAATTGCCTGTACACAGAGCGTTATATGTTTGTTGAACTAAACTCACGTTCTGTGTCTTTCCGTGTCTCCCTATTTGAATGTCTATCAGTCTCTCTGTCAAATCTGTGACTCTATCAGGAGGCAGCCGGACTTCTGTTTTCCATAAGAAAGGCAACTCATTTAGCATATGATTAACCGTAGTTATTCATGCATTCAGGTTTTTTGACTCACCGACCGCAGCCAGTGTTTCAAACATTTTCTTAAAATCCACTTGTCCAACTTCAACCAAATTTGGCAAGAATGATCCTTTCATAATCCTCTACAAAAAAGCGTTCAAATTTAGGGAATACAACATGTAATTTGGTACATGTTAGGGAAAAGTGGTCCATTTCCTTTTTTTCAAATAGGCTACTTGGAAGACGTTCAAATAAATACGTCATATCACTACGAACAGTCAAAGCATGGAAACCACATTTGGGGCTCATTTCCGTTAATATATGCTGATATATACACATACATACAAGAACTTTCAAAAACAAATACCCTCTAAAAATAGCGGCTGTATTTCAAAATGATAAGAGAAATGTTTGTCTGGTGAACCTCACAAAAAAGTATTTAATTCTGATTCTTAAGGTTGGCGAGCAGGTATTCTTATTTTCACGATATATAATTTCCTGCGTATGGATATATTTTGTAAGCCGCTACCAAGGCTACCGAACGGATGTTGATATCCAATCATACACTTCGTCAAAGCCCTCAGTATGACACATGGAGATCTGGAGTGATACTCTCCCGAGCAATAAAGGATTTGTACCGGTATTATTTTACCGTAGCTGTAGGCAAACATATCTTAATGATTAGATGATTCTAACGGAAAATGTACGTTTTAATTTAAATTTAAATTAATATGCCAGTAGTCTAGCTTTCCTGGAAAGAATACTTAAGACATTTATCAAAAACAAAAGAAGCTGTGTTACTGCAGCTTGTGAGGTTGTTTATTGGTAGACCTAGATCAAAGTCATCTGAAATAGCATCGCCCACGTTAACTCCATTTATTTCTAATTTACCACAGGATACTGTGATAAATGTCAAAGGCATCTAACTAATATTATTGTATTCTCAACTTTTTGCACTCCTTTCAGAGACCTTGGCTTTTGAAAACAGAAACGGAAAAGAATGATATTGAAAACGTCCTTTCCGAATTCTTAATAACGCAACTTGTAGCATATTCTGATCACTGACTGTGTACGTAGATAGTACACTATATTTGTCTGTAAAGACAGTTTACCGAGTGTCTTACATCTTCTTCAGCCATACTAGAGCGGTCAATTTTACGGTCTTTCTGGAATGAAAGGAGCCAGTATTGCTGTACTTCCATCATCAACAAGAATGGCAATCTTTTCTCACATTTGGAGTCAGTAGGTCTAACCCATGTCCTTCAAGCGTTCACACTGTAAAAACTGGTAACATGTGACGCGGAATTACGGACACTTCGGACCACGGACATTTCGGACCAGACACTTCGGCGTTCAAGGGCGTTCATTTTTTAAACGGTGGTGTTCTCATGGTGTGCAATTTTGAAACACAATGTGTTCGTTTAGTATACTGAAACGGGAGTGTGCGCTATTGAAACGGCTTGCGTTTGAATATGAAACGCTAGTGTTTGCCTAGCGTTCATATATGTTAGCGTTAAATTACTTTTAAACGTGATAATCCAGCTGTTAGCTGTAGTTACAGATATCTCCACCGGAAATTTGATCCCAGAGCCTTGAAGTAACCGGAGCTGTTTCATTTTGTAACACGGGTGTTTTCAAGGCGAACGATTCGGAACATTAAAAGCGTGTCAATCGAAAACACCTATTAATCTCTAAATCCTGAATTGTTAATTGTTTTCATAAAATTGTTACAATGCACTAAATCAACAATGTTTTCATGTTGTATGGTTGTCCTATTTAACTGCAGTCGCTAATTACCGACCTCAAACAGTAACCACTTGTCAACGCAAATGGTTTCTGAATATAAACATCATTATCAGCAAATATAACATACATGTAGTTTTAAGCCGAATCTTCTAAAGTTTACTGTTGTATTCGTACAGGTTTTAATCGAACATATTGTACCACTGTTATTTTATTCAAAGTGCTAAAATGCAATTAAGAGCAGACGCGATGTCTCGTTATATAAATCGATTTCTTGTCGAAAATGGTATTCGGAGCTATACGCATCCTACAATTTCAGAAATAAAACTACTTATTCCTGCAATTTCCGAAGGATGGGTGTGACTCTTAGCAGATAGATAGACAGACAGAATCTCTCATTTATAAAATGGAAATGGTCTGTGCTTTCAGTTTCAATGATGGTTTCCTCCATGACAAGTGTCAAGACATCTTAATGTTCGTATCAAATGGCAATGTCGGTGTCATGCTGAGGGTCAGACGTGTGAATCAATGCAAAAATGATGGTCAGCCCGAAAAGTAGCAGCTGCACTTATTTTATCACAAATGTGTAAATAGCGTTTTGGAGTCCATAGCAGACTTTAGAATATTGATTAATTAAACTAACCCAAAATCTCGCTCATGCATAATAGTATGTCTCTCCCTGTCCAAATGTTTGATAGGTAAACTGAGGCCGGGAATAACTAGCTAGACTCATTCTAAACAATGATAATTTAAAAGCAATATGTGCGCCTGAAGCACTGGATCATCATCTTTACACATGGTTCTATGTACTACGGGTAAAATACTGTGCAGTAAAGTAAAAGTGTAGGCCATTTTCAGTCACAAGATAATTGACTTCCAAATGTAACAAGCAATTAACGTCAACGTAGTAATTAGTAACTGTCTGGGAAGGTCATGCTTAAGAAGCAATTAAGTTGGTGGATAATGAGAATTTGCTAGTCTGAGACAAAGAGATGATATGGAGACAGCATGGACTGATCTATAAACGGCAGTCAAACGTTGATTATTGTTTAAAAAAAAACTGACGGTATGCGGTCAAACATTTGGAGCGGATCAGGGGTTCAGTTGTTAACGAGCTGGACTTGTAATTCAGGGATTGCAGGTTCGATCCCCCGCTCCTCCACTAACTAGTTTCGGATGAGACTTAAATCCGAGGTCCGGTGTATCGGGGCTGTACACCGGGCATGTTAAAGATCCAGGGGATGTCTCTGGAACGGGACGCGTTCTGCATCTTGCACCATCCCCCGAAACTTAAAATAATCTAATCTCTTTTGGGGGCGTTGGTCATATGGATTATCCGGTACCAACGATAAAACTCTGAAATACATACACACAAACATGTGTCAAAGACCATCTGCGAATAGACACCATCATATGAATAAAAACACCTTACTATTCCAATACAAAGATCAGTCAGCTGTCACAAAAGACTACTAGCCTCTTCTAACTTGTGATATTAATTGCAGGTTTTGCAGTACACCTAAAGTCTCCACAAGGTGACTATTATAAGGGAATCGTCTACACTTATAATTAATAGTTCTACAACATATAATGCGAAAACTTTGAAACGATTCCAATGTAACATCGCAAAAAAAATAATTTGTAGGGCCTATATAATTTCAATGGCTCTTTTTATACAAATCTGAGGATAATCAAATATAAAAGTCTACACATAAATTTCAAATGTTCTACGAATACACTGGTACAGTCGCTTATTGCAAATTTATTACCTTATTATTTCTGAGTGCTTGCCCTTCAGTTCACTTATATAATGAAGAATTGATCGTACGTTTTATGTTGAAAACTCATTCATTTGAAAGTCGCCTGTAGAGGTATTGATCTGTATATATATATAGCTGCTAGAATTTAGAGTATCTCTTCCTTAAACTTCATGTAAAACATTGTTCAATAATTCTCAAGGTGATAACAACTCTCTTATACAGTCTAACTGTTCCATCTGCAAGTAACTCAATTAGGCTGGGCGTTAAATTTGATTTTAGGAGACGGACAGCCTATACATTGCCCAGACACTGCTGCAAAGAAATAGGCCTATACTCATTAGGTTCATCCAAGTTTCCAAGTTACTTAACCCGGGGCATTAGATCTACCGTATATATACGCAAATATGTACATTGTAGGGCCAATATTTTGTTATCAACTCCTTACAATGACATCTTGAATAATAATTGAAAAAGCGTACCTGATATGCAGTTTTGGCCTGTTTTTTTATGGTCCTTTAAGAATAATGCCCTCTGCTCTTTTAATTCTTTCACGAGCGTTTTTTCTTGAGGTCCTTCTATTGCAGAAAATATAGACGCGCCAATTACTAGATACAAAATATAAAATAATCCAAAAACAAACAAACGCACATTGCTTTTTCGAAGAGGCATGTTCAGTTTGAAAAGGAAGATTTTCAAGGATTTATGCCACAATTCCACTAAAGTGTCAATTCCGATAAGTGGCGATTTCTACGAGTATGGTTTTCCATAATAAATGTCACAAGGCGTGGAATATACAGGACACTACCAGGTCTCAAATTCATTACCAGTGTTTGTTTCCTTGATTCTGTTGATCTCCATCACAAATGGAATAAATCAATAGTTATGCGAGATCGTCTGCTACCGGAAGTACTTTGCAACTCAAAAATAGGAAAGAAATAGTTCCTAAATTATTCAGTAGGGGCTGTGCAACTTACATATTTGCTAAGATTAAATAGTTTAAATATATATTTGCATACCACATGCGTAAGCAGACTTTAATACTTAAATAATGAAACTTAAATTTGTGAAAGTGTATGAATTCCAAAACCGGAACTTTGACATTTTCGCGGATTATTTGATTGTACAGTATTATTTATTTACAGGTAAATATTTGTTTTATCAAGGTATGTATCGTATATTGCCATTAAAGGATCTTTGTATATATATATTGGATTGATTTGATTAAGCAAAATATTTTTATTTCATAGAACACAGTTAGCATTTATAATTGTAATGTATTTTCGCGACTTGTACATATTGAAATTATTATGATGGGATACTGTATTTTGTGAAATTTGAGCTGCAACACTGGGAAGAACAACTCGATCGTCGGATAAATCAGCTCCAGGAAATCTGTGAAGGATAGTCATTTAACAGTTAAAGAAGGCATTTCGTGAATGTTTGTGTTATTTCCAACCCGCGAACCACATAGAAGAGAGCATCACTACATGTACTTACAATTTGCGGAGGAAGGGGTACCGTAGCTGGCTCCCTAATAGAGTCCTCCAGGTGTGCACCATAGAAGCCACCCAAGCAATCACAGCCATCTTCCAAAAGTCAATCGATTCAGGCAACCTACCCAAAGACTGGAGCTAGGTCCTAATAAAATGGGTCTGGTAAGTTGGTAACAAACGTTATATTAATCTATATCAATTATCAATTTGTTTCTGCTAGACATAAATCACAAGAGTCAATTCTGATTCGCTTCCATGATTTTTTCCTGTACCATGTTTACACAGCTGAAAATTACACATATAAACTCCTGGAACAAAACTAAATATTGAGGTTGAAAAAGTGATAATTAACTGCAAATTATGTAAATTCTTTAAAAAAAAAACAAATCATCTGTTAATCTGTAAACTGATTTATAAGTTACGGCACCTTCTTAAACTCTCGTTTGGCACCATGTCTGTTTTCCTTTACATGTCCGAAAGCTACATATTAATTAATTTTTTTTAGAACACCTGGAACAAAACTAAATATGGCAGTTGAAAAAGCGATACATTTTAAACTGCAAATTATGTACAATGTAAATACTAATCACCTGTTAATCTGCGAATTGGTATACAAGTCATGGCACCTTTTAAAACTTCGGCCGCTATCGGCGCCATGTTTGTTTTCCTTTACATGACCAAAAATTACCTTACAAATTTTAATTTTCAGAACTCGAACAAAACTAAATAAGGCAGTTGAAAAGGTGATACATTAACTGCATATTAAGTAAATACTTAAAAAAACCAAATCATCTGTTATTCTGCAAACTTTTCCATAACTGAAATTAGTAACGGTTACTTTATTTAGTTACGTTACTTAATATAGCTTTATAACCAACCTGTTCACAAACCTTCGTTGCCGACATTTTTGTTTTCTTTTCAAAGCCAAAAATTATACATTTATTTATATAACTTATTATTTATCAATACTTGTTGTAACCTTAAATTTTTTTATCTTGAATGAGTTGCAGTGGCCAACTTCTGAAATAGTTTAATATACGGTTATAAGTAAACGATTAATTAAGAGCCTGATATCCATGTTACCCTGAAGATTTGAAATGATGCATGGAGCAAGGACAGGACAATTGGCCGGTAGCGTTTGTTACCAGACCCGTTATATTAGGACCCAGACTAGAGGGAAGCAAACATTGAGCCAGTCTTCAAAACAGGAGTCTGCCATACACCAGAGAACTACCGCCCTGTATCCCTTACTTGTGTCACCTCAAAACACAACATTATCTGCCACCACATGCACATCCATCTTGATAAACAAGGTACTGTCGCATCAAATCATGACCCAATTAGTCGTCACAGCCCATAATCTCCAGGGCTATTACGACAAAAATAAACAAGTCCACACCATAATACTAGATTTCAGCCCCCCCCCCCCCCCCCCCCCCCCCCCCCCTTTTCCCATAATACTCTGAAAAGGGGGGGGCACCACCACGCAAGGCGTACAACACCATGCCCCATTAACGACTCCTTAAAGATTGAGAACTAAGGGACTGGCGAACCCCTACTCAACTGGATTGCCAACTTCCTGCAACAACCTGAAATATGCGTAGAAGTGGAAGGTGGGAAGTTCCGACATGTTCCAGCAGGTTCTGGCGTCCCCCAAGGTACGGTACACAGGTCCTTGCTGTTCCTCTGTGACTCTGTCACATCTTAAAAAGCTGAATACTGTTTACACACACAGTTATGGTTGCCCATAAGCGATTTTAAAAGGAAATTGACCACAGTGGCAGTTCTTGAATCCTGATTGTAACAATTTTGATTTCAGGATGAGGTTGTCATGTGATATAGACTGTGTTAACCGCACCTTGGCAACCCACAATCTAAAGAAGACAGGAAAAGCAACTCATGCTCAGCTCTCAATTGGCAGAAAGCCAGGAAATGGACCACTGAAGGAAAACTCGCTGTTTATTATGCTCTGCACTGCAAAAGACAGAAATGGGACAAAATTTCTGGTAAAATATGTTTAGTGTTTACAAACTTAAAATACTGGAAATAATTTCATCAAATCAAAGCAACAGGACTGGTTACCATTGATAACGTTGTTTATCTTCATGCTAAAAGAAAGTATTTGGATATTTTATTTTTATGGTGTAAAACAACTGTGCACAACATTGTCTGTTTAATGACTGGTTTGGGAAAAATAGGTTTGGGCTGTTGTGTGTCTGTCCATCCACAATATTGTTTTGTTCTGTAGCGTATCCTCCCCAAACATGGAACGTTTTTGAATTCAACAATGGTTACCTTTACCCAAAGGGTGTGTCATGCGCAGTAACCAGCCACCTACTCCCAAGGTCAAAGTCACACTTTGGGCTTAAACACTACATTATTTTGTATTACATGCAATTTAGTTTCAGGTCTGTATCTTCAACATGTATGCATCAACTGATTTTGATATAACTTAACACAATTTGTTACCCATACCTAAAATAAAGGGTCAGGTGTCTTGCCCAACAACCAGTCACCTACTGCAAAGGTAGAGGTCACACTTTGGGCTCAAGCACTACTACATGCAATTTCGTTACCTGTCTTTTATCTTCCACATGCATTGACCGAGTTTGATAAAACTTCACATAATTGTTACCCATACCTTAAGGATGTGTCTTGCTCAACAACCTACACCTACTCCAAAGGTAGAGGTCACACTTTGGACTCAAGCACTACTACATGATATTTAGTTTCCTGTCTGACGGTGTCTTCCACATGCATGCACCGATTTTATTAAAACTTCACACAGTTATTACCTACATTTTGTATGTGATAAGGGTATGTCATGCACATCACCCAGGCACCTGCTCCCGATGTCAAAGCCACATTTAGGGCTCAAACCGTTTCACATGGGGTTTTATAGCAATATTACCTGTGTTCTCTGTGGCTTGTACAATGTACATGGATTTTAGTCCAACAATCATTACTGGTACCAAAAGGATGTGTTGCAAATATCACCAATACACCTACTCCAAAGGTCAGTGTAACACTTAGGTCTTATACCTGTTGCTAAGATTGTTTATAGTCCCGGCCCACCGTTGGATTTCTCCAATGGGGAACTTGCAAAGACCCCAGTATAATTTCCATGCACATTGGAACTTACCAAAATTTGAAATTTAGGGAGCTTTGTTTTACCTGGCTACAATACCCAGTCAGTTTTGTCCAAAGATTATGATTATTTAGCCAAATTGTGTAAAATACCAGTAGCCAAAAGATAAGTGTGTGAGCTTGCAGACCAGACACGTGTTGTCAGCACATACCATTAATGTGTTCAGCCTTCTTTATAGGTAGAGGAATAAAAATTGTATTGCATGACCCTCATGAATTTGTTTTATGATGTCCCTGGTGGTGGCAGTGTCTTAAACCTTGCACTGTAAATACTCTTCATGGTAGACTTAAAGATGGGTAAAAATCGAGGAAATTTGGAAATTATATCCTGGTAAATAGACTAAATACATAGTGATATTACAGTAAATTGCAGATAAGCACGGAATAAAAAGCTAAAAAAATGATCATCAGGTCATAGACAGGCAATCTTACTTGAAGATCATAATATTGCTTCCTCTGATATAATTATGATTGTTCAAAATTAATTATCTTGCAAATAGAAGTTGAAAAAATTCATGTTATGTCTACAACAATCATTAAAAATTGAATGTCATTTATTGTCAAGGAATCAACAGTTACTGTGCATTTGATGCAGGCATTGTACATCATGTACATGTTGTATAAAAAAAAAGTGATATTTACTAGGTTATACTTTCGGCTATTTTGTTAAAGAAAAGATTTTGCTGAATTTAATGATTGTTTGATACATTGCAATGATTGTATATCGTTTAAATGAACTTCCAATATAAACTAACAGTAGAAAGTGATTTGTCTGTATTTGTCCATAGAAAGTGGTTATCGACAACCAGTTGTCAATAGCCGAGTAGCAATTTTAAACATTGCCTGTAAATGGCTATTGACAAACGCTTGCCAATAGGAATGTTGCTGCTAACAAGGGTGTGAAGTATTATCATCAATACATTTCTGCATGTATTTTACACAAAAGGCACTGCGCAGTGTACAATGTACATAAACTTTCAATGTTACAGTAACAGTTTAAATACCTTGGCCCAACCCTTGGCCTCTGGTCTAGTCACATGTTCTACATGTATGCATAACATTTTGACCAGGTCAGATTGACCAAGGAATACTAGAATTTTGGCCCTAGAATTGTGCAATTGTGCCAAATCATCACCAAAACTGGTCAAAACATTGATGGGTATAATATCTGGACAATTGTGATGCCCAGCCAGATCAGCCTGTATTGTGAGAACCTTTTGTTGCTGATGACAAGATGATAAAAGTCTTGTGATTTTTTACAGCAATATTTAACATGTTTGAGATAAAATTAATAAAATTTTGCACTTTGTTTTCATGCATCCTTTCTTTTCAGATAAAAGACAATGTAACACAGGTTTTTACAAAGTTCATCAATGAAGGTAAAGCCACCATTAGATTTAAACAGCCTGAGCAGGATCTGCATTAGCAAGGTTAGTTACATGTCTTGGCGATACATTCTCCAGATTTCTGCAATGGCTTTCCAATGTTCCGACCATTCCCTACTTTTCAGACTCTTTTGTGCTGTTCTCACTTTTTCCAACAGTTTTGTAAAAAAACGCTCCCACAATTCCCTCTTTATTATAAGAATTGGTTTGTGTTGTTAAATTACAGGGAAAGCCTCGTGTTTTGATTGCTAGATTGACAGTTTTCTTCAGCTTAAAGTGGTAATGCTGTATCTCAGTGAAATGACAGTCCTTATCAGTCACTACCAGTCCTATCCGTATTTAACTTAAAATGTTTAAGGTTAGCAAGTGCAGTGATAAAGTCTGTATTAAACAAAAATAAACATTTAAGCTGAGGAAATGAGTCATCTTAACCGCATATGTGACATTGTGTGAGAAATTCAATTATTTAATGTTGTAGTATGTGAATGCTGAAAGCTGCACTTTGTTTTCAAGCACCTCTATGTCCATAGCGGCATAATGTACCAGTATATACTACAGAGAATATTATTTTTTCAGGCAGATGTTATACAGTTGAAGAGCTTTTTGAATGTACTGAAGCAAGCGGTACAGGGTAAAAATCTTGACAATGTCACTTTGTCCAGTCTTGCTCCAGCCTCCAGCAAGAATGTAGAGAAACCAAAGACAAATCTTGTCATTACATCAAAGAAAGACTACCCACTCAATAAAAACTTCCCTATGTCATTGGAGTCATTGCAGGTAAAATTGATCTCTAATGGTGAATATGATAATATTTATTATTTAAGAATGAAACACTACATACAAACATTTCAAATCATTTAAATTTAGTTTCAAAAACTAAATGAGGTTCTGTGGCCTAGAGCTTGGACATTTGGCATGTAGCATTGTCTAGTGGACCTCTACCAAGAGTGTTAAAATTATGAACCCCAGGTCAAAATTGACCACTCCAGGGAGTCACTTGATTTTGAAAATGCTTATATAGAATCTTTTCTGAAACCACAAGGCCTAGAGCTGTAGCATTGCCTTGTGGACCTCTGCCAAGAGTGTTAAAATCATGACCTCCGCTTCAAAACTTGATTTTACATTGGCTTTCAGAAAAACTTTTTAAAAATCTTTTCCTCTGAAACCACAAGGCTTTGAGCTTAGATATGTAGCATTGCCTAATGGACCTATAACAAAAGTGTTTAAATCATGATCTCTGGATCAAAATTGACCCTGCCCGGGGGTCACATGATTTTACATTGATTTATATAGGAAAAACTTCAAAAATCACCTCTGAAACAATTGTTTTATCGACCTCTACCAGTTATATTCAGTCATGACCCAATGATCAAAATTGACCATTTTTCTGATGTGATTGTTGACATATTATAGCAAATGGTAGCCAGGTAAGGGATATAAGGCCCTCTTGGCTCTCTTGTTTTTCGGAATTGTGCAGATCTGGTAATGTACTGCTTATGTTCACTGAGATTAGCGATATAGGGCCATCATGGCCCTCTTGTTCGAACTTAAGGTGATATAAATTTCACAGTCTATGGAATGGCTTAAGGTTTTACTTTGTCACAGATGCATGCTGTTACGGATCACAGGCAATTTATAAGTACATGTTTGTAACTGGACATTTATTTTGATACCTGAATGCCAAAATACAAGTGCAGCTCAGTTTTACAGAAGTGATATTGACTGTCTTACTGCAAAAGTGGATGTATGACGTCATTGTTTTGTAGCTAATGACACTTTCCATTACATATTGAACTGTTAAGGTACACGTTTAATAATTTCAGGTGTCTGAGTGCCGCATGAAAAGAATAGACTCTAGAATATTCAACCTGAGAAATCTTACCAGGCTTGACTTGAGCAACAACAGCATAGAAATCATCCCAGATGAAATAGCAAAGTTACGTAATCTTTCAGAATTGAGACTTGCACACAATGATATAACAGTTGTCTCCCCTAGTGTTTGTTTAAAAGAGTCATTACAGAAATCATTGAGCCTATTAGACCTCAGCCATAACAAAATACAGAAATTACCTCTACAGATTTGTGAACTAGTTAGTCTTGTTAATTTAAAAGTTGATAATAATGAAATGGAAGTACTGCCACCCACGATTGGTAGATTACAGAGACTGCAGTTTATATCTGCGTGTAATAATAAATTACGAGTGTTACCGGCAAACTTTATGAAGCTACGGTTAGACAGCTTGGACTTGTTTGGAAACAGTTTTGATGTCGTGGAGAACTACCAGGTTTCAGCCGGATCTGTAGATGTACCAACACTGGTAGAATGTGTTTCCAGGTGTATAAAGAAAGCCAGGTAAGTCACGTATATGTAGTTTAATGATAAAAACACTGTCACTGTTCACCAGTGATACTTTCGATACTTTTAGTACTGGTCTTTTGTATGTAGATAGATACATATGAGTCAGCCTGTCTCACACATCTCTAAAAGCATTTGAAATATACATCATTTTTTCCAGTCGCAAGTACGTTGTGTAAGGACAGTTCTGGTCAAAATGCAGCTTGTTTTATACATGTCTAATTTGAGGTACAGTTACTGGTACAATTATAAGTTGTCACAATACTTGGCATAAATTGAGAGTTTTCATTAAAATTTCTTGTTATATTGACTTACAGACCTACTTTTGCCATTGATTAAGGCGTCTCAAGTTGTCTTTTACCACTATCTAAAGTAAGAACATGTGTGGTCAGTCAGGGGTGTAACTTGTTTAAGTTATTTTGAAAATAACTTCTGTGAGTGATATTTGAAACATTTTGTTAATAAAATTACTTCCCTTTGCTGAAAGAATTAACTCCCTTGAAAGTTGAGGTGACCAAAATAATGAGAATTTCTGAAAATAACGTATTCAGGTTACAATTCAACATTTCAGTTTTTCTTGAATTTCTTCATTACTAGCAGATTACCTCTGCAAATACCTTGAGATAAGAGAAGGAAATGCAGGTTCTTTCTTCATAGCTGACAGTAATGACTTTTCAATTAGACATTTATAATGGATTTATTGCCAAAATTGTCTTAAGAGATGACCTGAAGAATGTCCTGATTCAAAGCCCTTTGTAAGAAAGTTTTGTGGTGGCATAACGGATTTTATTTCATGATCTTAAAGTTCAATGATCAAAGAAATAGAAAAAAATTGTATAACTCCCTAGAAAATGTTGTAGGAGTTTAAAACTTCAGTTTACCTGACAAGTGTTCCAGGGAAGTACTAGTACTAGATACTATCCTCCATAAGAATATGATAACTTTTTCACATAAAGAGACTTGGTCAGTAATATGCTCGCACCCTCAATCTATGAGAGGTTGGACTGGTTTTAATTCAGCAACTCTTACCACTCAACCACAAAGGCAGACTACTCTGGTGAAGTAAGTTCAGAACTGGCAAGGAAAACTGTGAGCACTTGTTAGGCTAGCAGATGACATTTATGTTAATACATAAACGATGTGAAATTGACGTGGCACAATAAGGTAGATTCTCATTGGCCTGGAGAACAATCCTAAAAGTCTACAACATTAATACCGTCATGATATTCAATTTAAATTGGAAAATTGAGTTTAAAGTTTCATTTAAATTATGCGTAACTTCTAATGCTTGGGGAAATTCTCTCAGTGCTTAACTTCTTCTTGCTCCATTACATTAGTTATTTTCAGTATTTTGATATCAACTATTTCAGCCTTCTCTTTCGAAATCCAATCAGTATGAATTGTTTTATTCCAGGGTTCCCTACTCTGAGGAAGAACTTCATTTACACCTGTGTAGATACCTTGACTCATCTAGACAGTGCTGGTGTGGCAACTACTGTTTTCAGTGCAGTGTACGATACACAAGTAAGGTGGACCTGCGACAGATTGCCAGTACTGTGACGGCAGTGGATGTTCTGGGGGGAACTGGGGTTCCTGTTGAAGGCTTTCTGTGCTCACCACAGTGTCTAAAAAAGTTCCAGAACAATCCTAAGGCCTACTGGAAATAGACAGAATTGGTCAGATTTTAACATGTGAAATGAATTCTATGTTAACAATTTGGACTTTGTAATATTTATTTTGAATGAAGTTGAAAAAAATGTCAGTTATAGAATGGTTCAAATAGAGACTGAAGACAAACTTGTGATTTCCTGTTACAGAACTGACCTAGCTGACATTTCAAGGTCAAAAGAAGGTCTTTATACTGAAACTGTCAGTATATTTATACATTTTGGCTATTTTTAGCTCAACTTTTTTACTAAAAGGAGAGCTATCCTACTTACACTGGCGTTTGGGTCACACCTTGGTTAAGCTTTCCTTAACACACAACTTGTTTAGCTCGACTTTTCTCAGAAAGTGGGAAGCTCTCTTACTCACGTCTGCGTTGGCGTAACACCTTTGTTAAGTTTTCCGTATTACACCACTGTTTTTTTTCAAAGCACTTACAGGTTATTGCTTTTAAACTTACAACACTTATTAACCATCATTACCTCCATCAACAGACAAGAGAAGCAGCCTTTTTCAACTTGGAAAATAAATTGAATCAGGGTAAAATCCACATACTGAGTAACTGACTAAACCATTTCAGATATAACTTTGACATTTGGTTTACTTGTTTCTCGTCAAGACCATTAGAAGAGAAGGTAACTTTTGTCAATGATTTCTTTTGAATTGTGGGCTTTTTATGCCCCCAAAGGGTGGCATATTAAAATCGCACTGTCCGTCTGTCCATTCATCCGTCCCCACTTACAAATTTGTGTCCGGACTGTAACTCTGTCATGCATTGAAGGATTTTAAAATAACTTGGGAAACATGTCTAGCACATTGAGACGATGTGTCACGTGCAAGACCCACATCCCTACCTCAAAGGTCAAGGTCACACTTGGAGTATGAAGGTTATAGAATCCTCTATATACATGATATATGCACACATTTGTGTCCGGACTGTAACTTTGTCATGCATTGAAGGATTTTAAAATAACTTGGCACAAATGTCTAGCACATCAAGACGACATGTCGCGTGCAAGACCCAGGTCCCTAGCTCAATGGTCAAGGTCACATTTAGAGTTTGAAGGTAATGGATTCCTCTATATGCATATATGCACACATTCGTGTCTAGACTGTAACTTTGTCATGCATTGAAGGATTTTAAAATAACTTGGCACAAATGTCTAGCACATCAAGATGACGTGTCGCGTGCAAGCCCCACGGCCCTAGCTCAAAGGTCAAGGTCATACTTAGAGTTTGAAGGTAATGGATTCCGCTATATATGCACACATTCGTGTCTGGACTGTAACTTTGTCATGCATTGAAGGATTTTAAAATAACTTGGCATAAATGTCTAGCACATCAAGACGACATGTCGCGTGCAAGACCCCTGTCCCTAGCTCAAAGGTCAAGGTCACACTTAGAGTTTGAAGGTAATGGTTTCGTCTATATATGCATATATGCACACATTCGTGTCCGGACTGTAACTTTGTCATGCATCGTAGGATTTTAAAATAATTTGGCACAAATATCTAGCACATCAAGACGAGGTGTCGCGTGCAAGACCCACATCCCTACCACAAAGGTCAAGGTCACACTTAGAGTTTATAGGTAATGGAATCCTGTATATATGCATACATTTGTGTCTGGACTATAACTTTATTATGCTTTGAAGGATTTTAAAATAACTTGGCACAAATGTCTAGCACATCAAGCAGATGTGTTGCGTGCAAGACCCAAGTCCCTACCTCAAAGGTCAAGGTCACACTTAGTGTTTAAAGTAATGGAATACTGTATGCATGGTTACTCTGTCATGCATGGAAGGATTTTAAAATTACATAGCACATTTATTGAGCACATGGAGAGGACACAGACTGTGAGGCACCTCTTTCGGGGGCATTCGTCACTTGTGATGGACAGCTCTTGTTGGAATCATGGTTAAGTTTTTTGTAACAGTCCACTTATTGAGTTAACCATTTGAGATATTACTTTGAAAGTTGGAATGCTTGTGTACCATCATGACACCCATCGGTAAGCAAGAGTAGATAACTCTAGTCATATTTATTTTTTTTTTATTTAGACATTTCTTGTTTAAGTCTTGCAAGTCACTGTCATGCAAATATATCAGTAACCACAAGTATTACAATGTAATTTAAAACTTTGCTGACGTGTTCATGGGTATCAAACAAGTTTGATAACTTTTGACTTCATATCTTGCTACATATGACCCTTACTTACAGTTTTAAATGACACAGATTCTTGTTTTACTGTCAACAGTTTTGTTAGTTGACTATTTAGTTTTTCATAAATGCTAATATCTTCTATACCATCAACCATATTTACTTCAAACTTGGAATACTTGTTTACAATGGCAATATAGCCAACTGCAGCAAGTCACATAACTTGTCAACCATATTTGCATAGTTATGCCCCTGTTGTACTTAGATTTTGTCACAAAAAAACTTAACCTTTGTTATTAATTGCCATTTCTTCATTAAACTTTAGATTATTTTGCTTATATAAATGACAACGGGAATGTGATACAGCCAAAATCTTTGGGTCAAGGTCACATTTGACAAAGTTATGCCCCTTCTTGCACTTATTGTTTTATAAGTTTTACTTCTAATTCTTAAACAATTACACAATATGCATGTACCTATTCTTTGAAAAAAATACATTTTTCTGACAAGCCCTTAAATAGTCGAGCATGCTGTCTTACAGACAGTTCTTGTTCCATACAAGAAATACCTTGTATATGATTTAAATGTTCATATTATATTGATTACAATGTATAAACATTCTTGAGCTTGTTTTTCGTCTTAAAATTTCCCCACCAAGAAGGGTTTCGGTTTATGTTGATTTATCTCCAGTATGTAGCTCTAGTCAAAATCCTTTTTAAATTGGTAGATGAATATTACTAAAACTTACATTTTTAAAACATACTTGTCTCTCCTTTGTTGGTCTGTTAGTAGACAAAATTTGACCTGGCTATTTCTCAGCTACCACTGGTTTGAATTCAATGAAACTTGACAAAAGTGTTAAGTACCAAGCCTAGTTGGCTCAGATGCTGTTTAGTTCATTAAACAAGGAAGTGGTCCTGGTGAACTTTTAGGATCAGTGGATGTCTGTATGTTGTCCAAAATTTGCTTCAAGCAACATGTACTAAACCACAGGCACAGTTTCAGTGAAACATGACCTGGATGTTCCTTGCATGAAGTTCTACTACAATTGTCAAACAATTAAGTTCCATGCAAAACTCTCTGGTTGCCATAGCAATGGAAATGAAAACCTTTTAAATTCTTTTAAGAAACCAGACGGTCCATTGTTGCCTAGATATTTGGCATGCAGCGTTGCATAGTGGACATATACCATGCTTATTGGAATCATAACGCCAGCGTCAAAATTGACCCTGCCCTGAGGGTCTCTTGATTTAACATGAGGTTTCTATAGGTCTTTGCTGAAACCACATGGGCTAGACTTTAGATATTTGGCATGTAGAATTGCCTAGCAGACCTCTACCAAGACTGGGGGTTACTTGAATCGGCATAAGCTCATATATGTGGAAAACTTCAAAATTTTTGTCTAAATCCACATGGCCCAGAGCTTAGATATTTAGAATGTAGCAATGTGTAGTGGACCTCTGGCAAAATTGCTCAAATCATGAACCTGTGTCAAAATTGTCCCCACCCCAGGGTCATTAGATTTTACATAGAGTTAATATATAGGGAAATTTTCCAAATATCTTCTCCAAAACAAATAGGCCCAGTGTTTAGATATTTGGCAAGTAGCATTGTCTTTTAGTCCTCCATGAAGACTGCAAATCATGAACCCCCTGTCTAAATTGACTCCACAACAGGAGCACCGATTTTTACATCTAGGCTTATATTAGAAAAACTGAAAACCACAAAGCCTCGAGCTTAGATATTTGGAAAATAGCACTGCCTAATAATTGTCTCCTACCAAAATCGCTCTCTCCCTGAGGCTCTCTTGATTTTACATTGACATAGAAACTCTTTCCCCCACCAAAAGGCCCGCTGTTCCCTAGAGTCTCTGTAACTTGATTGCAAATTACCCCATTGTACATATATAGCCACCCAACTTGAAAACTTTCTTTTCTTGTTTTTGCTCCTGTCAAAAAGGCCAAGGGCATTAAGTACCGTTCGCCTGGAAATTGTAATCATAACTGTAACACAATTATTCTCCCCCCCCCCCCCCCCCCCCCGGGGGGCATAATGTTTTTAGTCAAGTTGCCTGTCAGTCTGTCCATCACTAATCATGTCCGCTCCATATCTCTTGAACCCTTTGAAGGATTTTAGAATAACTCACCACAAATGTTCACCATATTGAGATGATGTGCAGAGCGCATGTAACAACCACCTTGGTTCAAGGTCAAAGTCACAGTTAGAGATCAAAGGTTATTTTATCATCCTGTTTCAGTATTACAATCATTGATAAACTGCCATGTGGGAGACATGTTTTTGTAACAAAAAAACTTCTAGTTTAATGATATTTCACAAAAGTGATAAGTACCATGCCTAATAATTATTGTGCATGATGGTCAATGTTTCGGGTCAAGGTCACAGGGGCTTGCTATAATAAAATTTTGTGCGCTCTTGATCTCCTTAATCCCTGGTGAGAAACTAATGAAACTTCAAAGAAGTACTATGCCTAGTTGTGCATGGTCCAATGATAGTTCTAGTTTGGGCTTGTTGTTTCTGTCAGCAATCACTGCGTAAAAATCAATGGAGCCATTACAAGAGTCTTTAGTACCAAGTTTAGCTGTGCATATCATTAGCATGTTTTGCTCAGATAATTCTGTGGCCGGAATAAATGAAACTTTTTCGTATTTTCCATCAAGCAACAGCCACTGGGCATTTAGTATTTCTTCTATTACAATATCAAAAGCTTCATATTATGGTTGCTTTCCAGACAAGAACCCCTATTGCTTTTGAGGTCACTGTCAAAGGTTGGATCATCGTGTCCTTTATGTAGGAAGGTTATATAATGTGTTCCAAAATGATCCTGACAGATAACTTCTGCTAGCATTGGAATGCCAACATCAAACTTAAAAAGTTTGAAAAAGATTCCTAATCAGTGACTGGAGAACTATTGATTGCATGTTCCGCAAACTCCTTGTGTTTTCCACAATGTATAGATTGCTGAATAGCTCACCGAGCTATTAGGATCGCCCAGTGTCCATTTTGCGTCGTCTGTTCACATTTTCCTTCAAACGGCATCTCTGAAACCACTGGGCCAAATTGTGAATGATGTTCCTTGCTTGAAGCCCAAATACTTCCATTCCATGCAAAACTCTGGTTGCCATGGCAATGTAGAGGAAAAACTTTAAAGTTCGTCATCTCAAGAACAGGAAGGCCCAGAACTTAGATATTTGGTATGTGGGATTGCCTAGTGGACCTCTACCAAAGTTTTTCAAACTACGTTCCTCTGGTCAAAATAGACCCCATCTGGGAGGGGTGTGTCACTTATTTTTACAAAGGCTTATATAGGAAAAACTTCTAAAATCTTCTCTGAAACCACAAGGCCTAGAGATGTAGCCTTTATTAGTGGACCTCTACCAAGATTGTTCAAATTATGACCCACAGAGATCATAGTTAAACTAAAATTGATCTGATAACATAGATAACAAATTTGACGAAAATAGTGTTGCCCAACAGTAGTTAAGGGAGACAATAATGCAAATTCCTGACATTTGTAAAGTGTTGAGTAGTCTCCCTTCCCTCTACTGACTTACATAGGCTTGCATACAAAACGTCAATACCTAGAGCTTAGATATTTTGTATGTAGCATTGCTAACTGGACTTCTACCAAGATTGTTCAAAATATGACACTTGATTTTAGATAGGAAAGACTACAAATCTTCTCGGAAACCACGAGGCCTAGAGCTTATATATTTAGTATTGCTAGTGGACCTCTACCAAAAATTGTTCAAATTATGACCCACAGGTCAAAATTGACTGCCCTTGGGGTCACTTGACTTTACATATGCCTATATAGTGGGTAAAATTTAAAGTCTTCTCTGAAATCACAAGGCCTGGAGTTTAGATATTTAGCATATAGTATTGCCTAGTGGACCTCTATCAAAATTGTTCAAATCATGACTCCAAGGTCAAAATCGAGCCGGCCCGGGGGCCACGTGAGTTTACATAGGCTTAAGTCGTATACGTTCGTAACAGAGTTCTTCGGATCGGCAATGGTCCGGTGAAAGTCGGCCTAGCACTCCCGATAGTAAGGTGCGTCCCGTAACATTCGGGAAACTCAGCCGATTTTGTCTCGTCGGATTACAGTCGTGACTACATTTGTATGTCGTGACAAATTCTGCTCACGGTATCGGATCAAAATCGTGACATTTTCCTGTGTCTGGACTGGGCATGGTCTGGAGTTTATTTTATTTGACGGGACTACATGTATCACGTGAAACGGTTTTCTAACGGATGTCTCCCGTCGGCGTCGGTTCGCCGGAAGAATCAGGCACGATGTCGGGACAGATTTGGTCGTTATTTACCACGCGAAAGATACAAATGGGATAGAGATCGGGATACTCGGGACGAATTAGGCTGAATCGGGACGTTTCCAGATTATTACTATTATTATTAATATCTGATTGTTGTCGTTTTTAGATAAATGCTTTTACAAATTTTAATAACAAAGTTTGAATATTCAGTCACGAATCGCAGGATCTTGATCAGACTTTTGACAAATTTAAGCCTCAGTCACACATTCAGGATTTTTCCTTAATAGACCCTTGCTGTGAAAACGCATGGCTGACTGGACCCTTGCGGTGCATATCTCACATTCCTGTTCAATTGTCTTTATTTTGACCGATAATCTTTCACGACACAGTCACGAGACAAAATCAACTGAGTTTCACCAATGTTATATGACGCATCTAACTGTCGGGAGCGCTTGGCGGACCTCTTCGGACCATTGCTGATCCGCATGACTCTGTTACGAACGTATACGACTGCGTTCAGACAAGATTGATAGGACATTCCAGATCATTGAAGATAGTAATCCGACTTTTTTCAATTTTCGTGTCGTAGCGCTGTTAGATCTCTACGGCACTGTGTGACCGCTGCATAAACCAGGTCTGTCTAAGCGGATTCCAAATTCTGCATCTGTATCTGTATGAAGTTTGGCGGTAGTAACCACTTCTGGTATCTGTCTCTGCACAGATTTGTGAATCACTAAGTTTGTTCCAGTCAGCAGGAACGTAGATTCTACGTTCCTGCAGTCAGTCACAGTTTTTACAAAAAAAGAATTTTTAAGTTGAACTGATTTAGCTTCAGGAATGATGTAGCACTCTTTGTTCTTAGTTTCGTACTTAAGCACTGGATTTGAATTAATAAAGTCACCAAGAGTTTTTGGTCGAATCTGTCTTTTCTGCCTTTGTTGAATGAAGAAATTGTCAGCCTTTATGGCCGGTACCATACCCCTGACGATTTTGAACATTTTTTTTGTTTTGCTGTTTCTGGACAGCTGAAGAGGTAAATTCTCACTTATAAACGCAAAGAAAAACCTTAAACAATCTATCTACTTTGTGAGTGAACAATACTTTATTGATTGGTATATGATAATACTTCATATAGACCATATTCCAATTATCGCAACAGTACAGCCTTAGGCAATGTCAGTTTATCTTGCGTTTAATGTCCTCAACGAAATCTATCTGCAGAAAAGTTCAATTTCGACAAAGTTATTCCGTTTTGTGAGACAGTATTACACTAGTATGAACATATGGATTCATTTGTAATACACCAGGGTATGCGGTAAGTACAACGGACTGTAAATGAACGTTTATGTTACATCAGCTTCTTATATTTGTACGAACGTCCTACATTTATTATCGCGAAATATTTTAATAAGCATACAATATATAGGAAATGTATACAAGCATTATTTCACGTTAAACAAATCTTTACCCCAAACACTAGAAATTTAAAGTGCCCCTTTATAGATAGATTAGATTAATATACCGAATGTGTCCGAATTCGAATCTTGGTCAACTACTGTACGTAATAAGCGGGATATATTGACACCGCGACAAACAAACATTTTATCACTGGCCCCACGTTATCGCAAGTTTCTTCATCCAGTCAATAGTTGAAAAGATGGCGGATGCAAAAACAGCAGCTAGTGATGCAGACGACAAGAGTTACGAAGGATATACAGAAGAAGCGCATCCAGAGTTGTTCGATCTTCGAGCAATGTTACCGCAACCGAAAGAACTTAAACCTGGACAGTTACCAGAAGAAATGATACGACAATACTATGAATATGTAAGTCTTGATTTCATTTTTATAGTTAACACAACATGACAATTATCTTTCAACTTTGACCATCTGTATCCGAATGAATAGTTTCATATTAGTGTAAGCTGTTTTGCGCTTTTGTGAGTATAAAGGTGATGTCTTATATTCAAAGCCCGGCTGAGTGGTTGGGGTCGCTTTATGTCCAGTATATGCAGCAGAAGTGTAGCGCTCCTATACAATTAATACATAGACTTATTTCGAATAAAATTGGCTATAATTTATCTAAAATATAAGCCAACATTTCAAAAGAGATGAATAACAAGTAACATGGCCATGTTAACTACATTAAACAAGGATGACACAAAAAAGACTATGAGTGTGTAGGAAACATCGCTGCCTAGTCAAAACTTGAATGACTATGAACAGCGAGATATGAACTAACTGCACCTTTTCACCGATATCAAAGTTTTGCAGACAATAACACAGAAAAGCATGTACGTGGATCACGAGAAGATCAAGCGTAGGCCATATGCATACACAAGCAGAATAAAGACGGAATTAAAAGATCAGATAAACGATCTTTCGGGTTTTCGAGTAACGTTCTGTGCCACTCGGAGTTTCGGGTTTTTGAGTAACATTCAGTGCCACTTGGAGTTTCGTTTTCGAGTAATGTACGGCTTCACTCCTGGGGGGAGAGGGAGAGGGAGGGGGCTCCATGTGATCGAGATTTGGCGGAGACTGACAAGTATGAAAGTAGCAACAGAAATCCTGGATTATCCGCTTTACCGAAATTGTGGATCCAGGTTCGATTCTGTATATATTACAGCATTCAATCCGGCCCCTTGTCAGTGGCGCAGCGACTGGAATCACTTAGAAATAGGCATGTCTTGGAAGTTGGCATATCAAATTTGGTACTTTTGCTTATATTTAGCGTGAGAACATGTGTGACCGGAAAGCGCATGACCTTTCATTATTTACAAATGATCTCTGAACTCTGTATTGCTTAACTACTATACATGTATTTTGTACTTGCCACTTATGAATGGACTTATTATCAGGAATTCTTCTTCATACCTTGACGAATCTCGGAAAGTTGTTTTCAGACGACTGCAGTTCAAGAGGAAATATTTACACATTCCTTTCATGTCGGAGAGAACAGTCGTACAATGTATTTAAAATGTATACAAACGATCGAGCTTTTTAAAATGTAGATAAAAACAACTTGATATATACATGTTATAATACTTCGTGTAGATGCATTAATTTAAGTAACCCCAATAATGGGCCACCAGATGCGTTGTTGTAGTCAGCCTCCTTGCATACCTCTGTATGAAAAATATGATTTTTTATTATCACTACCTGTATGAGTGTGTCAGAGAAAGTCAACAAAAATCTCACATGGGGTCTGAGATGCGCGACCCTAACCTATCCCTCGTGGTTTCTTAAAGTACCTTTAGTACAAAGGATGCATATGTTACGTTTCTGGGCGTTAAGATGCGAGCGAGTAATGTAGAAGTTACTTCCCTTGAAGAAGAATGGTTTTCGTTATTTTTTTGTGTACAAAATCTGCATATTATTTGAAGTAAGAAAACAACAGACACTTTATCTATAAGAAGGTCGGTTTCTCACGCTGTCCTTCAAAAACCAAGAAGTCCTATTACATGACACAGTATACAATATTGAGATTAAAATAACCGGTGATATGTAAACGTTCAATTAAAATAAAAGTCTTGTATTAAATGATATTGTAGGGTTATCTGGTGATAGAGGATTTCTTCAGGGAGGACGAACTTCAGCCTGTGAGAGATTGTATTAACCAAATCGTCGATGACTTGGCACAGAAACTGTATAAAGCGGGCAAAATCAAAAGTACGTATACACGTTCTCTTTCATTACGATTACAGCCCATTTATGGTGAATATTTGGTACAAGATTAAACGAATTTCGACCTTTATTTGTGTCTGTAGTTGGTTTTACCACAATCTTCATCCTTTATTGTGCTCTTTTGTCCCTTCGTCTCTTTGTTGACACACTATGATTTCATATTATTATAATTACCGCGGTTTACACTTGACAGCACTTAATTTTGCGACAGTTTTATAAATAAACCTATATCATTTGGCTTGTGAAAACATATTTCTCTGAGGTCTTCCTATATCGTCAAAATCCTTCGTCATTATTTTCCTGTTTACGGTATAACGATAGGTCTTTTTTGGCATCAATTAGGATCATCTCATTTTAACTTCAATGAAGACACACAGGCAATATTGCTTGCCAAGACTGTATAAATAATAATGTACAGTACATGTACGCGCATAGAACAAGTAAATATTATTGTTTCAGACTTGTATGACGAATACGGATTTACAGAGCGCTTAACGAAGATTGAAAGTGAATTTACAGGTGCAAATATCATCTGCTCGAAGCTAGGTGCAGTTCCTAAGGTGTGTATCCTGCAAGAATAGTGTCTATTGCTCTGTCCGATCATAAAGTGAATTTGCAAAATATATCTAGTACATGTACATTCAAAAATATTAAATGGAGAGACCCTAAAACTTGATATATATATAACTGTTGACACAAATTTACCCTAATATGGTAATACGTACTTCGCTCGTCCGACTGGTCATTTTGGAACTATGAAGTTGTGGGTAACTTTACATACGGTTGTGTTGTATCAAGTTGAACTTAGCAACATGAGTCATTTTATCATTTAGTTGTCAGTTTGTAGTTGTCATGATAACGGGTTCTTGGCTACTTCCATATTCAATTTATTATGATTATTATAGATTATTTCTTCTTTTAAAGTATGGAATTATTTCAGGCTTTAAAAGATCTGTGGTCCAACGAGCGGCTTCTAAATCTGGTTGAACAGCTGATAGGCCCGGATATTGCTGGAAGTCCAGCATGGAATTTACGAACAAAAGTTCCAAGAAATATAGTTACTACAGTGCCTTGGCATCAAGGTATGTTTAATTAACATTAACTGATTCATCACTGTGTACGTCTGTTATTCATTACCATGTGCACCAGTATATTCGTTCATCCATCTGTAGGTGTTCTTGATCGTCTGTATATCAATTTGTACACCTAGCATCCAGAGACACCCGTATACACGTAGCATTCATAAACACTATAACATCTAACATTCATAGAAACCCGGAAAACTAGCTTCCAGAGACAGCTATACACCTAGCATTTAATAAACACCCGTACACCTTGGCATTCATAGACATCCGGTACCTAGCTTTAATCGACACCAGTGCATCTAGCTTTAATAGACACACAGTACACCTAGCATTCATAGACACCTGTACAGCTAACATTGATAGACATCTGTACACCTAGCTTATCACCTGTTTATTACATTAATAGACAACCCGTACACTACCCTTGGAACACGTAACCTAGCATTTAGCTAACATTAATAAACATCCGCACACCTAATTCATTTAATGCCATACATTTCTTTATCTCTCACACATTACGAATTTAGCTCAGTCCTGAAATCGAAACAAAACAAGCAACGACATAAAATTTATTCGACTTAAAGTATTTCTAACGATCTCATTTGAATTTATACCTTCGTTTCCTAAACCTTTAAGGTGTGTGTAATTGAAACTCTCCGATTGACATTTTGCCTTCGGAGAATCGCGTATATGCAGGTCAAGTTTACTATTTCTTTGAAGTATGTAATCTATTTTGTAGACGTGTCTTACCTGGACAATGACACATACAAAGTGTTCATCCCAACTGCTTGGATACCATTTGTTGACGCTACTGAAGAAAATGGCTGTTTGGAGGTTAGGAGCATTATTTCTACTTCAGTCACTTTTCGATTTTACTTTAAATATTCTGTCTAACAGTACTGGAAGCAATGTCCTTTTTCAGAATGAAACATTCCTATTGTGTGGTTTTACTGAATACTTGAAGACCAGGGTCACCACTGTCACTGATGCTTTATCTTGCTTACAACACGAAAATACAAAGGTTATACTACAGAAACAGCATCATTGACCTGCTGGTTTGGAATGGTCAAGTAGACTGCTACTCTTTCAGTTTACGTAGTTTTGATTAACTTTTAATATTGTATGTTTATAAATATATTTCTTTCCTTAAGATAGCGGACAAAGGACACAAAAGTGGTCGTGTTGCAACACACCAGTGTTGCTGGGGTGATACCTTTTACACAATGCTTGAAGAAGAGGAAATGCAGAAAACACTCGGTATACAGACTATTTCAGCCTTTACAAATGTATAAGTAAAACGTTTATCGGTTTTAAGATATTGAATTCTTTGTTTGTGTAAAATCTGATGATATACAGCCTATAATAAAGTTAATGACCATAGAATGGTTAGTAAATATTTTTTCTATCACAGGAGTGGACTTAGAGCGTGATTGCCGAACGTTGCCAGTCAAATGTGGAGGTCTTGTACTCTTTAACAACATGGTTCCGCATAGAAGTTTACCGAATGTATCCGAAGGTATCCGATGGAGTGTCGATCTAAGATGGCAGAAAGCTACTGACCCAGCTGGATTGTGGGGCATGAAAGACGGTGTAGTTATGAGGAGTTCAAAGGACCCGGATTTCAAGATTGACTGGACTACATTTGACGCAGTCAACAGACATATTGTACAAACAGAGTATATGAAAGGCGAACAAGCGGTAATTAACACCAATATAAGTTGCTAAAATGTTATTTTTGCTGACCACCATACATTAAATGGGACTTCTAAAACTATGTTATAATTCAAACCTGTCATACGAAGTCAACGTGGTGCATAAGAAATAAAATAAGACAGTATTAAAGTCGTCCAATAGTTTACTAGTATTATTTTACAGTGAAGGAGTTACGATACAAGTACAGGAAAATAGTTTGATAAATAATGCTATTTTCAAACATCTAAATTAAAAACTGACTTAATGCTACGAGTTGAACATTGAAAACGGCATTTTAATAGATTAACAATTTAGAAAGTTCTGTCGAATACATTTTGGTATTAATTTACCGTGTGCATGTATATAAAACGTGATGCGCCTGGGCTGTTGTTGTTGTTGTTTATTTTCGTTACAGGGAGTATGTCATATGAGATGTTACATGACTGTGCTTTTGTTTCAGGACCTTGAAGAAGAAGAGTTTGATACAACAATTCAAGGTCCATGGATGAAGAAATGGCAGATCGTACACATGAACAAACACGTGGACAGGTTCATGAAAGAAGAACTGGAAAAGGGAAAATCATGATTGTCAAATATTTGTTTTCAAACAAGAGAAAAAAGAGCTGATCATATGACGACTATTGTATTGAAGTCGTGGTGCAAAACTGTTAAGTTGAGTGACTATAAAACTCAAATAGCACAAATGCCTTTTAATCGCTTCAAAGTAAAATGTGCAAAAATAAACTGTACATAAATGCATTTAAAGTCATAAAACCCGTTTCATTGTTGAAAGTCATATCGGCCTTTTAAAAACGAATTAAACAATTCTAAATATACGATGATATTACAGATTATCTAAGCTGTCCGCCTTCGTCTTCCCATAGACTGTGGGTTGAAGAAGTTTGTATTAATAAGCTGTTGATTAATTGCATTTGGATCGAAGTTGCCCATGTTTCCACCACCAGAGCCTCCCATACCACCTCCCATCATTGCCATAGGATTAGTCATCTGACTTGGCGGACTGTTACTTCCGGAACCACCACTGCCTCCGCCACTGCTACTTCCACCACTGCTACTTCCGCCACTGCTACTTCCACCACTGCTGCTTCCACCACTGCTTGAACCACCGGATGGCGACATACTCTGCCCGGAGCTGGAGGGCGACATACTTTGACTTGATCCTCCGGAACTACCACTGCTACTTCCCCCGCCTGCTGAAGAAGTCATTCCTTGCTGTGATGCACTTGCACTGGAACCAGCATTGCTCATGAACATTGCGGGATTTCCCATGTTGTTGCTCACTGAGTTTATCGAATTTGGGTCAAAACTTCCCCCACTGCTACTAGAACCACCGCCGCTACTAGAACTACCCCCGCTACTTGAGCTTCCTCCACCGCTGCTGCTTCCTCCGCCACTAGAGCTACCTCCGCTTCCACCAGACATGCCACCCATTGGCGGATTTCCACCATTGCTTACTCCACTCTGAAATTGTGAGGGATTAGTCATAGACCCTGAACCTGATCCCGAAGAGCCGCCACTGCTACTTCCGCCACCTGATGGTGACATACTTTGGCTAGCTCCACCACTACTGCTTCCACCAGACCCACTGCTGCCACCACCAGATGTCATACCTTGCTGTGTTGCACTTGCACTCGAACCCATGTTGCTTAAAAACTTGGCTGCACTACCCATATTGTTGCTAACGGAGTTGATCGAGTTTGGATCAAAACTCCCTCCGCTTCCGCTACCACTTCCGCCACTACTAGAAGACCCACCGGAAGAACTTCCTGACGACATGGACATTCCACCAGAAGATGAACTGCTAGATCCACCAGAAGAAGATCCCATAGAAAAAGGCATAGAACTTCCAGAGGAGGAGCCACCACTACTTCCACCACCACTAGAAGACCCACCAGAAGAACTTCCCATACCAGATGGCATGGTCATGCCACCAGACGATGAACTGCTAGACCCACCGGAAGAACTTCCCATAGAAAACGGCATAGAACCTCCCGAGGAGCCACCACTACTTCCGGTCATTGAGGGCATCATGCTTTGTGATCCTCCGGAAGTACTTCCACTCGATGAACCGCCACTTCCGCTTCCTGCTGCCGACATGCTTTGTGAAAGAGAGGATCCGCCTGGTACTGGACTCTGAGTCACTTGTTGGGAACCTATACAAAAATAAACCTTATTGAAATTTCTTAATAGTCTATTAAAAAACGTAAGTGGAAAGGTTTAAAATATTAGTTTGAATCCTAAAGCAAAATGTACGCTTGAGGCCTGGTTGTCATTTCACAAAACATTTTTGTTAAGCAACCCTTGCTTTTATATACATGTAGTTGATATTTAAGTTACATTTTTAGACCTTGTCTGCTGCTTTTTCTCATAATTATATTTCATACTTTTGCGTGTAGGTTTGCCGTTGGCGAGTTCTGTGTCACAGTAAATGGTGTTTAGCGGGGTTACCGGGTGCTTTATGAATTTTACCTTTTCCATTTGGCGACGGATTAAAGACACATCATTTTCAGCCAATCACATCTTTACGACGGATTACTGTGCATTTACTGAAAATATGGCGGAGTAATTTGTCTACCTCCAGTATTATACATGTACATAAATAGAATCGATAAACAAGGGCTCTTATAACATGATTATAAAAGTGTTACCTGATGCCGTGTTACTTTGTGTGGCTTGGTTAACAGCGCTGGGATCAAACTTCCCCGCACCAGTGCTGGATCCACCTAAATAAACATACTTGTTTGCTAACTTCGCATGAAAACATTTTCTTCTGGATCAGCATAATGAATCTACACTGAAACTGATGCGACTATCCATGTCTACGGAGTACTCGCACTAAGATTGAACATGGCTAAATATAGTTTAAAGTATCCTTAGCATGTCGGAACATTACTTTGAAACCAAAAAAAGAAATTGTCATTTGAAGTACATGTTAACCAAATTGCTATATAGCAAACAATCATGAACCTACGAAAGTCACAGAAGTTTTTACGTCTATACGTTACGTTGACATGACATCGTATTTAATATTGTAAATGATTTTATTTGCATTGTGATATCTATGATAAAGATGACTAACTGTTAACTGCGGGAAGTATGTTCTTGACAAAACAATAAAATGAAGGAGCATAAGTACACATGTATGTGCAGTTATTGCATTGTGTTTATTTATAACATATTCAGTGCGCATGTAAGCAACTCGTTACATTCGCACAGCCAAGTAAGGCTACATACCAGACCCGCCGGCTCCTGTCTGAGACGCTGTGTTTACAGAACTTGGATCAAAACTAGCTCCACCAGAACTACTTCCAGACCCCGGGGGTGACTGTGACCCGCCTCCATTAGTCATGTAATTCTTGGCGGCCTGAGACTGTTGATTGTATAAAGCATTTGCATCAAACTGTCGACGTATGATAGAACCTGCCAAAAAATATTTTGTTTTTACGGTTAATTCAACCTATGTTCAGACATTTCATATAAAATAATAAAGATGTACAATGTACCATAATCGTCTAAACGATCCATTGTTCTATAAAATATTAAAAGCAATAACCCTATAAGCTGAACGTTTACAGCAAAACAAGTGTAAACGTATTAAACTTTTGAAGCTGTATCGAGCGATTAGCTGTCAGGAAAAGGTTCTTGTCATGCCAATTTGACTCTCGAAAATACATAGATATTTTAATGTACATGTAACTCACCATCCGTCAAGCAAACTATTCCAAAAAGCAGGCCAAGCTTCATGGTGTACATCTTGTGGTGAAGCTAATGTAAGAGAAGTATTAACTGTCAGAGGTGACAGAAATACCAGTTCCAATGTTACAGTATAGATTAGCTGACCCTAGGTCGACCTTATTAGATATTCACTTAACAAAGGCGGCAGCTGTCAATTTAACAAGGAACTGATAGGAAACAGATAATGAATTCCAACAGTATCAATTGTTGATTTGACCATTTTTTAACAAACTGTTGTTAAAATTTAGAAACAGCCGATCCGAAGACGTTACATGTACTTTAACAGACTGCCAATAAAAAGTCAGATTTGTGCACGACAAATACGAATCTGAAGTAACTTATCTGTTTTCACAAGTCTCTAAAAAACGGTAACCATTGTTCGGAGAGTCACATAGTAAGCATAGTCGGAGTGTGTAAGCTAGAGGCGTGATCATCACCATGATAATGCCGCAAGTTCCATGATATCGAAGACGACGTCCACTTCATGTATAAATGTTGCCAACCGTTTTAATAAAAGTTAAATACATTAAAAGGACGTTACTATACCAAAATTTATAGAACTGCTCAAATCTAGCAATGAAATTATAGTTAATTCAAATATAGCTACATCAAGGCTGCGAACGATATGTATTAATTTCAGGTTTATACGTTTCAGAAAGGAAATGTCAGTTTTTTTAATACTGTTTGAAACAGTTCAATACTGCAAACGGGCTTATTATCGTGCATATGTTAAGTTTATGACTGCAAACTTAAGCAAGCCTACATGTAACAGTCACTCGTAGAAAATTCTTGTTTCTGAAGGCGTAATAACGTAATAAAAAGCCTTTGAGTTCTGCTATGAATTTATGAGGATGGAGTCAATAAAATTCTGCAGAAATCGTTTTATAGGTTATCATTACACTGCGTGCAATTCTTTCCACTTTTTACGGGAAAATATGAACATTTGCTGTCACAAAAGTTTTTCAAACAGTATCTGATACCCCGCTCGCAACAAAATGACGTTGCTATAGCGACTATAGAAGATATTATTAAAAACAACGAGGGAAATAAACCCTCATTTAAACAAAAAATTGTACCTCACCAATAATTTTTTCGGAAGCGAACTATACATTTTTTTGGCAGTCATACGATAAAACACACACCTTTTTTCTTCACTTCAATTTACAGCTATTTTTTTCTGAAGCAAATGGATATGATTTTTATAACTGCATTTAAAAACGCAACGGGAAGTAACGTCGAGAAAATCCAAATGTATTTATATTTGTATTTTATTTCTTAGATCAAAGTCATGTTCGAGTCAGATCTCGTCGACCAGCTCATATAAATTTACCTACTACTATTCCGGTAAGAGTCGATATTGTGCTGGTAACGGGTGTTTGAATACTTTTTACATTTGATATCTAATATCTAACGAAAACCAATGCATTTTTATCAAATTCTAATTTTTCATGTTATCAGTCTACTTTGCAGATTAACAAGTTTTATTTTGTACAAAAGTGAAAACATCTAGTTTATCAAAGTTTGTCTCTGGATTCGAAATTGTCTATTACTTTAGCCCTGTAAAAACGAGCTTGGATCGAATATATTGAAATTTCCACCACTGTTCTGTTGTCCACCGTTTGGATTTATAAACATATTTGGTCCGAAAGAGCCACCACTGGACGAGATCCCTCCAGTAGAGCCACTTCCGTTTTGGGCTCCTCCAGATCCGGGTTGCTGCTGCCCAAACTGGCCAAAAGTTCCAAATTTAGACGGACCAAGAAAAGATGGCATGAATTGTTGACTGCCAGATGACGGTGATGAAGATGATGTTGAATTCCGGGAGGAAGGACTTCCTTGTGCTTGGTTTGAGCTACTAGTTCCCTGGAAACTTGGATCCAGGAACTGGCTTGGCTGCAAGAGACCGCTTGGTTGTAAAGAACCCGTTTGTCGTTTCATCATGCCTAAACATACAACATAAAATATTTTACTTCGTTCTTAAAAATGTTCAATGTTTAAGTTTCATAATTATAAGAACAGACATTGTTTTCAACGTCTTAAAGAGCCATGAAGTGTGTTGACTTTCAATTGTTGATCCCCTTAAATAGTTATGAATAGCATTGTCAATATTTATGGTTTATACGATGTAACAACGTAAGAGTGCTATCTAAATTGACTGATCAATTTCAGAATAAACACTGAGCAATAGGTGTTCTACATTTTACCTTTACTTATGACATGTCCATAGCACGAGGGAAATATGGCGAGAAATAAAAATCCCAATAAACAAATCGTTAAGATTCTCATCGTTGTGTTTTGTAAGTCACAAACTACTCAGTTATTCGGAATAACTGTGACCTGTATTAATAAATTATCACCGAGCTGTCTGGTTAGCCATGTGGTAGATCTGAAGACAAGGGCGTATCTTACAATACTCTAATTGATAGTCCTACGAGGAGTCTCTGCTTGTCCGTTCCAGTTTGTTGTTTCTTGTTCTGTTACTGGTTTTCATACATCAAAAACTTTCCTAGAAAGTGTGATTGAGAAAAAACACATTAAGTTTGCACGAATAACAGAAATAGCAGCACAAGCCTCCTACATAGTTTCCACATACATGGTACAATGTACAGTGTCCAGATACTTTAATGTAAACTGAAAGCTATTTTTAAACTGTAATATCAAAATGCCGTATTCAACAAACGTAAGAAATACAAACTGTTAGTTGACTTTTTTAATTACATCAACATATTCATTGATTTAAGACATTGTCGATTTCTGAACTAGCGAAATTTACTGTTTTAGAAAAAACAAAATACGTCAAAACTGAAAAAAAAAACAGTGTAACAGTTTTGTAAAGGAGTATGGAAAGACCTGTACTTTTTTTGGCAAGTGAACTTTATCTCTTTTTTAAGATGCCAAAGCCAGAAGTTAATACACCTGACCGTTAAGTTATGTATCTCTGTCGGGTTGTACTCCAGTGGAACTATCTTATCCACCTGCCTATACCATTCGTATTGCAGATATGGTTATCTTTACTTTAGTCACGTCCTTTATAGTTTGTATTATTTGACCAAGTGTCTAAAATAACACTGTATTTCCTTTGAATATATTCTGCATAATTTGTAAGCTTAAGTTATGAACTACTTTGCTTTCATGATTGTGCTTTCAACATGCCGAGGTAAGAGCTTTTATTTCCTTTTTTTATTTCATAAAATTACGAAAACATCTTAATGCGATATTTTTCGTCAAATGCCTAAAGACTGTACGAGTAAAACGGAAATTCGTAGTACTAAAATTGTACCTATAATAAAACTGCAAACAATAAGCACAACTATTTCCGGACTATTTCCGAACATAAATACAAAATGGAACGACAGCAATATTTGATTATCGTGTCACTCCTGACCAGTAGACAACACAATATAAGATCAAATTTGATAGGTTTTCACCAGTGTTGTCTACTTTGTACTGTTTACTAAGTATTTGTTCCATGAATTGTATTACATAAAATATCTGTTAAATGAAAACTTTTGAAAATTTCAGCTAGTCAGCAATCAAACGTATAGACTAAATCTGCAAAATAGTCCGGACTCGAATGTCCCCTAATGTTTGGAACAGCAAGTGTAGATGAATAATAAATCGCTTTAAACACCTAATCACAACATCACTACCTCACCCTTCAGGAAAATTTTTAAATATCATAATTCGCAGTCACGGCATCAACTTAATCTATACTTGTTTTGATGTACTGTTTTAGTTTACACATGTGACATTTTTTGTCCTGTTAGGTGTCCCTCTATTATTGTCAGAAATCACACCAGCAACAGCTGTAAAACCTCTATGGTGGATTTATAACAGATAGTAACCCAAGCATTGTATTCAAAACTACCAATCAATGTTGTAAAAATGAAAAATCAAAATCCTAACCAGCCCCATTGCATTTAAGAAAAGTGCGCTAGAGAATCAAGATTACTTTAAATAGCGTTATATAATTTCGCAAACAGGATATGTATAGATACGTTTCAGAGATACTCAAACTTGCGTTCGTTTCTGAGCCCTGCTTCATAAGACCAGCTTGAGCATATATGTATAAATATGTTCTATCTTTCTTTTAGTAAATGGTTATATAGACTCCAATTCGGACATTCCGGTCACGAAACCTAGCGGATCTCTGTTTACCCCAAGATCATACAACTTTCAGAAGCCGAATGGAGCATTGGTAAGGTATACAGCGTTTCCAGAAACGTTTCCGAACCACCAAATACGTCTCGGCCTACAAAATCGTCTGCCGTATGAAATGAAGCCAACAAACCCGAAACCTGGTATGGTACAAGCAAACGTTCCTAACAGCTTCCGGCCAGTAGGCCTTAGGCCAGAACAAGCAATGGACCACCATTTCCTCACAAGACCACAGTCCATTATATCAACACCAATGGGACCGCAGTATATGCCACACCTTATAAATCATCAACCCTACCCGGAAATTGTTAATCATCATATGGAAGGTACTTCATACGAACACAATCCTACCTCTGGACTACCCAGATCAGGGGTTACTATTATCGCTGAGAACATCTTCATTCATAACGAAAATCAACAAAAGTATCCGTACGCCAGCAAGCCATACGAATGGATTCATTACGGTGAACATCTTGGACAGTATTTACGACCACCTGTAGGGTTATTTAAGCCAGAATTTCTCGACAAGAAAAATTTACTCTTCGGCCTGCTAAAATCATCAGATAAACCTGAGGAAATGGTCCTGGAGAATAAAATAGAAGTCACTGATTTTGCAGAACTAAAAAGACCCTTGATCGTATCTCCTGCTAGGTCCGGCTTAATGCCAGAGTATTCCAGACCACTCGGTATGACAGAGACACTAATCCGTCCGTTACCATTTAACAAGACACCACCCCAAAGACCAGCGACAGCGATTTTAATCCCATCCTCTCCTATCTACAGTCGATTATATACCGCTCCTTCTAAAGACGTACACATAGAAACCCCACCGTCTTTAACACAAAAAGAAGGACCCGAAATTAGAGAATACCATCCTCTGCTTGAACCCGTTGAAGAGACAATCGAAGAAAACAAAACCAGTATGGGTAATACAGAGAAGGACACAACCATGATAACAGTCACTGGCTTGGAAAATAAAAGTATTGAGACAATGCGTCCACAATAGATAACGGACACTGTACAGGCCACAGGAAGAGAAAATGAAACTGAGATGCATTTTTAATGTCATTTTACTTTATTAAAATATATACTAAAAGAGACTTCTAACGCACCACCTGCCAATAACTAAAGCTATTGAGAGGAAACAAAATGTTTGTTTTGCCCGGCAAACGACATCGCCATTCTAATAAGCAGGTTTAGCTTGAAAAACCTGCTTAAAAATATTACATGGAATAATCTAGAAGGAAGTTCGTTCGTCAAAAGTATGAAGAGTTGGTACGTAATGTCATTGTCTTACCAGTGAAAAACGTTAGCCACAGGCACACTGCTGCAATAAAAACTATTGTTTCTGTTTGACACATTGAGACCTAATAAATACACGCGGATGTGGTAATTGCCTTTATTTCAAATGAGAGAAATCAGTGCATATCATTTAATGAGGTCTTGTATAGATATCGTATTCTAAAAAAAACTAAAGATGATTCATCAAACTTTGTCCTCGTGATTATTACCTGTTCACTAGACTTTAAAGGCCTGTTATACTGCTAGAAAGGTCTAGGTTTTGTTGCTTTTAGTGTATGTTGGGTATCCCTACATGCTCGCAAGGGCGATTACTTTAAGGCACTACCAGACCTACATTCAGAACATGTACCCTCTGAAGAAGACAAGGCAATGTTGATTATAAAATTTCATACTCTACATCTCTTATTGAACCTACGTAGAAATGAAAGTAATTTGCTAAAATTACAATATCAGTGTCTCGTGCTAGACAAATGGTGATTTTGCATTTCCAAAGTATTGTTAACAGTTTATCATACAATGTAATATAATATCCCATAACTCATATATTATGTCATAATCAATCTATTTCTACACGGTTTGTGACACGGGTATCCATTTCAAAGTAGATGTTAACAGTCTTTATACCTGGTTTTCCTTTACAAACTCTTTCGAATAATATTTACAAATTACAGTGTATATAATTTGAATAAGAAAAATCTTTGAAAACGATAAACGGCGTTGAGCCGAATAAGATGCCCGTGAGCCTGACATTCTAATATTCACATGCTGTCATTGATTGAGTCTTTTTTCAAGAATATCGCATACACCAAGGCGGCAGTCTCGTATACAAATTCCATTCACCGCGCATTCATTCGTAACATCTGAGTAGTCCAAAAAAAGTAGGTCAAAAGCCAGTTTATTCAGCTAGCGTCGAAAAACAGATATAATGTATTACTAACATGCCGTTGACAAGGTTACTTAGATATAGACTGCCGTCGAAATATTCAACTAAGCTATCTGTCACCAGAATGTCACCAGAATTGAGTAAGTATGCTCTGTGACACGGAATGACCTAGTTTCGATGAAACCTTGTGTAAATTGCAACCAAGTTTCAACAATACAGTAACTACGAAACGTACTTTTGTGCATGACATTACATATTTTTTATAATCACAGTTTGTATAGATATTATAACTATGTAAATGATGGTTTTGTGGAGACAAAAGTAATGTAATGGACCAGAACAGAACAGGACAAACAGTGACTATGATTTAATCGAAAAGCTCCTCTTCCACAACACGTGTATGATTGATCATATACTAATGTCTACGAATGAGACAAAATGACAGACCAACCAGGACTTCATAAAAGAGGCACTCTCTCGAATTAGATAACTTCAAAAGCATAAATAATAGAATATGTGCAAGTATATTTGTATTATAACGTAACCTAAAAGTTAAAGCTATAAAGTCCAGTCATTAACTGTAAAATCGGCGTTAGTACCGTAAAACATTCATGGACCAGAATCACTATATCGAACCCAAGGAATTGTGTTGGCGGGGTTATATTAACCCGATAAGGGTTGCCTGACCAGTCTGGTGAACGCCTATTTTTCCTGGCTTTGATTGACCAAGGCCTATGCTGAACACGAGGCTATATTGACGCGGTAAGGCTTAGGTTGATCAAGGCCTAGGTGAACACCAGACTATATTGACCCAGTAAGGCTTTGGTTGACAAAGGCCTAGGTGAGCATGAGACTATATTGACCCGGTAAGGCTTAGGTTGACAAAGGCCTAGGTGAACACGAGACTATAATGACCCGGTAAGGCTTAGGTTGACAAAGGCCTGGGTGAGCACGAGACTATATTGACCCGGTAAGGCTTAGATTGACAAAGGCCTATGTGAACACGAAACTATAATGACCCGGTAAGGCTTAGGTTGACAAAGGCCTAGGTGGACACGAGACTATAATGACCCGGCAAGGCTTAGGTTGACAAAGTCTTAGGTGAACACGAGACTATAATGACCCGGTAAGGCTTAGGTTGACAAAGGCCTAGGTGAGCACGAGACTATATTGACCCGGTAAGGCTTAGGTTGACAAAGGCCTAGGTGAACACAAGACTATAATGACCCGGTAAGGCTTAGGTTGACAAAGGCCTAGGTGAGCACGAGACTATATTGACCCGGTAACGCTTTGATTGACCAAGGCCTTATTGAACACGAGACTATAATGACCCGGTAAGGCTTAGGTTGACAAAGGCCTAGGTTAAAACGAGACTATAATGACCCGGTAAGGCTTAGGTCGACAAAGGCCTAGGTGAACACGAGACTATATTGACCCGGTAAGGCCTGGGTTAACAAAGGCCTAGGTGAACACGAGACTATAATGACCCGGTAAGGCTTAGGTTGACAAAGGCCTAGGTGAACACCAGACTATATTGACCCGGTAAGGCTTAGGTTGACAAAGGCCTAGGTGAGCATGAGACTATATTGATCCGGTAAGGCTTAGGTTGACAAAGGCCTAGGTGAACACGAGACTATAATGACCCGGTAAGGCTTAGGTTGACAAAGGCCTGTGTGAGCACGAGATTATATTGACCCGGTAACGCTTAGATTGACAAAGGCCTAGGTGAACACGAGACTATAATGACCCGGTAAGGCTTAGGTTGACAAAGGCCTAGGTGGACACGAGACTATAATGACCCGGTAAGGCTTAGGTTGACAAAGTCTTAGGTGAACACGAGACTATAATGACCCGGTAAGGCTTAGGTTGACAAAGGCCTAGGTGAGCACGAGACTATATTGACCCGGTAAGGCTTAGGTTGACAAAGGCCTAGGTGAACACGAGACTATAATGACCCGGTAAGGCTTAGGTTGACAAAGGCCTAGGTGAGCACGAGACTATATTGACCCGGTAACGCTTTGGTTGACCAAGGCCTTATTGAACACGAGACTATAATGACCCGGTAAGGCTTAGGTTGACAAAGGCCTAGGTTAAAACGAGACTATAATGACCCGGTAAGGCTTAGGTCGACAAAGGCCTAGGTTAAAACGAGACTATAATGACCCGGTAAGGCTTAGGTCGACAAAGGCCTAGGTGAACACGAGACTATATTGACCCGGTAAGGCCTGGGTTAACAAAGGCCTAGGTGAACACGAGACTATAATGACCCGGTAAGGCTTAGGTTGACAAAGGCCTAGGTGAACACGAGACTATATTGACCCGGTAAGGCTTAGGTTGACAAAGGCCTAGGTGAACACGAGACTATATTGACCCGGTAAGGCTTAGGTTGACAAAGGCCTAGGTGAGCACGAGACTATATTGACCCGGTAAGGCTTAGGTTGACAAAGGCCTAGGTGAGCTTGACCGGTAAGGCTTAGGTAAAAAAGACTATATGGACCCGTGACTAATGACCCGGTAAGGCTTAGGTTGACAAAGGCCTAGGTGAGCACGAGACTATATTGACCCGGTAAGGCTTAGGTTAACAAAGGCCTAGGTGAACACGTGACTATAATGACCCGGTAAGGCTTAGGTTGACAAAGGCCTAGGTGAACACGAGACTATAATGACCCGGTAAGGCTTAGGTTGACAAAGGCCTAGGTGAGCACGAGACTATATTGACCCGGTAAGGCTTAGGTTAACAAAGGCCTAGGTGAACACGAGACTATAATGACCCGGTAAGGCTTAGGTTAACAAAGGCCTAGGTGAACACGTGACTATAATGACCCGGTAAGGCTTAGGTTGACAAAGTCTTAGGTGAACACGAGACTATAATGACCCGGTAAGGCTTAGGTTGACAAAGGCCTAGGTGAGCACGAGACTATATTGACCCGGTAAGGCTTTGGTTGACCACAGCATAGGTGAACACAAGAATACATTTACCCAGTAAGGCTTTGGTTGAGAAAAACCTGGGTGAGCACGAGAATATATTGAGGCGATATCATTTTGGTTGACCAAAGCGTAGGTGAACACGAGACTATATTTACCCGGTAAGCCTTTGTGACAAAGGCCTAGGGGAACGTATATATTGACCCAGTGAGGTTTTGTTTGACAAAGGCCTAGGTTAACACGGGACTATATTGACCCTATAAGGCTGAGGTTGACAAAGGCCTGGGTTAACATGAGAATGTATTAACCCTGTTAAGCTTTGGCTGACCAAGGCCTATGTGAACACTAGATTATATTGACCCGATAAGGCTTTAGTTGACCAAGGCCAGGGCGAACACTAAATTATATTGATCCGGTAAGGCTTTGGTTGACCAAGGCCAGGGCGAACACTAAATTATATTGACCATTTAAGACTTTGGTTGATCAAGGCCTTTTTGAACACGATACTATATTGACCCGGTTAGGCTTTGGTTGACTAAAGTCTTGCTTTCGGCCTTGGTCAAACAAAGGCTTACCGGGTCAAGATAGTCTCATGTTCACCGAAATAAAAAGTCAGCTAAAGTCTTTAATGCATGCTGTAGTGTTACTTAATAGCAATTAATCAAGTTAATGTATACATACACTTGGTAAAACTGCATCGCTAACAGGAATAAAATAATCATAAAAATAACAATACAAAATATCGTTAATAAAATGTGTACAAGAAAAATAATCATACTTAATTGTCTCTCTCTTTTAAAGCTGCTCGCTCTCAGTTACCGTTTAATTTTTTTCCCCCAAAATTTGACATGCTTATTCATAGATATAAAACTAAAGGCTAGAATCAAAATATAAGCAAATATCTAGGTATGAATTTGCAGAAATCAATTGAAAATGTCGGTTACACAGCACCGCTACACTATATGTTTATATTGAAATTTCAAAAGCGTATGCAACGCCTTTGAATTTGGTAGCGTATTTGTTTAAAATAAGAGATGTACGTGACAGGAATTTATACTGGAGACTTTTTTTAAGACCATAAGTTTTATGTTCTAAAATACGTTATTTACATACAGTTTGTAGAACTTAATTTTGTTTACCAAAATCTGAGAGCGAGCAGCTTTAAAATTCTGTCATATGTTATGTTCGTCAGGCAACAATTGAACTACGGATTACGTAAATATACTCGTCCCGTTTGAATAACCAAAAAATTAAGTTTTTCAAGATTACCATAAACATTTATTTATAAGGATCAGATCACATGGTCTAGAACAAGTAGTTAGGCACTAAACTTACATTTTATTTTATGAATCTATGTAATTGACATTACTGGCCAAACGGGCTGAATTACGTTTTCGATACAAAAATATCACAACATGACATTCTATGACAAGACATGTATCACATTAAAAGTGTTACATAGGATTTAATGTCTGGACTTTACAATACAGAATCAATACTTGAAATGTTGAAAACAAGCTAGCAGAATGACAACAGAGTACTAGCCAAACTGTTTTGACTACTAACGGTAGCCGCTGACTTCATCTACACGGGAACTCGGCTAAAGCACTGGACGGGTAACTGATACAAACATTGAAGGTAGTAGTTAGCAATATCAGTAGTTAGCAGTAGCAGTAGCAGAAGCCAAAAAATATATATTTGGTAGCATATATTGTAAAGAATAATTATTTGGTCAGAACAAATTTGCAGGAGGCAGTGTCAGAATACTTGTTATTCTGCCTCAGCTCCCCAAAATCTGCCGGGGCTCTGTAAGTCATTAACGCTGAATAATTACAGCTGGTTCAGCCTTCGCTTACGTGCGGTTTAGCAGATAAGGGCATCCGGCAAACATAGGTTATACATATTAGGTTCTATACTGTTATTGTTATTGACGGACTTACACAGTGACCTTGACCGTGACCCCTAAAAAAGTTTTTTTTGCTGAAAACAATTTAAAACTAAAAAAAAAAAATTTTTAATCTATTTTTAGTAACAGTGACCATGTCATACTGTCAGTCCTGAGAAAAGTTCGCGCCTCGAAAAAAAACTGAAAAAAATGCCCACTAAGTTCAAGAACATTTATCGGCAATTTTATTTTCCCTTCTACGAGTACTTTAAAGGAATCAACTGTTAAATAACCTCAATCTGAAGAAAATGTGTAAGTAAACCTGACACCACAACCGTTTAAGGCTGAAAATGTTCAGCTGGAACTAGCAAAAGGGCTGAATTCGACGAAGCCATGATTAGCAATAATTGATAATACCGACAAGTGTTGTTATTGCCAACTTCACCACTGGTACTGCCAATGTTTTGGGGAAATATAGTTACACGTTATTTCAAAAGTCGAAAAATAAAACCCTCTCATTTTTTTCATTTGAATAGAAAGAAGCACTAACTTAACGTTTACAGCCCGATTATCCCAGTAACATTCATATTCTCTGCAAGTACACACAATGAAAGACATGTTCCAATGATATAATGATATAACTGCAGACACCAAACCTTCAACATTGCATAGTGTACCATAATAAGTGTTATATGCATGTAGTTGAAAACACTTGGTACTAATGTTGTCTCTTGTCAAACAGATTGCGTTCCTAAAAACAGACACAAATATTTGTAAACAACGAAATGTTAATATGGACGTTTCGTGTATGCAAATCATACGTTAAATTTGTTTAATCCGGGCGCGCTGTATTGCTTGTTACAAACTGCATTGAAAATTGTTCGATTGTTCACAGTGCATATTTAATGTGACTTACGAAATGGTTGAAAACCTCGTTATGTCTTTGGATATTAATAAAAATACGTTATACGTGATTGAAAAAAAATAATTGAGATTTGCGTTGAATTTATTTACAGATTGTTATTTTAAAGGTAAGTGATTTTGGCTTTCACAGAAAAGTAGAACCCCAAAAAATATCTTTGAGATGAACAAATGTTTGACAGACGCTGGTTAAAACTCTTCACAAATTGATGGTAAAAAGATAGCGTGTGATTTAAATGAGAAACGAAAATTATGCATATTTTCTTCTCTTTTCATGGTTTATGAAAAAATAACTTCTGAATTTTATTAGAGCAGATATGATTATGCGTCAGCATGAACAAAATATTTCTTGTTTTGCAATGTGATAACAAATTTCACATATAATTGTTGCGTTATACCTATAAATCTGACAAGTTTTAATAATAACAGAAAATTCATGGAATTTAACTAATCCTATTTCAAAACTGCATGCCATGTGAACCCACCTTTATCAAAATATTCAGCGCACTTTCGGCTACCATTTTTTGCAGATTTATAATTAATCGAAAATGAACTGTCGTTGCAAAAATGTTGTGTCATTATGGCCATAAGTTTCTCTTGCGTTGTTATTCCTTAGGAGGCCATGGCAGTTTTGCAGCAATGGTATACAATTTAGTGCATGATACTAAAACATTTAACGACTATTGGCATATGACATCAACTTAAAAGCGTTTTCTATATGTGAAATCATTTACTGCTTGTGAGCATGTTATAAACAGGGCTAGCGTCTTTGTGGGACAAACAATGTTTGTGCAATCCGACTCTTATGGACTTATGCACCCGGCTAATTCTTCATTCTATCTCAGAACAGCCGAATTATGACAGAATAGATAAGATTCAGTTTTTTTTCAAGTCGTGTGTTATTAAGGTGAATTGCATTCAACATTATGCAGCATTAAAATAAAATCCTAAATTAAGAGAGTTTGATTCTGATTGAAAATAAAAAAATAAAGAACGCGGTTTGAAGAAACACCTTCAAATTTTGACAGTAAAAGAAAGAATAATTAATAATTTTGTGTTACAGAAAATAAAATTAAATTAATAATTTTTAGGAATTTAACAACAAGAAATAAATAAATAAATAAATAAATAAATAAATAAATAAATAAATAAATAAATAAATGAGTGAGTGAGTGCATAAAATGATGTTACAAAAAGAATGAATTGCATTATGTATTTACATTCAACTATTTAATTGTTCTTGATTTCTCATTTGCTGACGATTATTTAAAAAAAATAAGAAATAGTATATTGTCTAAATCTGACTAAAACTAATTACCATCAGTTCCAGCCGTAGCCAAATGACAGAGCGTAAATTATAACGGGAGATACTTAAAATCCCCTTGGTCCAAACCCCCTTGGTCCAAAAATAATCCCCTCAATGGATTTTACATTGTAATTTCAATATTTTTTTTTTCAATCATTCGCTATTATAGTGAAGTAAAACTAGAGCCAAATAAAACATTTAGTAAAAGTTTTTCATTCAACATAATTATTATGCTTTTCAACTTGTAAAGGTTTTATGCGTTGCACATAGTTTGGGGTTATTCCAATTTTAAGTACAATGCTTGTGTATCTTAAGCAATAATTCTTTTTCAAGAATTCAACAATAGTCATAGCATTTTATTGCCATAACTCATAAGCCAATTAAGTGTTTTGTTAATTGCAAACATGAATTTAAATTGAAATGTTGGTGTATTTCTGAAAAACTTATGAAAAGCAGTTTTATGGGGTTGAGTAGTATGTACATCCCCTTTCCATAGTGGACATTTCTTTGAACGTTTGTTTTCGCTTGTACCTTAAATTTTTGAGAGGTGCGTTTGCCAACAAAATACGCATGGAACTGAACTCTCAATGTCAATGTAACAATTTGTTAATATGTTCTTGTTCCGTCTTGGTATGATACGAATTAATCAAGTAATACACTTCGAATGTTTAGATGTTTAAACCCGCTTCTTTGTTTATAGTCAGATGCAACAGTTTTACAATCAATCGTAGTCTTCAATTGCGTGTCATAATGATCCTTGTTAATTGGCATGGAGTAACTTGTTTACAAGTTAGCTTCGGAAAAAGCGAGGACGACTGCTCGCTTGGTTTCTGTAAGAAAATGAAACAGTGTCTACAATGTGTACTGTCAGATAGATGAAGCAAGACCAAGGTCAGTTTTATATCAATGCCCTTAATTACTGTATGCAAATTCAAAGATTTCAAGATGCGGATATTTTTTTAATATCAAGGTTTTCGGTCACTGTTGATAGCGCAGCTGTACTCTCTGCTGTCACAGCAGAAATACAGCCGCGCAATCCACAAACCTGTTTTTCGGCGCAGCCGTATTACCCTTTTGACCGGAGAGTGGTAACTTTTCAACCGCCAATGAAATGACAAGAACATTTTTTGAATTGAGAAATTTACTCTGTAAGGCACCTTTTAATTGGATAATACCGAATGAGAAAGTTCAATGAAATACTTTTGCGTTTTCCGTCTTTCCTGAATGGTTTTATTATTTTAGTACGTAAATAATTCATGTCTACCAACATGATATGTTGCTACCGCCAAACTAATGTTAATTGTAAGTGTAAAGTGAATATTTCAACTAGGGAATAACGGTCAATATTTCGAGTAACATATTTGATAAGAAAAACAAAGATTAACTTTGTTTTCTTGATGCACATTGCACGGTACATATTGAACCAGGGCAGAAAATCGCCCAGTTAGCTCAGTCGGGAGAGCATTCGGTCTAACATCTCTGTAAGCGCAGGACCCTCGGTTCGCTTCCCGGTCAAGGTGCACCCTTTTTTTTCACCCTGTACATTTGGCGCCTTCTGAATAAAAATTTAACTTGACAGGAGTTTTCGGCGCAGCCTTATTGAGCTCGCTTTTGACCGGATGTTTGTAACTTTTCAGCCGCCAATGAAACGACAACTAGAATGTGTAACATTTTTTGAATTGAGAAATTTCCTCTGTAAGGCAACTTTTAATTGGATAATACCGAATGAGAAAGGTCAATAAACTACTCTTGCGTTTTCAGTCTGCCTTGATTGGTTTTATACTTTTAGTACGTAAATAATTCATATTTATACATAAATTTGTTGTTACCGCCAAACTTATAAATGTTAGTTATAAGTGAAGAGTAATCATACTTTTTCGACCAGTGAATAACGGTCAATATTTCGACTTACATATTTGACAAGAAAAACGTGGACTCAGTTTTTTTCCTGATGCACATGGCACGGTACATATTTAATCACAATTTGAGCAAAAATAGGCAAGTGGCCGGTTTGCTCTAATAACTTTGTAGGTTCGTCTCCCGGTCAAGGTACATACTTATATTTGGCGCTTTCTGACTACAACTTAAACTTGACAGAATTTTTAATTTTAAATCTAGCTTCCAATCACTTTCATATACTCAAAATTGCGCCGACCATTTTTTTTAAAGAAATTGTAATTCTTGCTGTTGGTCAGTTTGACCAATCACCAATCAGCGTTTATCTTAAGTCTCCGGCGTTCACTTTAAATGGAACGAAGACGCTGGAAGCCGTGTGGTCAGCCCGGATAGCTCAATCGGTAGAGCACGAGATTTGCAATCTCGGGGTAGCGGGTGACCAACTAAATTACTAACAGTCTTTCGGATGAGACTAAAACCAAGGTCCCATGTATGGGTGCCGTACACCTGGCATGTATAAGAACCAGGGGTGTCTCTGGAATCGGGGCGTTTTCTGTATCTTGCACTATCCTCCGAAACCTAAAATAACTAACCTCTTCTGGGGGCGTTAGTCATATGGGAAACCAGTACCAACGATAAAGCCCTAACATACGATACGATACGAAGCCGTGTGTTTAAAGGACGACTTCCCGTATACATGGATTATAATTTCAATTTCAAACGCCGTTGATTCTTTCAACATGCTCACATAAAGTATAACCACGCGGAACTTCATAATTTTATGTCAAACAATCTCTTTTCATGTGCAAATATTATGTAATTGCATTGCATTGAAATTCGAGGAGCCGATCTATTATCACATTTTCATGATAGAATAAAGCCATATAGCGGCTTTATATTACATGTAAAATCATTGTAATAATTACTTAATGCAAAAAGTTAGGAAAACTTTACTATTACCTTTAAACTAACCTTATAAAATCTGCAAACATGTCAAATGGAGACATAAGCCGTAAATTTGTGAAATCTGTTAAAATTGTTATTTTCAAACGAATACATAAAGAAAACTAAAAAATAAAAACATTTAAGATACAAATGTCTAGTAGTTTAATTCAATAACTAAATAAATAATGTCAGTTAAGAACAAATGTATGAATATGGAAATATCTCAAATAAAATTTTTTTTTGAATAGCTATGACTAATCTTTTCCTATTGAAGTCAACGGGATTTGCTGCAAAAATAGTTCCTTATTTCAAATGAATGGGGAAGCTTGAAGTTGATAACAAATATAAATTGAAATAAAGTGGAAAAAATGTAAATCGATTTTATAACTAAAATAACAACTATTTGCAGATAATGCTTTTATTACTTTTTGATGAGTTAAAAGAAGAAATATCTTTAAGAAAGACTAACGACTTTGGAAGCCATGTGTTTATGTTTGCAGTTTTAGGTTGCTTTTATAGTTTATTTTTTATACCCGAGAGCCGGATATTTCAATCCGCATCTGCAGCTGTTCATATACTCTTTTTTCAAGAATATCGTATTCATTTATAAAGCAGACATTGTGTATGGGTGGTGCGATGGTCGAGTTCGAATCCCGGCCGGGGCACTGGAAAATTTCAGAACCGCTTTTCAGTGTTTCCCACCCATCTAGAGATGAACTGGTTAGAAACCCAGAGGTAGTCTCACGTGTATCGGTGCTATACACCGGGCATGTAAAAGAACCTATGGGTCTATTCGTAAAAGAGCTAGGGTGGTCTGGTACCCGGATTCCCTTGTATCTGCATCAGTCTCTCTTCAACCTTCCCCTGTCAGGTGTCTTGGCTAGTTCTTCCAGGGAGAAGTCCCAGGGTCGGCCGGGACTTATAAACAATAAAAAAGGACAGTGTGTATTTTAAGAATACAAAGAATATAAATTTCATTCACCGTGCTTCTATTCGTAACATTTGATTGGTCAAACAAGTAGATCAAAAGCAACGCTAAAAAAAAATCACCTATAAATTTCAACGGGCATAAATTACTCGATAATCCCGATAAGCTCCTTTCAAGGGAGACAATTTCGCCAATAAGCCAATGGATCTACAGAGAGTTTTCGGGATGGGCGGTTTAAGTATAACAAATGTACCTCTTTTATTGTCTTTATAGTTTCTCAATTCACTTAGTATTAATTACTATTTCGAATTTTCCTTTTCAAGGTCATTGAACACGAGTGATGAATGCCAACTATGGAACGACTATCCAATAAAGGTACGAAGCGAATGCTGAAGGCTCTGCTTGGTTTATCTATTGGTTCTGTCATCAGTGTTACAGTTGTACTTAACCAGCAACCATTTTTTCTCAAGACGGGTAACTCGGATAATCGTTTCTCTTCAACAATTTTGGACGTTTTCGATTGGAATAACACGAGCACTTCATTTTGCGCAGGCAATTACACCGGGTATGCCCACAGGTTTTTCAAACTAGTGTCAGCCATATTTGATCCGGAGAAAAATGAGTTTTCAATATCCTGCGATGAAATGGCACTGATAAGAACACCGTCAAGGTATTGGTTTTACGGTGACTTTGCTCCGTCAAAAGTTTCGAAGTCTATTGTATACAGGAAATCTCACGATTTGCCAAATATTGAAAAGTACAATATCACGGTCGTTGTTAACAGAGAGTATCCGCATAATTTCTTTCATGCTATGACTCAGTGGTATAACATTTTCATTTTGTCAAAACTTTTTAACTTTAGTATGAAGAAAGCACATATTCTGTTACTGGACCGTGGTCCTGTGGTCCACATAGACAACCAATGGAAATTGCTGTTCCGAACTGTGATAAGAGCTAATGAGTTAAGATCTCCGATTTTTCTTCAAGACGCTTTATTTAATATACCCGGGCACGAAAGCCCCATGTATTATTTTGATCTAGATAATTTGCCACTTGTAGAAGACTTTTCTAAATATTTCTTGAAAAATTTCGGCTTAAAAAGCAAGCGGTCATATAACTGCTTAAATTTAACGATAACCTTAGTAATTAGGCGTGACTACTACATGCATCCCGGTGTAAGTAGTGAGAAAAGAAATGCAGAACGAAAATTCAAAAATGAAGACCAATTGCTTGCAAAGCTCGAGTCAGAGTTCCATGGACACACTGTGCGCACGCTTATTGCGGAGGATATGTCACTTCCGGATCAGCTACAATTGACGTCAGTCACTGACATTCTGATTGGAATGCACGGATGTGTTCTTACACAAACGTTATTCTTGCCGAAACACGCTATGGTCTTGGAAATGTATCCGTATTTCTGGAAGATTCAGAGATTCTTTAGTTCTATAGCTAGATGGAGGGATATAAAACACGAATACTGGCAGAATGAGGACAACAGGAATGAATTTTCAAATCACTACACATACATTCCTGAAAGTGTCATACATGACTTTGCTCAACGTGCTCGAAAACATTTTACTTGTGAGAAAATGTAAGTCAACTTTCCTGAGTGAAAGTTTAATCTAAAGTATTCTTCCTTTATCTAGTTCTTACAATCTAAGGACATTTTTCGGTGTCAGTTACTTTCAATATTTTCATCATTTGTTTTTCATTGTTATACCAAATGTTTTTACGGAAACTGATGCTAGATGATAGCATGCCTTTAATCATTTGATGAACTTATCCACATTTAGAACTGTAACATAAAATCTTTAAGTCCGAGGAATTTACAGGTTTAAGGGCGACTGTAACGGATATCTGTTATATTTTCGGATTGCATACACATTTCAAAGCTTAATAGATCAATATGTAAAACAAAATTACAGCTACAACGTTATTTATGAAATAATATCCGTTCCAGCGGTGTTCATCGTTATATAATAACAATAATATATATAAACAATGATTTGGAGTACTGATACATGTACGCAGTAATTAGCCACGAAGGCCGGAGGCGCATCAGTACGACAAATTATTGTTTATTAGACGAAAAAAACGCTGAAAAGGATGTTCATTCAATTCTAACATGGCCAGATATTTAAAAAAGTGAATAAACGCAATGCGTTATTTTCTACACGAAAGCTGCTTTAACGTCATGCGGCGCATCGTCGAATACCCACGTCTCCCTCTTTACGCTATATGCTTTATCGGTAGCGGTAAATACAGTAGTGACAACGGAATATTTAACGGGGGTTCCGACGATGCATGCGGCGCAGTTTGACGTCATGTTTATAGCATATTGGTTCCCGCGTTGTTTATGGTTTAATATAACATGCTTTTTCTACTCTTTGTATATAGAGACAAAATCGTGAGTTATGTTAGAATAAGGAATAATATCCGTTTAGGCGTTGTTTATGATCTAATAAACAATGATTTTGAGTTCTAATGCGCAGTAGCCCTACTTTACCAGATTAAAATATTTCATGAAAATCGTTCTTTCCTTGTACAGTTTTGAGCGCCTAAAGTTGGGGGATGAAATGTTTTTGCAGTCACTCTCTCAATGGTTTAAAATGCAAAGTCTTCTGTCAAGAATGTGTACACACACACATAGAAACATCGTAAAAATGTTTACCCTTGCAATAAATCCCACAAGTCAATACATATAACGCTGTTGACTTTTTATAAAGTATTAAGGCTTAGGGCACATATAAATAGCATTTTGTTTGAATAATAAAACTATGTAAATTAATGTTTATTTTGATCTTGGTGATACTATCTATCTAGGTAACATGGTCGTCAATATTTATTCAGATTCAATCATGAATTTAGTGACTGAAATTTACAGTTTTTTTCTAACCCGAGGGTTAGTTATTAGGATCACCTTATGTACGTCGTCCGTCATCAACACGTTTCCTTTAAAAAGCATCTCATCCGAACCTAAAATAGGTTTATTTAAATTTAATTTCTAAGAACAAATCCTGTGAATATGTTGAAAGATTTCATTCAGTGAAGAATGCCATCCTATGACAGCCAAAACTTTAAATATTCTTATATATATTTTGTCCTTCAAAATCACTCGACCGAGAACTAAGTTAGTATGTGTGTATAGCACTGTCTAGTAGTTTTCTAAAATGTTGGTTCAAATCACGACTGGTCCCAACAAAGTCACGTGCTTTATACAGATTTATACGAAGGATTAAATCCAAAACTCTCCTTGTCAGAAACTTTAAGGTATATTTCAAAATAATTTCAAAGAAACCATTAGCTGAATTTAGCTGAAGAGTTTTCATGTAAAATACATGTATTGATGGGTAGATTTCTTTTGCTGTTTCTGTAATCAGTAATGAAATGAATTTTGTCAATATAAGTATGACATCAAAGTGTGGTTTATGGTGTCTAAGTGCTGCAATGTGACTTATCTGATCTGTATACGGCCATCATGTCCCCTTTGTTTCATACCCCGACCCGCCAGAGTTATGACATTTAAAGTATTTTCCGGGAATATGCCATGTAAAGTATATATAGGGTACACATTCTTGAGGATGCAACTCCTCTTACAGTCTAGAACAAACTGTATAGTCCATGTACAAGACGTACATAATGAAATATCTACTGCATATAATACAATATCTACCGCATATAATGAAATATGTACCGCATATAAGCAAACAAGTCATAATAAGACGGTCATGGCGTTCCATACATTAGGCTAGCATAATTTTATCACCACAATACATCTAGGGTCATACTTTATGTTATTAAATGATTGATTTAATATTGGCCCTATGATTTGTCCGAGGGCATTGGTATTGGCCCGAGCCTGTAGGGCGAGGGTCAGTTCGAGTACCAGAGGACAAATGATAGGGCCCATATCAAATCACTCAATTAATGACAATTTTATTAGGTAACTGATCGAACTATGAATTATTCATTGTTTATTGACCATCATCTTCACTGGCAGTAACTCGTCAGAAACAGACAGTACATGCAGAGCTGTAAATAGAAATACCTCTTACATATTCATTTTTGAAAAATACATATTGATTTGGGTATTCATTTTCTTAGTTGGAACATTTTCTATCTTTTTAAATGGGTTTTCAGACAAAAATTGATTACAAGTTGATTTTCGCAATTAAATCTATTATATCTATTTTCTCACCGTTTGAATCGCATTTTCACACAAGTAAGAAGAAATAAATATACAGGATGGGGATGAAAAAATGAAAATCAACTTTTTCTCGAATTTTACTTCAAAACTGTTATGGATGGATAGAAAATGATCTAACTAAGAAAATGAATACCCATAACCCTATGTTTATTTCAAAAATAAAAAAATTGCAGTCATTTTTCGATATCAGCATGAGTCTAAAAACAAAATGGCGTCGTTTAAAAATCTAACGGAAGTGACTTCTCCGTATTGGCCCTCTCTTTTAAACCAATCAGAATGCTTGAATTCCATATTGGCACTGCTTTTCTCGTATTGTCCCTGCTTTTCTCATATTGGCTCAGTTATGCTTTTTATTATATATCTATAATTATTTTGCCAAAAATACAGCCTATATTCAACCATCAAATACGGCCTGACAGAAAAAAATTCCGTATTGTATGTACGTGGAATACAAAAAGCGCGGCAAAATTTGTAAGAGTGCATTCAATTGGCTCTAAAATGCACATGACGTTAATAACGTCGCTTTTGACTGGGTCGTTACTTTTGTTTATACGATGACGTCAATAAAATGACGTCGAACTATATGTATATTTCGCGCTAAAAAGAGTTTTTCTTTATTTTAAGCTTAAAATTTCATTTTAATTCAGTTTATTCCGCAGACAAGTGTCAGTAGGTATATAATAAAGGGTTTTAGTATAGTAATGTGTCCATAGCCGGTTAGCTCTCGTCGAGGTCGGATCAAACTCGTGCTACGCACTCGTATGATCCGACGCACGACTCGAGCAAATCCGGCATGCTGGATCACGCTAAATAACCCTATTGTATTAGCTCTACCTGTTTCATATCATGTGTGCAATTGATCTAATACAGAGTGTAATATTGTAAAGTTGAATAATAATTTATTGGACCGGTCCAATAAGTGATACTGGCCCTGTTTTTTTTGTTATTGGCCCTGTCTTTCAAATTATGATACCTCTTCCTATTTTATTACGTCGGGTAGTTAACGAAGATTAGAGCCAATAAACAATAGTTATTTAATAAAGTAACATACCCGTTTCTATACAAATTTATCATAGCCAGTCGCCCCCCTAGCCCATATATCGAATGTGCCCATCTGCGCAAACTGCAATAAAAGTAACCCTACATACAGGGTGATCATTAATATATGATAGGATAACAAAATTTAATCTTTGAAGATATTCAACTTGGCAATGTGTATTATTTTAGCTCATATACATAAATTTCGTCCTATGTGTAAAATTATATGAAAACACATTTCCAATTTTTACAGCAGGTGTTAAGCATTGACACCCTAGTTCTCCAAAACCAACAATAAAAATATGACCCTATTGTTCCGTGAGCACTAAATACCACCAAAACGGTCCCTTTTTCACTGCACAATGCCATTTCATCGTGGAATTTAGTCTTTGCAGTACTTCAATATATGAGATATGTACAGTTTTTTGTAATTTTCTTCTTACAAAGTTGGATTCTCTCCAATTCATAGTAAAGTTTGATTATTTATGACTAGAATCTAAGTGCCATTTTGAAATTCCAAGGAAAGTATGACGTCATTGATGACGTCATCAATGTTAACACGACGTCATTTGACAGAATTTTGAATTTACCAGACAAAATTTATTAAATTTTCTTCAAATCAATACCAAAATGAGGCCTCTAGTGCAAAATTTGACAAATTTACTGTGGTTTCTTATCCTATCATATATTAATGATCACCCTGTATGTTCGGTAAAAATAAATTGCTTTCATTTCATTGTAATCGTCATCAATGGACGCTTTGGACATATCAATCCTCTTAAAAATGGATAGACTTCCGGCTAACCGATGTCTTGCCTATAGATAAAGAACTTCAGTGTACCCAGTAAGAGTCGTGGATTACATGCTTGGGTGTTCTAGAGCTTACTCCCCCGGGAAACCTTGCCAATATTCATGTCAGAAAAATGAAACGAATGAAAACCATTCATACTCTGGTCTAGCAGACGATAATGTTTATCTACCCCAATTAATTGTCAAAATATCGTTATCTCAATATACTTCTTAACATACTACGAACGTTTGACACTTGGCCGCCATCTTGTCGATTTTAAAGAGAGATTGGCCTTTAAGCGAGAAATCGCTGGAAAAAGAATATGGTACATAAATTCAACTAAGACAGTGTCCGCGTGCTAGTTTGAATGCCAAACGTCGTCGTCGATTCTCGTCGTCTTACGTGGAATGATGATCGGACCCCAAAATGGGAGTTAAACTTCGACCTTTTGGATGAGTAGCCGACAACTTTATTAACCGTTAGAATATGATATCCTACAGGAACCACATTATCTACAATGTATACTAGACTAAGTATGTGACCGATATTCAAGAGTGAATGAAAGGGAAGTAGCTCTATAAAGCTTGCCGTTGTATATTAAGCATTATTGCCTATCCTAAGCGGTTATACGAAGACAAAAATGGCACTAAACATTCTATTCAAACTTTAGAAGACCGTATTTAAAAACAAAAGGATTAACAACTATGTTTTGTACATGCGTTCAAAATGCAACCCAAGCTCACTAACATTAGCTGCATCTCTGATTTGATTTCAAAAACGGATATGTAATTTGTTTTGCAGCTAATTACACAACCTATAAAAATTATATATTTTCTAGACGAATACTAAGGTAAATGGAACGTGGTACATGTCTGAGAATCAATTCTTTTCTTTTAACAGCCGACATCTTTTAGAAGCTAATTATTTAATGTTCGTGAAAGCGGCATAGGTCATTTCTAGCAATATTAATGCTACTTCTTCACTGTTTTATATTTATACTATTTCAAGCAGGTAACGAATGTACGCTTGAGAAATGCAAATATTTTTCTTTGCAAAACGTCATAATAAACACGAGATTATTTCACCATGAATATAATAGGGTTATTAGTACAGTACATACATGCACGTACATACAATACGGAACATTTTCTGTCAGGCCGTATTTGATGGTTGAATAAAGGCTGTATTTTTGACAGAGTAGTTATAGGTATAAAATTATAATAAATTTCTGCACCTCTAGTTCTTGACAATGAGCCTTACTCTGGATAGAAAAGCGATAACTATAACCAGGTTTGTCTGTACAAGATGATATGTTTAGTTCTGTGCAGAGCTAATGAATATAACAGAGATCTTAAAAGTAGATTTCTGCACAAATTGATACTAAAAATACACTGAAAGCAAAATTTTATGCCATTGGATGAAATCAATTTCACCTGTGTTGGAGATTTGATGTCCAACAATGCATAGCATTTCGTCTGTTTAAAATTCCAGCTTGAACGTTTCTAAGAATTAAGTAGATTTGCAGCTGTCTCCAAGAAATAATTTAGCATAGAAAAATCGTGATTTACGTGCGCATTTAATGAACACAATACACGTATAAAACGGGTTACCGATAGACATTGGCAATGTACAATAAAGGGAACAAGATATTAATATTGCTATAAATTGAATGTTACGTAATTTGGCTTGACATTAATCAATCGGAACACCTCGGCAGATTGCTTTGCATTTGATGTAGGGTAACGGAATCCGCTGAGGACGTCCGATTGTGACATTAATGTGTATCTGTCAGCTCAAAGAAGACATAGATGCAATATGATTAAAGTAATAAATTATAAATTTGAATCAATGCTGTACTGGTACCTTACATTTCTACAGATAAGTCATGAGCATAAAAATTACGTGCATTTAACCACTTGCTTTGATTTAAATCAGTCAATGCTTGTAAATAGTTCTGCAAAAATTGAATCCATTGCTAAAATTTGGAAGAGTAAAGGGCAAATGTAGACTTTAAAAGACTTCATTTGATTTTGACCTACTTTTATCATTTCAATATGCAGCGGATAATGTAAGAAAGCAAATTTGCTGCTTTAAAAAAACATCTGGGTTATGCATAATGGTTGGTACATGTATATGTACGCGACAAGATAAAGGAAATGAAATGTGTTGACGACTGTCGTGTATGTTTGATATTAACCCATTGTTTCTCTCTGTTACATGTACCATAAAACTCTACAGTTAGGGTACATTTGTAAAAATGCCGTAAAAGATAAAATCTCTTAGAGGAAGATATGCAACATACATGTTTGACAATTTCATTTAATTCAAGGGCAATACTTCCGATCTTATCCAGGTGGACTTTATTTCTTCCCGAAAATTAAAAGACAAAATCTGAGCAAGTTTGAAATTTGCACGACGAATTAAATATTCTATGAAAAACGAAACTCAAATATGTAAAGCAGCATTTTTGTTTCATGAATGTGTCTCAGCTACATATCAAACTTACTCAAGCTATTGTGTATGTTTCGTCAACATTACTTAAAATAGACTGCATTCTGATACCTTTGTAAGTTTGTATTAGTTTAGAATGCTATCCATATTTATATTGCTGAGCATGTTGCTATCATTACTGACATTTTGTCAGCAAGCGGGGTCTAAGGTCATCGTCGGCACCGAGCTCGAACCAATGGCCTTCAATCAGTGGGAAGTTTATTGATACCAATAACGGATACATAAGTGTTATATTTCGATTTGATAACAGTTACTAGTATAATACGCTGGAGTGACATTGCCGTTCAAATAATAATCTTAAGAAAGAAGTTAATTATTAGTTTATACTCCTACATTGTACAATAATGAAACTTGTCATAGTTATAACTGAAAATATGAATATATATAACTTGCCCGAGACTGGTCCAAATTGGCTTTCTTGTAACTTTAAAAGAACGAAAGTAGGCCAGTAGGTCAAGGTCACATGACAAACTTATTCTAGAGTTTACAGTCACACATATATGGTATAAGTACTTTTAGGACTGTATTGAAGAAAAGGGGGTGCTAGAGTGTAAACTAAAATATTGCATTTTTTGTTAAATCTGGCCCTACACCTTTCAAAGTATTATAAGCCCATAGACAAACTCATCCGATATCTTATGGTCATATACTATGCGTAAATATGATTAGGATTAATGAAGAAATGTATGTACCTAAGATTGTAAACAAACCAAATGTTGACGCACGACTGGCATCAGGCGATCGAAATAACACATAGTGAGTACTTTGTGCTCAGGTGAGCTCAAAAGTCCCAATACTTATAACAGATGTATTTGTACTAAAGCTTGCGCAGGATTCATTTGGATACTGAATAGATTGTTCAATATTTTAATAAGTCTAAGCTGACATAGTGCCACGTTCACCACTCCTTACAAGTAAGATTGGATCCGTAACATTGTAATCTTGGAAACATCTAGTAAGAAGACTTGGATAAACATCTTTAAAAACAGCTTAGTTCGAACTCCGTACGGGGAGAAATCCAGAAAATTGCATTAAAAGCCTTGCAAATGTCTCAGCTGATTATTATCGATTTTTCTTGTTTTCAAATCTGTCCTAAATCTCTTCTAGGTCTTCACCTACATGCTGGGATCATCAGAACTTCAAACATAACTAGTGTAGTGATCACTAATAGAAGAGAAACGTTGCATGTTATTTGCGCGACTTTACTCAGATGAGAAAGACCAATAAAAGGTTTAGATTAAACTTGTCTAGAGTTTTCACCATTCATTCCAAATCTGACATGTCCAATGCTTAAAGCTGCTCGCTCTCAGTTGCCGTTGACAAAAAAAATGACATAATAATATATAAATATAAAACTAAAGGCTAAAATCAACAATAGAAGTAAATATCTAGGTAGGAATTGAAAATGCTGTTTTTACGGCACCGCTACACTATATGATTATTTATATTTGAATGTTAAACGCGTTTGCAACGCTTTATTATTTCGTAGCGTATTATTTCAAATTTACAGATATACTTGACAGGAATTTATACTTGAACCTTTTTATATGACTATAATGTTCTAAAATATGTTATTTTCATACAGTTTGAAGAACATTATTTTTTTACCAAAGTCTGAGAGCGAGCAGCTTTAATACAGTACTCGTAGACAGAAAAACCTGTTTCTAGCGGAGTTCAGGTTTCAATTACAGAAACTGTAATTGACAGTTCGCAGATTTAGTTAAAACCTGAATTCGGCTCGTTATTCACGCAGCAGTTGACATTTCGAGAAAGATATTAAAATGTTTTGACTTGAAAATGATTTAAGAATTAAAAAAGGGTATTTGACTGAGTATGAATTGTCACTTTCTTTGTGTGAATGCCAAATACGTGTTGCTGTTTAAACTTGATACAAACCGTTTAAAACTGTTTGTTTCAACGGTTATTGTTGCTGTGAATGCTGATTCGTTTTGATATAAAAACACGGATCCGAAATAAACAGACTTCAAGATGTTGACTGATTATAACAACAGTCACAACAAGATCAAAATACAAAAACATGATATGCTATAATCACTATTTTTAAATCAGTTCGTCTTTTTATCTATACTTTCAATGACGATTTCCTGTTTTCTAGTACTGTCTGGAGGTTTAGTATATTCGCTGTTGTCATTCACTGGTGGATTACCTTTGACGTTCTTAGTTTTTGCTTCACTACATTTTTTAATTACAAACGTCAGAATAAGGATAATTCCTCTTAGAATAAATAACACTAAATCACAAATCAATGTGCTCACTTTTCTCGCAGACAGAAATATCAATGACTTGAAATATTGCTCTGCATGCAATTTAAGACACATTTCATTTGAAAGAACTCGAATAACTGATATGTCCTTTGCTAGATCTATGGGCAACTCAGAATGGTTTGTCAACGAAAACACATCTGCACCATAAATAATGAGCAATGTAGTAACCTGTAGAAACCCAAGAGCTGCCGCTGTATGCAAGGGAGAGAACCCGTATTCATCCTGACAACTGACAGTAGCTCCGTGATTTAACAATAATTTTACGGAATCTAGATTATTTGTTAGTACAGCATAATGCAGCGCTGTCAATCCTGTATGGTTCCTTTGATTGAGATCAAATTCAGAACTGCGATACCGTAATATATACAGCAGTTCCATTACGTCGCCATCTTGAATTACAGCATTCAAAATGGAGTCTACCGGAAACGAAATACGTTTGGAATTGCTGGACGTCATTTTCGGAATAATCTCATCATCTTCACTATTATTTGTTTCGTCTTCCGCATCTTCATTGCCTTTAATGACTTCAATCGTTTGCATTGTGATGAGGTCTGAAACACAAAATAATGAGATTGTATTGACAGAAATAAGCAAAATGAAATATATGGTAATATATACTGAAAACCAGTCTGTTATGTAAGTAGCAAAAATTGATTATTACTCACAGCAAGTAATGTTAACAAGTAGAAAATTTCCTCTATGTAGCGTTCATTCATTGGTCAAAGTATGAACAACCAAGAATGGGAATGTAAAGGACAAATGTGTTCATACACTTACTAGGTATACAATAACGTTAAGAAAACAATGTCATTTTTTTACAATTTACCACACATTGCAGTTACAGGTTTATAGCAGTTTGAACCTGATCTATGTGCTTCACCCTCTTTTATTTATTTTAAGGTCTCTATCAAAGTTCAAGTTTAAGAGTACGATCAATTTTTATTGTCCTCTTGAATTAAACACTGATTTATACGGTGGCTGATTTCTGCCATGTCGAGATTTCGAGTTGGCTAGTTTTACAAATGTAATACATGTGCATCGTAGACGAAAAGCCGAAAATACCAAAACTCGATAAGAACATTTCGATTTGGCGGGACGAAAAGTAAAAACACGACAAAGAGCGAAAAAACGACAAAAAACTTCGTATCGAGTTTTCTCTGCTACAAGTCGAAATTCGAAAACACGACAAATAAAGGGCGAAAACTCGATGTATTAAAACCCACCAACTAAAAAAAAACAGACAAAATATACATCGTGTTTTCGCACTTTGCCGTGTTTTTGCTTTAAAAATCATTTTTAATTTATAATTGTTCGCTGTATAGAGGGTATATCTATTATGGTAGACTAGGTAAAACGCTGTTTGAATGTGTACGAATAGGTAACAAACGCTCTATCATAAAGCAATACAAAGAAATTACCAATTGTTTAAACAAAATTGGAATATGAACATTACTACTTTTTGTAAAAACCTCAAATAATGTGTACATTTTTTAATGTGGTTAAACTATTTCCCTTACTGGATAGACGTTGAAAACATCGGAACTCTCACTATGTTGAGGTCGTTTATGTTGTTGGCAGACTGCTTCCGAGATAAGATACATAACAGACCTTGCAACAGCAAAGAAACATTTTGGTCTGCTGCTAACTTGTTGACAGAGATAGTTCATTAACATACACTTAACTGCAAACTTGCAGCTTTAATCTATACAACATGTAAACACTCTGAGATCCGCGAGAGAATATGCCTCTTGTTAACCACTTTCACAACTAAAGCAATGTCGATTATGAAACATCTGTTATAAACAGGTGATCCAAAGAAAACTATTAACAGCCACTTACCTACACTAAAATATTTTCCCGCAACAATAAAAGTGATAACAAATGCCAAAAACAATACTAACAAAACCAAACTTATTTATAAATCATTTAATGACAGATCTTAAATATTCATTGAGGCTAAAGGTTATTATTTCATGCTGGTTCCTAGTAATATAATATATTTATTATTTATCTTTTTGTCAAGAGTATTATCAAAGTATTTGAAAAATGTCTATACCTTTGTTTCTATTTACTGTGGTAAAATTGTCTTTCTAATTTCTGTACACTTTAAAAAATATGTCCACAAAAGTGCGGAAGTGTTTCAATACAGACAGTTTAATACTGTAACTGTTGACTGGTACTTTTGTCTGTAGAGAACATATGAATCCCAAGCACGAACGTTTTGCCCAATACTACCAATTATAAAATGTTCACTTTGCAATACATCCTGCGTTTCAGGTCAGACTCCACTAAATAACTTACTGTATATTTCAGCTCTGTAAGTATACCTTAACATTCGTTGAGCACTTATACCCAAATAAATAAATCGAGCCACTAGTCACACCAAAACACACACACACAAAATATGCCCCTTTTTATATACAAATTATATTATTTTTGATTCGAAAATTGCGCCAGACATGATGACATCATCCGAGGTCGTCTGTGGGATTTTTTATTTACCTTCTGTCAAAAATTATTCAGACAGTCATAGGGCACCTTAATATTAAGCAGACGTGTTGTTTTGCTCAACCAATTGTTACAGAAACAATAATGCTACCAATCATTTTGGACAAATCAGAGATGGTCCGCAAGTTGACTGGTTCCAAGTCCCGCCTACTTAATGGAGTCTTACCTTTATGTACAACTTTAAGACTATTTTTAAACTTTTCTTCTGAAGGCATTAACATCGTCATGAATAAGAGGAAGCGGTGTATGCAAATCAGCACTCAGTAAATACTAAACATGCGTAACTATACTGGACAGTAATGTCAAATCCGATATGCTTGTACTCGTGTTGAATATATCCAACGCATAAAAGAAGATAAACCCTGCGTAATGGTTTTAAAAAATGTTTATAGTATACAAACTGATATATCTTTTAGCAGATTTTACAATACCGTAAGCAACATCAGGAAATTTATATGGAATGTACCCATTGTACACTTGTTCCATGTATGTTCTTAGACTAATGGGAAGGCATTTAGTAACACTGCAAAATGGTTGTCCTTTGATATTAGGAGAAATGTTACAAAAATTCTCATCCAATTCCCTTCTTTCTCAGTTAAACGCATTTGGTATATGGATAAATATAAAATTCCTAGCGAAATGAAGCTATTGAATACTCTTTATTTACGGCAGTTCCTATGGAAGCCTTGGAGGGTCACTTTTGAGTTTCGACTTACGGGTGTTTTTGACTTTTAAGTTATGACTTTCAACTTTTGACTTTTGACTTATGACTGCTACTTTCAGACACTTTAAGAGGAATGGTCTGCTAAAAGCATAATGATCTGCTGTGACAATATAAACTGGGATTCGAACCTGTATTAAGGTTTTAAAATGATGTTTGTGCGTGCACTGTAACACTTTGTTTGCTGTAAATAAATGAACTAAGTTACTTTTGTCTTTGTCATTTATTTTAGTATCAATGAGCCGTGACGGCGCGTCGGAGGCGACCTTGGGAGCCTCCGCATGAGCGGCGACGCAACTCTCGGCTCGGGAGGCCTTGTGGGTGTCCTCTTTCTTTAATAATAATAATAATAATAATAATCTTCTTTTATTTAAAAGCTAGCTCATTAAGCATAATGTACATAAAGCAACTATTTCTTATCTACCAAGAGACCTTCTTCTAACAATGATAATATACTTGAGAATTTTCTTTAGCGGGGGTTGGGGACTTGCCCCCAGGCGTCAAGCCAACTATGAAGGAACTGTAAAAAAAGTTGAATTTTTTTGTTGCTATGGTAACTTTTTAAAAATTACTTTTTATGTTTTTATGTATCTATATGTTAATATCACAAGGTATACCGAAGGAAATTAAAGTGCTGTAATATGTATAAGTATATTGTTATTTGTTGGGTCCTCAGTAGCAGGTTCCTAGTATTACCTGAACCTGCCGCTGGAGGTCCTCAGTGAGGACCGTGTATAGGGTTAGGGTTAGGGTTAGGATTAGGGTTTCTTTTTTCATAAGTGATAAGTAATAAGTCAAAAGTCAAAAGTGATAAGTAATAAGTCAAAAGTCAAAAGTAATAAGTCAAAAGTAATAAGTCAAAAGTAATAAGTCAAAAGTCAAAACAAAAAGCGTGTTAAAACACGTTTTATTTTGTTACTATTGACACAAATGATGTAACTTTTATATATATATAATTGATTTTTATTAAAATCTTTTAAATAGAAATTGTTTTATTGAGTGTTGACGTGTTTATATTGTTCTAATAAAAACGCCAAAGGGCAATACAGTAGTTCTAGTCATAGTCAAAGTACGGCGTACAAAAGTCATAAGTCAAAAGTAAAAACACCCGCAAGTCGAAACTCAAAAGTGGCCCTCCAAGGCTTCCATAAGTTCCAGATTAAACTGCTTTATTGAGTAATTTTGGAGTGCTTGTAGTTAAGAGCTATAGTCTTTAATTACCACTAAAACGTATAAATATTTTGCATGAATGTCACAAAGATATGAATATTTCAAGTTTTCTTTATGAAGATCGACGATTCTCCGACCTTTGCTTCGTCAATACTAAAATATATAGACATATAATTCTATTTGAACTACTGTACATGCAATTACTTTACTACGGATTTCATGTTATATCTTTCGAAGTTTTAGTACAATGTACACTCAGTTCCAAAAGAAAGTGTGCACTTCTTAATTTTAAATATTTCCATATTAAGCAGACGTATCGGCTTCAATTTTCGCGCACTATATCTCATGTGTATTTGTCATCGATCGGTTGCAAAATCTAAAATGTTCGCCATATTGTACGTAAACAGATCTCAATTTTGGTACCAAATATATAGGCTTTCAGAAAAGTAGTCGATGAAAAATCACAGAAAACAAAGTGCACACTTTATTTTGGAACTGAGTGTATTTACTATAACTGCCAGAACGAATTAACTATATTTCTACAGAATATAATCCTTCACAGACATCTATATATGACAATTCTAGGTAACACAGACAGGGGGGTAATAATTCATTTCCTCTTTGTTACCTTTATTAAACGATGTGAATGTATTGTTGCAGTGATAAACTGATGCATTTATTTGATCATTGATTTCATAGAAGGTAATAATATTTTCGTCAGATACAATTGAAGCAAAAATATTTAATAGGAGGCATGATCGTCACTGAGAGTAACATATCGACACAGATTCGAGACTTTTGTACCCTTCACGTATACATGTGACACACCCACACACAAAAAATAACACTGACGACGGTATATAATCATAAAGTATTCAAATAAACGAGGTCATCACACCATAGAACAAACTTTTGGTTTTAATTTTGAACAAGAGCTGTTTGTAAAACATGTATACCCCCTTTGATGCAATCATTAATGTTGAAAAAGAAATACATGTGAAAGTCCTTAAAAAGAAAACAATATTTGGCCTTACAAAAAAAAATGTTGGCCTTAAAAAAAAAATTGACCTAAAAATTCATGTGGCCAAAAATAAAGTCCCGGTGGCCTTGACCTTTGACCTGCTGATCTCAAAATCAATTGGATCATCTGCTGCTTATGACCAACCTTCACACGAAGTTTCAAGATGCAAGGCCTACGTGCTCTTGAATTATCGTCCGGAAACCGTTTTTCTATTCCAGGTCACTGTGACCTTGACCTTTAACCTAATGACCTCAAAATCAATAAGGGTCATCTATTGGTCATTACCTAGCCCCCTGAACAAGTTTCAAGATGCTAGACTAATTCTGACTCCGGAACCGTTTTACAATTCCGGGTACGTGACTTGACCGACATATCCTATCAAAGGGGCTCGCTGGTCATGACTAATTTACAATTCCCGGTTCAAGGCTAGGCCCTTGACCTTCTGCGAGTTATCTCCGGAACTGAACCTGCACAGCTAAGTTTGAGGATTGTAGGCCAAAGCGTTCTTAAGTTATCGTCCGGAAACCGTTCTCTACCCACCGACCCACCGACAAATTCCAGGTCACTGTGACCTTGACCTTTGACATACTAAAATATAGTTTTAAAGGTTTTTTTAATACGACACACGGGTATATCTTGGTTGTCCAATTGTGACTTAAGAGCATTGATATTTGAAGGAATGGCCACAACATCAGACAGGATGGACATTTGAAGCAATGACCTTACAATCAAAACAGTGAATCAAGCATATCCAGTCGTCATCCGGAAGTAATTTTCTAATGTAGCACTACATATGCAACTTTCCATATGTCCCACAAATGAATGAGGGAAATTTTCAGAAATAAAGAGCGAAATACTATTTGAATTTAATCAGTGGAGAGTGTGTGCTCAGTAGACGTTCGTGTTGTTCATGGAAAGATATGATAAATAATTATACTAAAATACAAACTTCTACGATCTATACAAATCTACTTGCTTTCCAAAATACTCACAAACTTAATGGCTAGAACATTAGATCATAGAGTAATGAAGGTATTAAATAAGATACACTAATGGCTTCAATCAACTAACATGCATTTTATCCCGCATGAAATATAAACTACCACTTTATGAATCATTTTCGTGAGCCATTCTCATTACTGTTAACCATAAAGTCACGTTAAAACGACTTACATGTTGTATAGTTTTCACTCCAGTACGTTTAAGATTTAAATGATTCATCAAGTTGGAATTATGTGTCATACATTTCTTGGAAACACTCATTCTATAAGAGACAGGTTAAATAAATAGATATCACAGACTAAACTATCATTAAAATATGTCTGATCAGTGAACCATTCAGAATAAGAAATCAAGCTAAAATCAATATCAATTTCGCAGTCTTATTTTTTAATACTTATTTATTCAACTTTTCGCCTTTACGAATCATATACTTTGGTATAAAGATAAAGTATGTCTGTGCCATAGTTGCTTTACATTTCAATGTTTTAAAGTTTTATTTATGTTGTTCCGTCACTTTTATTTATTATAACTATCAATGTGCAATTTTGTTAATGTATAACGATTTGTAAACAATATGTATCGGCACTATTTTGTTCATAAATCGATAAAAATCAGTAATCACAAGATATTGTAAAAAATACGAGCTTTTTTCAATGTGTGTAGAGTAATGCAAAATCATACGGACGCATTTTCAAGAAATCATTTGCATATTCAAAATACCTAATATTATATGTATGTCTCCACGTGCTAAATATGGAAGCATAAAGGTGTTTAATTCCGTTGTTCAATTAGTGCGTTCCTAAGTTCTTGAAATGTCTGTGATTTTTAGGCATGTGCCCAAACCCGTCGCTGAAGAATGCCCCAATTATGCCATTTTGAATCTAGCTGGTCATTCCATTCTGACTACGGTTTCATCTTGATGATACTGAGTCACAACAAGACCACGGTGTGGTCTGGCACTGTCGTTCATTGAAAAGAAGTCAGCACCGACGGAACCGGTGAATTCGTCTCTTAACCTTGCCTACAGTCTTCGACATATATGTCCGTGCATCCGTGGAAAGATCTGTCTATACAAGAACTGGCCCTCCACTGAACCTGCCGTGCTCAAGTATACAACTATAACGAAACAGCTGGGTTTTCTCTCGCCATATTCGACGACGTCCATCGTGAAAATCCAAGCTGAATTTTGACTCGTCTATGAACAAAATGAAACCAAAGATATTACGTCTCCAACGTGCATGCCGATATGCAAACTAAACATGACGTCGTCGATGCCGTGGGGTCAAGGGCGGACTAACTATCGGTCTGCGAGCATGAATGTTGGCTGCCTGAAGCCATGACCTTGTCTTCTCCTGGCATCTCCAGACAACTGAGGCGACACGTTACGTTGCATTGCACAGGCAAGTAATGCTTCAATGCACGAGAACGTTAAATGTCGCCTAAAATGATTTGGCCGTAACCTGTATAATATCTAGTGCATTTATACTGAAATTTTCTTTTTTCATAGCAGATGTACAGTACCCTTGCATAGTCATCTGACACTTTAATTGACTGCTCAAGCCTTGCTATGATTACAATTAGTTTTTATTGCCATTGTGTTTTTACTTCTGATTTATCACGTTGTAAAATAGCTTCAACAGATCCTGGCTGAAGCATGCAGCTTTGTAGTAATTCCTCGTGTATCGGAATATTCAAATTTTCCAACATTATATTTTGCTTTCAAAAGACAAAAAATTTTGCAAAGGCGTCACATCTTCTTCAATGTATTTAGTATCTTGTTACATTTGATGGCAGATCTAGTATAAAGAAATGAATATTATGGTATTTACAACCCTGCCTGATCTGTGCCAACGCATAACGAGTCTATCGAGGCGGTAAAACAAAGAAGATGCGCTGCGTTCTTAATTGTTCTTGATGAAGATCTCAGAAAGTGAAACTTTACTTCTTACTGTATGCGACTGAATTATTCTCCTGACTAGATGGATACTGAAAAAACCTTTAATATCACTTTGTACAAGCTACTGCCGTATCTGGCAGACTGCCTCTGAGATGAAAGATAAATAACAGATCCAGCAACAAGAAAGGAACTGTTTTGTCTGCTACTTACATTTTGACTGAGATATTTCATTCATGGAAAATCAAACACAATCTAAAACATGTATATTCGTCTGCATTGCACAAACAAAATGTCTCTTGAGAACCACTTTCACATCTTATAATTTTTTTATATAACATCTGTTATAAAGTGGTGTCTACCAGTGTACTTGTACGAGCATTTCGCCCGTCTCAATCATATTTCGGTCGTATTTACCGGCGGGCAGTTTAATAAGTTTACTTAACCGTCGTTCCTGGGAATGACCAGTTATACATGCCAAAATAGCCCCATATACTTTATAAAATAATAAAATATGTTTTTCCAGGATGATTTTTCCCTGCGTTATTGCCCTCTCGATTTTTCATAGAGATAGTGCAAAGCCCATGCATGTCAGAGGTTTACTTATAAACGTATTTTGTTCACTTTATTTAGTGAATAACGTCATTATCAATGTATGCTAATTTTCGGCAGCTTTGAAAAAAACCCTGCAGACTGAGGTAGTACAAAATAATTAGTACATGCATTACACTTTTTGAAACAGAAAGAGAAACCTTTTACTAACGTCACATCATCTTGAATTTGTATCATGTTTTGCGTTTTGTAAGGGTAGACCTGTTTACTAGCAATGAATACATACTATGATATTTATAAGCATATGTAAAACGCTGCTTGAAATTTGCGAACAGGTACGAGTGCTCTATCATAAAGCTATCGAAGCGTTACATACAAAGAAGTAACGCATTGTTCTAAAATATTCCAGATGATGATCTCAGAACATGAAACTCTATTTCTTTTTGCAAAAACTTCAACTAACATGTATTCTTTGGAGTGTGGCTGAATTATTTTCCTAACCGGATAAGTGCCACTTTGTTGAGGTCGTTGCTATTACTGACAGACTGCCTCTTGGATATAAAAGACCTTGCAACAACACAGTAGCATTTGTGTTTGCCGCTAATATTTTTGACTGAGCTATTATAATCATTGGAAATTAACCGCATAGTTCCAGCGTTACTATCTTCAGAAATATGTTCAAAGCAGACAAAAGAAATATTTTAGAGCAAGTGCGATTTATTTTCGTTAAACCAATTCAATTTCTTGAACCTGTTACTTTACTTTCATTTCGTTTTAGTACGATTTAATTGTCTTTCAAATGTGTTTCTATTCCTCAACATTTCAGAATGTGTGTTCAAATATGCAGAGGCATTTAAACTATGGAATACTTAATAATGAAATTGCATCTTTTTAAGCTTACGCTAGTCTGTAAAGGTAATATATTGCAAACGTATTTACATTTTTCAGCTGCAATAATTATATCATATAAAAATCTTAAAATTTGACAATACGAAATAAAATCCATTACTAAAAAAAAAGTTTTATTTAATTTAAAAGCTATTCCACAAGCATTACCGCTGTCAAAAACTAAAAAAGTAGTAGAATTTGTGAACAATTACCCAGCGAGTCCCAAAAGGCATTATATGGAGTAAGACAAACTTGAATAAAATGTCTTTTGCATTCAAATGTGTTGCCAAACGTAGGGTCGCCATGCATACTATTATAATAATTATAAGTCAAATCGAATATTCTTTAAAAAGTGTTTGTGTACGAAAATTTAAACGTGTATCCATAATGAACATATTCAAAAAATGAGAAGTGGTGTGCACTGGTTTTTACAAAATGTGAACATTACAACGAAAAAGTGATAAACATATTCAAATGATCTCTTTAGACTGTGTAAGTACAATAAGCCACATTACGAATAACACATGGAATAAGGAGGCGGGAAAGTTATTAGTAGAAGATTTATTCCACGTAGATGTTATGAAGATACAGACTAATGGAAAGCCATTAAGTAATCCTGAAATGCATTATATGGAATTAAGAGACATATGACATGCAGCGTGATAATCTCATTTAATTCCATTCAAATCTCGGTAAAACTCATTTGATGTATGGATAAATATTTGATTTCTACCGACATGAAGTTCCTGATTAATCATAATTATATACGACAGTTAGATTTAACATAGTTTGCAAGTAATTTATTGAGAATTGTGCACAGTTTATCGTTATAAGCTATTTACTTTAAGTGCAGCTACTATGCGTTTTTGCACGAATGTCACATAGATACAAATGTTTCAGTTCTTCGCGCTATTTGTTGTTGTATTAAGATCGACGAACCTTCAAGTTTTTTTCTTCAACATTAAACTATATATAGCCACACATATGCAACTACGCTACTACTGAACACGAATATTTAAACTTCACTTCTTTTCAAAACTGTAACTTAAAAGTGTTAGTACTTACAATTACCGCCAGGACAAATTCATTCCAATACTCAAAATACAATATGTCACAGACATCTACTTGATGACGATTCCCCCATAACAGACACATTGGGGGTAATAATTCATTTCCTGTTTGTTACATGTATTAAGCGATGTAATTATATTGTTGCAAAGTATAGGGATGTCCTTTATCAGTGGATTCATAGAAAGTGATAATAAATTCGTCAGTTTAGATTGAAGCTTACAAATTGATTAGAAGACTCAATAGTGCCTGAGAGCTACTAAAATAACATAATTCGCGCATGTTCGTCGCACACTCCTACAAAAATCATACTTCCAACGATATTTAATCGTAAAATAATGATACACATAAGCACGAGGTAATCACAACACAGAACAGGCGTTTGTTTCTAAACTTTATAAATGCATATCTGTATATCTTGGGTGTTAATGTCTTTATTTACATGAAATATGAACATAAATCTTAGCTAGTCGTGAACAATCAGCATCCTACTCAATTTAGTAAATTACACCACTGGTGAAGGGACCGCAGACATGTCTTGTCTGATTTCATTAAATAAAGTGATAAAATGCACATTACAAAGAATGCGACGCTTCTGTATTTCGTGACTAAATATCTATGTATTGAATGATTGAAAGTCTATAATTAGATAGGTCGATAAACTGAGATTCGATTTAGTAAATACGAAATATTTAAGCAAGTTATTCTACACAACTGTCAACCATAGGCATAATTATTTTGGCAATTCATACAAAACTAAAAACTGACATTTTCATTGTAGATAGTGGCTTGCTATTGTAAGTGGTGTTTCCAAAACTCGGCAGGTAGAACGTACTCCCTAAATTTTAAAATAGTTATTTGTTTTAAAAAAATTTTTTTTTTTTTTTTTTTTTTTTTATTCAAAAAAATTTCCAGTTATTTTATATGGTGTTTTGCTTTAACACTGGGGCAGTTTTCAGAAATCGGCCTGGATAGACTGGCTCTGAGCAAAACTGATAGATATTCGTAAAGATTTCGGCTGGCTGAATATTGGAAAACAATGCATAGAAATAACCAACGATGGCCAACGTTCTGTCTTATTTTAATCTAATTCCATGGCGATGTCTAATAAATTTTGTAGTCATACTTTTTGTCATCCAAGTCACAGCTGGGTAGTCTGTGTAGAATTAGATGCTTTGCGCATGGGTATGGCCAGACTAAGGTTTGAACAGGCTGTAACTTTATTTCTAAGCAATTGCGATTAGATGTCTGTTATTTAAAACATAATAGTTTAAAATTATTAATTTTACATCGATAGTACAACAAGTTCCTTAAACTTATATCAACATCATGATCGGGTTCAGCACTCGCGCCGACAGAAGAAATTATGGAGGTCGCGGGCAAATGGCGCTGCGGTATTCGAACACACGACCTCTGACTTCGAAGTCTGGTGTTCGACTTACACACCCAAACGCCTTGAATTAGAACAATATTAAAGAATGTGCGTTGAAGTTACTGTGTTTAATGCTTAGTCTGAAAGCCAGGACAAAGTATCTTGAATAGCTTGCTTTCACTACACTATTCAATGCTTAATTATCAGCTCTGTTGGCATCTTAAAATCAGTCCAAAAAACAAGAAATAGTGAAAAGAGCTACTTTTACTGAAAGCATTTCATCACTGTGGCTATAAATTACATTTTAAACGATAAATACACTTAAATACCTGCAGACTGTTTCTCTGTGGGTGTTGAAAGTATTCTGGCACTATAGTTAGAAAAAACATCGGGTGCTATTCAACTCAAGATTTATTTCCTTCTCATAACATTGATGTCATAGAAAAAGTCTCAGGTCAGAAAACTATAAACTTGCGGTCCTACTCATGTAAAGACGTATACCTATTTCAGGGCGAAACGTACAAACAATAGCGTGCTTTACCAAAAAGAAAGTCATTTCTTAAGTTTGATTTCGGGGAATATGTTTATAACAAAGAGCTTTTGTAAAACAAACGAATATACACACTTGAATCAGTAGAGAGAATGTGAGAATGGCAATACAATCGGAAAGGTTAAACTTTGAAACACTGATCTTACAATTAGGGAACATCAACTTGTCACGGGCACCAACCATGTGAAGCTTGAAGAAAGTCAATTACAAATTTCAGGAGATATCGCCCCAAAAAAAATGTTACTATGAATTTGTCCTGTGATAGAGTGCCATAAAATCAATAGGGGTCATTTACGTATAGACAGCAAGCATAATGAGATCTTTGAAACAAATTCTTGAGTTACCTCCTGAAACCATTTGGTCTACAGACTGACAAACAAACGGACCAAGTTACATTAGCAAAACAAAGTACCCTTTAAAAAGATCAACAGACCAACATCGACATATATATACATATGGTAGAAACTCACAACTTAAATTTAAAGAGGAAAAGACAGCGTAATTCATGCGGAAAGGCTATTTGCATTTAATTAGTATTTTGATTTCCACGTTGTAATGTAGATGGAAATATCTATACTAATGCTCTCATACTTTATCTAATGTAATGTAAAATCAAACTCCTATGATCTTCCTAAATCCTTAAGGTATCAATATTTTAACCTTATCTACAGATAGAACATTAAATTCGAGTGTAGTGAAAGCAATAAATAGGAAATACAAACTAAATATCAAACAGTCATTTTCCTGAGAAATTATCTCCCAAATGAAAACTATGTCGTTGTGAAACAATAAAATCTTTTCAATACTGACAACCATACAGTACAGTTACGTTTAAACGACTGATTACGTCTGATATAAATTTCAATTTAACTCAAATTTCACTCAAATACGTCAAGAAAGTGATACATAAAGTTGGTTTATATGTCCTACATTTCTTGTAAACATTATGTCGATCAGTGGCAGACGACAGAATCACGCTTTAAACTAAACACATATCACAATGCTAAGGTTGATGGTATATCTGCTATATCTGCTATATCTAGAAATGAATAATCCTGGGATTTGTGAGAAAACGTAACGAGCAATCTGTTACACGTATAAAGCTATCAAAGCGGTAAATACAAAGAAAAAAGACATTGTTTTAAAATATTCTGATAATGATCTAAGAACATAAGATTCTTCTTCCTGTTGTTAAAGCCTCAATCAATATGTACTCCTTGGAGTGCGGTAAACTATATTCCTGATTAGATGCATACTGAAAAGCTTGAACTGTCACTTTGACGAAGTTGTTGCCGTTGCTGGCAGACTGCTTTTGAGATCAAACAGATATATCAGACCTTGCAACAACATAGTAACATGATTGTATATAGCTAACATGTTGACTGAGATTTTTCATTCAAAAAGATAAACTGCACAAATACAGTTTTATTTTAACACATTTGTATACTTCTGATATACACGAAAGAATTGGCAATATGTAAACCACTTTCATAACTACAACTAACAGATGCTCTAATGAAAACTGTTAACAGCCACTTATCTACCAAAAACTATCTTCTCGCAACAATTAAAGTAGTTACACATGCCAAAATCAAAACTAACAAAACTAGAAGTATTTATGAATAATTGATAAGTAACTTATTGTTGACTGCAGCTGAAAACTGTTCTAACATCAGATATTGATGATGTATTGATGATGTACTGATGATGTATCTTTCTGTCAAGAATATGATATAAACATGTATATGTATAAAAGTATTTCAAAAGTTATTATACCTGTTGCTATATTGTTGTTGTTGTTTTTACTGCGGTAAATTCTAATGTCCTTTTATTTATTCTTAATTACAAAAGTGCAGAAGTGAAGCACGTGCTATTGTAATTGTATCTCTTAAAGTTTAGGTTTGTCATTGGATGAACCCCAATTATACACTCTTAACAATACAGTCAAATCTGTGGTGTTAACCACTTCCAACGAAAGAATACTGTGATTAAAACTAACAGGAACAACACAATGAATCATCTTTAGTGAAATCAACCTTTTATAACTGTCAAGAGAGACAACTTTAGATTGTTCCGTCCATAGGTCTTTGACTGTACTTACCGTTTTAAAATTAAAAATACATGTATTTAATGCCTAAATTTTAAACCTAAGAGAAGTAAAGTGCGAAAAGGTAAAGAATCATTTCACTAAAGGGTACTAATTTCAGGTGGAAATCCTTTTCTGTCGACAAAGCCATCTATGCTTAACTTGTTGCACGATTTTGCGACACTTAACGTCCCTCCGCGTCGGATAAACGTCAGATACATTCACAATGTCAAAAGACTTAACCTAGATTTAAGACTGTCTGGGAATAATAAAGCAAAATATCTCTGCATTTTAAGGTTCATATTTTCACGTCATAATCCCTTTCACTCGGTCTTATTTCACTAAAGATTAAGACTATCAATTCTAGTTGCATAACAATAAAGCTCATCCCCCTGTCGGATAAATGTCAGAATCCATTCACAACATCCAAAGACTTAAAGGCCATGAATATCCGCCTAACTTTATAGTCGACTTTATCAAACAAAAGACATTCTCTGATTTTTTTCCTACTTCTAGATCTATTTGTCTTGCACTTTTCACCTTCTGCATTGCGAAAAGTTTACGATAGAGCGAACATCCATCACGTTCTGAAATTAGTAACACTGATTTTGTCTCCGGTTTAAACTCTCGCAGACTGTGATAGTTATGCCAAACGGCTTTTGAGCTTTGTTCCTTACATGATAAAGGGGGGTTATTGAACAGGAGACACGGTAGTGCTAAGGTTATTAAACATCGCACTTCCTTTATTTCTTCTATTACTATGTCTAATATCAAGTGAATGTGATTCATGGATTGGAATTATCTTTTGGAAAAGCATAATTTCATAAGATATAGGAGGATGTCGTTTACATGGTAAATTTCACGCTCGGGACAGGAAATATCTGGTCGAACGGACGTACTCACGAGACGGACTCTCTGAGCTTATTTCTTTGATCTTTTTTAATGTCACAATATAGTTTAGACCCAACAATACCATTTTAACCTCACAATGGCAGAATAAACTCAAAGAATCCCAAGCACAAAACCTAACCCCCTCGTGTGTCTCCTTGGATCGTACGGACGGGCAAAGATGCGATACCGGAGGCCTCAAAATGAATGATAGCAGGGTATGCAAATACTTATTCAGTAAGTCCTAAAAAAACATAACAGAAAGTAAAACAAACTTTTGGGAAACATGTTATGCTCTCTCATTTGGTTTTTGCATCAACTGATAAACATATCAACATATTATTAGTTCAGATTCTTTCTCAACCCAATGTGCTATATTCCTAAATACATATGGAATTTGGAAGTAGATCATTGTTCGATGTCGATCAAGATATAATTTGACAAATGGAAAGTCATTTAGAAACACTGCTATTCCTTTTCAATCATATTAAGCGAAATGTGACAAAAAATATAATGATCTCATCCAATTCCCTTCCGGTCTCAGTAAAACTCATTTGATGTATGGATAAGTACATAATTTCTAGCGTAATGAAACTGCTGAACAATAACACTAGCATTTTTTAACCGTTGGTTCAATAAAACTGCAATTGCAACAAATACGCAAACGTGCTCAGGAGTGACTTAGATGAAAATGTTTCAGTTCTTCGCTTTATTTACAATTGTATAAAGATCGGTGATGTTTTAAAAACTTTATTCTTCTCAAAATATACAAAACATACATAGTGAAATATACTTGAATTCAGTTACGTTACTACGGATCCCGAATATTCAAACCCGACTTCAGTTAAAAACTTTTAAGTATATCTTTTACAGTTTTAGTACTTACAAAAATACCATTACTGCCAGGCCAAATTCATTCTAGTACTACGGAAAACTATCTACCACAGACACCTAGATATGATGACCCAAGATATTAATTCATTTTTCTTGCTTGAAATATGTGTTATGAATGTGAGTATATTGTTGCGATTGGCAGCTATTGTCCGTCATCATTATATTCTACGAAACTGATCATATTTAATTGTCAGTTCCAATTGAAGCTGAAACACTGATTGGAGACTTAATAGTCTCTATGAGCTCCTGAAAATATTGGAGACTTTGTAAACCTCAATCACGCACGACCTACACGTGATGATATATAACACGTCACAAGACAAAATTACAGTTTATTATTTCTAATTTAGATTTTAATTCTATATTATACACGGCTATATAATGGTTATCAATGTGTATTAACATGACATATGAACACGAAGTGTAGCTTGTCATGCACGATCATCAGTACCTCAGAAGCCAACTTCATTTAGTACAGAGAGAATGTTTACAGAAAGAAAAACAGACATATCGAGACTGATTTCATGACGGCAAGATGATAAAATGCGAACCCAACAATTTCGATATATTGAATGGTTGAAAATCTATAGTGGGTCTATTTTAATCTAAAATTTAAATTTTGACACACGAACTATTTAAGTCAGCAAGTCCTAAATCCTCCAAAAATGTAAAACATGAAACAGATCCTGTCAGCAAGTTCTAAAAAAATCTTAAAAAATGACGCATTCTTTGAAGATGTTGGCTTGCTATCGTAAATGGTTAATTAATATTCTGCAAATGTGAAAGATAATTATGAAAACGACGATGGGACGAAGTCTACTTAATATTAACAAATGGTAGAATGCTAGCATGCATACACATAAAGCCGACGGAGAAATAACTGAATGACTAATCAGTGTGACCAAAAGGAACGGAACAACTGCAGCTCACTACAACTTTCGTTGGACAACAAACTACATTGGTCAGCTTTCTTTGTCATCCAAGTATTATCCCCTGAGGTACAGGGCTATGCTGAAAATACCTAAACTCAACAAAACGATAAATTATGCAAGTGATACTTTTTCCGGCAATCTTACAGCTGGGTACTAGTCTGATGCACATGTGGGCTGGCCTATGTGACCTGACAGAGGCTTCCTTCGTTTTATTTTACTTCTAAGCAATAACAAAATGTGACTTAGCTTATTTTTAAACCCTTAGCGTTGTGGTAACTGTTTTTAGTGAGAAAATAAAATTTCTTAATTCAGTTCATCCAGTATACTGTTCAATATTTCATTATCTGCTCTGTCGGGAACTTAAACTCATTCAAACACGGAACAGGGAAACAGCTGCTTTTACTGAATTTGTTTTCATCACAGTGGCTATAGATTACACTTTACACTATAAATATATTTATACACCTGCAGACTGGTGAGAGTGAAATCTAGCTTATGTGGGTGTTAGAAGTATTTTGGAATCACTTATAGAACAGATTTGTTAACAATCGTGCTCTGTGCACATCTCGCTCAAAGTTTTATATATTTTCTACAAAAACAAAGTCGGAATGCTTGTACAATATTTTACATTTTCTACAAAAAAGAGTAAAACCATCTCACAGTTTTGATCGTGATTGTGTAGTCAACATAAAATGTACAAACTATAGCGTGTTTTTTTTTAAACAAAAAAAAAACTTTCTAGAAATTTTGATACTGTAAAATGCATTTGATGATCACAAGAGTCTTTTGACATCGTCCATCCCCACGATAAGTGGATGTTATTGGGTGAAAACTGACCATATGAAAGGCCTTCAATCACTGAAAAGTCTTTGAACCACAACATGCTAATAATATTACATCTAATCCTTTGAAGATTTCTCCAACGAATTCGCCCAGACAAGTCTGTGTTACGGACGTTAAAAACCCCTGCACGAACACACCATCGAATCAGTTGTTGCAAGTATTAATGTGATATAGCTAGCATTATATAAGTCATTGTGACCTTGATCAAAGAATGACCACAAACTCATAGCCTTTTGTAAAAATGACCTAATGAAGAGTAACTATCATGATAATTTAAATGTTATATAGCCCGTAGAACATTTTCGATAACGATCTTACAGTGACTATGTCTTGTGATAGATTGCCGCCCCCAATCAAAATGGATCGACGGCTACCATCATGAGAAGTTTGGATTGAAATTGCGACAGTGGTTATTGAGCACCCCCAGAACGTAGTCTACAGACTAACATATGAACAAACCCACATAAGCCTTAACCGAAGTGGTCTTAAAAGATTTACAGACCAACTGAACATCATAATTATACATCACATTTTTATGTGCTTAGGCGTCCCAAGGATGAATGAAGAAAATGTTCAGAAATGAAGGGGGCGTACTTTATGCTTAAAAGCTATTTGCATTTACTTTGTGGAAATGTGTTCTGTGTAGAACTATTGACATCGGATAAATACTTCTTGAATTAGATGAGCGCTATATCATAGTGGTAAAACAATGTAGTTATGAATGATGTGAATATTCTTGATGGAGAACAGAACATGCAACTTTTTTTCTTTTTGTAAAATGATTAAATAACTTTTGTTCTTTGAAGTGTTGAATTATATCCTCACTGGTTAAATGCTAAAAAAGTTTGAACTGTCACTATGTTGAGGCCGTTGCTTTGCTGGCAGACTGCCTCTAGATAGATCTTACAACCGTGTGTTAACATGTAGACGGGGATATTTCATTAACGAGAAATTAACTGCATAGTTGCAGGTTTAATCAGTTACATGTAAACACTTCTGAAACTCACGAACATGCCTCTTGTGATCGACTTTCACAACTTTACCAATTGCCGAATATGAAACATGTGTTTCTAAATAGTTGATCCAAAGAGAGATATTACAGCCTCTTATCTCTATCGAAATAATTCTTTGCTACAATACAAGTGAAAACAAATGCCAAAAACAAAGTATACTCAAAGTATAAGCAACTTAAAGCTGCTCACTCTCAGTTACCATTGATAACATTTTTTTCAACAATTGACATACTTATTCATGAATATAAAACTAAAGGCTAGAATCAAAATATAAGGAAAAATCTAGGCAGGAATTTGCAGAAATCGATTGAAGATGTCGGTTACACGGTACCGCTACACTAAATGTTTATAGCGTTTGCAACGCTTTTGACTTTGGTAGCGTATTTTTTTTTAATTTAGGATAAACGTGACAGGATTTTTACTGGAGCCTTTTTATAGACTATATGTCCTAAAATACGTTATTTACATACAGTTTGAAGAACTTTGTATTTTTTTACCAAAATCTGTGAGCGAGCAGCTTTAAATAATCTCTGAGACTGTAAGTTGTTATTTTAAACCGACTACCTACTGTTAGTCTTCGTGTGAAGGAATTTTTGTTTTAACTTTTTGTGACTGCGGCTATATACATTCTCTTTCATTGAAAGGTCCAATAGTAAGCCCCTGGTGTGTATCATTTCCAGCAAGTATTTTTAAACTGTATCTAATAATTGACTAAAGCATGTTATATAATTAAGGCTTTAGCAAGAATGAAGTGCCATATTTGCAAGACTGCAGATATATAATCATTAAACTTTGGGTTTAAACTTACTGTTTTCGGCAAAATAGTAAAAGGACCACCCAGGTCTTTTTAAATTACTATAAACCTTTGTAAAATAGTTTACCAAGGTTGCTTGAAATTTGAGATAACATTGCTTGTCAATCATGTTCAAGATTTGGGTTGACCTTTGAAAATTTTGATATTTCATTTTCTTTGATATTTACGAAAGCCGAGAAGGGTCAAATAAAAAACAAAAAAAGAGGAAATAAACGCGTACGTACGAGAATAAAACGCGTACGTACGAGAATAAAACGCGTACGTACGAAAAATAAACGCGTACGTACGAGAATAAAACGCGTACGTACGAGAAATAAACGCGTACGTACGAGAATAAAACGCGTACGTACGAGAAATAAACGCGTACGTACGAGAATTAAACGCGTACGTACGAGAATAAAACGCGTACGTACGAAAAATAAACGCGTACGTACGAGAATAAAACGCGTACGTACGAGAATAAAACGCGTACGTACGAGAAATAAACGCGTACGTACGAGAATAAAACGCGTACGTACGAGAAATAAACGCGTACGTACGAGAATTAAACGCGTACATACGAGAATTAAACGCGTACGTACGAGAATTAAACGCGTACGTACGAGAATAAAACGCGTACGTACGAGAATTAAACGCGTACGTACGAGAAATAAACGCGTACGTACGAGAAATAAACGCGTACGTACGAGAATTAAACGCGTACGTACGAGAATTAAACGCGTACGTACGAGAATTAAACGCGTACGTACGAGAATAAAACGCGTACGTACGAGAATTAAACGCGTACGTACGAGAAATAAACGCGTACGTACGAGAATTAAACGCGTACGTACGAGAAATAAACGCGTACGTACGAGAATTAAACGCGTACGTACGAGAATTAAACGATATATATTCAGTGTGCTTTGTAGGTATGGCCACACCGGGTAAAGGATATGTGAAAGTTACAAAAACGATTTTAAAAACTCACAGTTTACAGTTTTAAGGTGTATTTCGCGAGTTTTTACACATATTTCCACTGTACAGTATATAGAAGCTCTATGATACTGCTCATTATTTGAAAAAAGTTCCTGTTTCAAAGTGTCATTAAAGGTATCTTCCTTAAAGTCCCAGGACCACAATTACAAGTAACTCTTATTTTACGAAGAAAGATGTCTTTACCGGCGGTAATGACATTTATTTATACCGAAAACATTCCTAACTTAAATGTTTAAATCGATGTATATGTTCGAATTATAGAGCAGTACTTTTTTCCATGATATTGTAAAAAATAAAGACTTTCTGGCAACTCTTTTTCGTGAAGAAACGATTTGAATACAAAAGGCATGAATATGTCAACATTGTTTTAGAGTGAACATAATTATATCATTATCCTATAGTATATTTATTTTACAATATCAGTAAATTCAAAGAGATTCTGGGACTTTAACCACTTATTTTTAAAAGTGTGTGCCTATGTGATCTATGTCCAGTTATTGTACTGATGAGCTGAGACGTTAAACCACTGCTAAATTCGTTTATTAAATCATGAACACTTGAAACCACCATGGAAAAGCTTATGACCTTGGGTTTATTAGTTCTTGATTCGAGTTCATGAACTAGTTAGGAATGATACAGTTCTTTTAAAATACCGGTATCGAATGTTTCAATATTGTTCAATATTTGTCTGTGTAGTAATCAATACATGTACATGTATTTTTCCTTTTTATTTTTCTGCCAGTGTGGAGTTGCGAAGGTATTTTTCACCTTCCGTGTATTCATTCAAGTGGTTTCGAACGTTAGCACTATTTATTGCTTAAAGTGACTATAAGAGAGAAAAACTTGAACCTGCATTGTTGTTGTTGGAGTTTAAAGCCCGTTTCAACCGTATTTTGGTTATTTTTACAGGCGGGCAGTTTACCTAGCCATCGTTCGTAGGAAGATGCAGTACTAGAGCCCTGCTGCCAACTTTCTCTCAAAGAGACATAGTCGGTAGCGGGACTCGAACCCATGACCCTAAATCTATGAGAAGTTACAATGATTTCAAGTCGGTGGCTTTAACCATCGGCCACGGAAGCCCTTGACTTAGAGAAAATTGGCAATTTTCAACTTGTGTTACCAACTAGAGCTATCACTGAACATGATGAAATTACCACCATAAACGCGCCTTGTCACAAGATTTCTCATTACCATAACCTCAACAACTATGTGATTAACCAAGATAGCCGAGAAACACATTATGCTCATCATCTTGAAAATGCTTCAACGGCCTTGGGGAATATAATACCATGACCTTATGTAGCACAATTAGAACATACATTATTATGTCTTGCATGTCATATCAATAATCTGAACATTTGACTCAAATTTGAAGGGTTACAGTATTTTGACATTTGACTCTGAAATGTGACCTTGACTTCTCCTTGGTGTGTCTCTTTCATATGTAAGTGATTTTATTCTCGTACGTACGCGTTTAATTCTCGTACATACGCGTTTTATTCTCGTACGTACGCGTTTATTTTTCGTACATACGCGTTTATTTCTCGTACGTACGCGTTTAATTCTCGTACGTACGGGTTTAATTCTCGTACGTACGCGTTTTATTTTCGTACGTACGCGTTTATTTCTCGTACGTACGCGTTTTATTCTCGTACGTACGCGTTTATCTCGACCCGTTTAATTCTCGTACGTACCCGTTTAATTCTCGTACGTACGCGTTTTATTCTCGTACGTACGCGTTTATTTCTCGTACGTACGCGTTTATTTCTCGTACGTACGCGTTTTATTCTCGTACGTACGCGTTTAATTCTCGTACGTACGCGTTTATTTCTCGTACGTACGCGTTTTATTCTCGTACGTACGCGTTTATTTCTCGTACATACGCGTTTAATTCTCGTACGTACGCGTTAAATTCTCGTACGTACGCGTTTATTTCCTCTTTTTTTGTTTTTTATTTGACCCTTCTCGGCTTTCGTAGATATTGTATTTCTTATACGGTTCAACTTTCTTTCAAACGTTTTTTTTAAGATTTCGTATACATTTTCGAAATGTGTCTACAAACATTCAATTGCATCTTTTTTTTAGACTAAACTTGTCTGTAGCGAACATATGAATCTTAAACAGATACTCCTGACAATACTTTCCATTTTAATACGTAAATTACTTCCTACATTTAATCTGAAAAACAATTTGATAACAAAAACGTTAACATTTTTTGCATAAAAGCTCATATTTTAGGTCTATCTCGTTAGACTATAAACTCTTGATGTATTGCACTGTTGTGTAACAATAAACTTCCACGTCGGATTATGCATTGACAAATGCAAAGACACTAATCCATCTCTGATTTTATATAGTCGTCCTTTTGAAGATAAAGGGGGAAAAAGAAGAAAAACAAAATAACTCTTCCTTTCAAATACCCCAAATACCTTTAAACATTATCCGAATTCTTACTACTTCAAGATCTTTTCATGTTACGCTTTCTATCTTCTTCATAGAGATAAGTATAAGATGGGGCGATTAACCGCCATGTTCTGTAATTAGTTACACGGAAATAAAATAATGTTGCCTTTCACTATATAGAAAACGGTAAAACACTAGCTAACTCGAGACATCTATGCTGACTTTATGCTACTGTTGAAAAACTCTCTTGAAGGGTTATGTTAACAACACGATCACAAACGGGTAACAGACAATGCCAATTATTACTTAGTACGTACAAAAACGTAGACAACCTTGGCTAAAACGTCAGTTTCGATTATTTTTCAAACAATGTGGGTATCTAACACGTTGCATGCCTTATACAGTACTAGGATAGTTATTTTACTGTACAGTACTGTCGAATCCCAAAATTATGCTTTACATCTGTACTTAATTGAAACTGTTTTAGGTATGAGACGCCTAAATACATTTCCATAGACTTACATTATAAGGGTTTCTTCCGGTGCGACTTCCCAAAATCTCACCGACTGCTGAAATGAACTTTATTTTGTAGATTCATCCTAGTCCCACATAAAAATAACAAAATTTATACTGTGATCCAATACTTTATGCCAGTAATTTGGAGCTCAATGACACCACCCCCAATTTTGTGGCAGTTTTAGTGGTCACCGACCAAATATGTCAGTATTTTCAAATACCAAATATTTTGATTATAATTTATATCCAGATTTTTCTCTTCATATTTCATTTGTGATCTATCATGCAGCGATTATTTCAAACTAATTTTTCTTGTATGCATCCACTTAGTTTCAGCCAATCAGCAATCAAACACATAGTGTAGGTCCGCATGTTCCCTAGACAAAATCAACTGCTTCCGCTTTTCACCGATTTAGGGGTCTCATACCTAATTTACGTTCAACGTAAACAGTGTATCCATTATGAACATATTCAAGCTATTAGAAAACAGTTGTGTTATTGTTATACTACACTTAGAGATAAATTTATAAAAGTCCAAGGATTTTTTAAAATTTACTGACATAGTAAAATGAATTTACTGATAGGATTATGATAGAATCATGTTCTATTCACTACGCACTCGTGATTTATTACTGCGCATCCGAATTCCACACTGTATTTTATTTAAGAAATAATAAATGCCTCCCTGTATTTTATCACAGACACACCTATCATTAAAATGTCTCGGACCAGTGCAAACTTTAAGAAAAAAGACTAAACTATTATTTATTTTCTAGTTCATGTGCTAACGGGTGTTTTATTGTGTGGGTTGGAATGTGATGCCTATCACCATTGACCCATATCACTATTGCATTTTAATTACTGTAATCATATTAAATTATGTTATTTATAAGATTCGCTTAAATAGGATGGTTGTGCGACGAGATGCTGACACCCTAGAAATGCTGACACCCTAGAAATATACTATGCCGATTTATTCCGGTATGGTTAAAATGACCGGAAATGCAAATCCGATATGCAAACATATACTGAAAAGTCAGCACGAGGTATTTCCAGTAGATTATTTGGCACATTTAATTTTTTCCGGTAACACATAGCTCCATAAGAAAGCTTGAAAAGTTGTTTTATAAGAAACCAAAACATCATAGAAGTGTCCAATGTGGCTTAAGTCATATATTATGGAGCGTATCTGTAGCTAGCTGGACTCACACGGGAGAACTTTATTTCAAGTTTCCCTGTGTAAAGTGAGTTAAGTTGAGCTCCTAACTCATAAAATCTACCACGTGACGAAGTACGCTCTCCTGACATTATGGATACTCATTTCCTTAACCATTCCAACTGTAACATAAATCTATGCGTCTTGCTTCCTGCAATCAAATTCATTTTCACAAAATGTCTATAGAAGTGCCCCATATCTGAAGTAAGAGTTAAATCCGTCCTTCGATTTCGTTCTTCGTTTCCGTGTATTAAGACTATTAAGGATACGTGATAGACATTTGTCTCCCAGACGTGAAAACGCGCGGTATAAACATAGCGCAATATTTTTTCAATGCAAAAATATGAAACACTTATTAACAACCGAAGTACAAAGACATATCAAAAGAGAGTAAAAAAAATTAAAGAAACACTTACAACTGGATATAATTATCTCACAACCTTTCAAAAAACAACCGCTGTTTACATTGCGGTGTAGATAAGAAGTAAACAATGACACGAACGCATCTCTAAGATTTATAAGATAAACAAGACAGGTCTGGTTGTCTTGTACGAACATGGCACAAAAACCAATCACTTACCTGTCAGTAAGTTGGTGGTGTTTTTTTTTCAGGCTGGTTTCTCTTCATATTTACGAGAACTCCACAGTCAGGAAATATGACAAAACATTGGAAAGGTTTCTTTGTAGTTAGTTCAGACTCTTTGTCTTTTATATGGATTTACACCTTTTAGAACATTTGGTTTTGGAAATGGCAGGAATACTTATATATCATTATTACATTATGTATGAACCCTAGAAACTTATTATTGTATAATACACAATGTACATACATTATTAGATATACTTATTATATATACAATGTTTTTGTTTGTTTGCACAAGTTCTCCCTATTACTCAAATTGTACGAAAACTGCTTTATTCCTAATTATTTAAGTGTAAGCATTAAGATTATGAATGTTTGAATGATATAAGAGGCATGTCCTTTCATATATTAGTAAACCATGCCCAAACACGAAGGCAAAGATGGCCTTATATCGCTCACGTGACTACATTTACCATACGCTACAATGCGAGGACAGCAATCGCATTGACAGGAACGGTTAATTTTAACGTCTTACTTTACACATTGCTACGCATGTAAATAAATCAGAAAACAAAGAAAAATAATGTCAGGTTTCACCACCTTTACACGTTTTGGTTACAAATATCACTCACCCATAAGTCAAGTAAGTTTTTAAGTCTCAGGATCATTGGTCTGTATTAACAGTATTGAATTGGTTTTATTCTACTTTTTTAGCCATTCTGTTACATCAATAAATCGCAATACGTATGGGTTAGCTGTATTGCAATATATTGCAATACGGGCCTGACCTTATCGTTGTACCCCTAATGCTTGGAAGCTATATACACGTACCGGGTATCGAGCTAATGCAGACGAAAAGTAAACAAAAAATCGATAATTAGTTTAGCAGAATATTATAATGTTTTTCATATAGCTTTACACGGAAGCCTCACTTATATACGTACAGGCGTTTAACGATTATCTGTTATAACCGCTTCTCAATACTGAATTAATGTGTCTGGAAATAAATCTGAATCTGGTCCCTTGTATTAAATGATTTGAAAACGTAACGTCCAGCGCGGAACTTTTTATATAAATTCTTTTACTCAATACTGCACAACCTCACTTACAATATTTATCAAAAATTATACAAACTTTCATGATCTCAACCCATTCCCTGGAGGTTACAATTGGTTAAAATTGGTTTGATTTCTGTGTAGAATAATAATTTCTAGGTAAATTGAGGTTGGCAAGATATTTATACGTACAAATGTACGAGACTACCTCTTTCTTGAGCTGTATGACACACTTACATGTAGGTATAATAGCCCGATGTATCAATAAGTACGTCATGATTTAATACCTCAGATGTATTTATAAATCATTCTACAGAATGTCCTTCTATAATGCGACAATTTCGATGTGCTGTATACATCACACGTATGTTGAAGCATGTCTTGATAACTTTAAATGAGCATTTCTGCAAATGAAATACTGCTACGATTCTTCAGATTACATCAGTCAGGTACAAAGAAAATGAGTTTTAGATAGAATTAAATCAGCCAGGAAACATTCAATCGATTAGTGACAGACGACGGAATCACAGTAGGTTACGAGATATATAACAGACATATAGAAACCTCAAACTGTCACCAACTCGTCGCAGACTAATGAACATACCGTGATAACAGATACAAAACTTATTGATATGTGACTTTATTGAGCCTATGACGAGATGCTGATTAACAAACAGTTCACACTATCCAATAGCGATCAATAGTACTCTTACTTGCATCAAAGCGATAGTTAAAGCTGCTAGCTCTCAGTTGCCGTTTGAAAAAATAAATTTTCATAAATGACATACTAATACATTAATATAAAACAAGCGCTGTGACCGCTGAAGGCCTGGGGGCTATAGGTTAACTCCCCGAAACAACTTTTGACATCGTGTTTTGCGCTGACCTTACCTAAAGCGCGGGTCGAAATATGCAGAGGACGAAATTCTATTGACAGAATGAATGATTCACAAATTTGGTGGCAGGAAGTTTGTTTTATTTAAAATTCACGTTAAATGAAAAATAATCATGCACTTTAAAATGTTTAGCCAGTACAATAATTGATCTGCGCTTTGTACATTCAAGCGATAGATCTGATGATGTGGTGAAAATTATTGTGTCCAATGAAGACCTTGAAACAGAAATAACAAAGATAAGCAATGAAATATAAATAGTATGTACAATGTGTATACGAGAACCAAAAATGTTCTGGGTTCCTTGTAGTTGTAATCGGTGAAACGTTCATGGGCCTCGACATGCAGCGTCCTCGAAAATGGCGGGTGAATTTGATCACGTTAGTTTCGAATGACTATTATTCTTTTTTGGCTTTTTTTTGGTAATATATATGTAATCGTTCGTAAATACAAAGTTGTCATGAAATAACTCATTTGAAAATCAACACAACTCTTACGAGCCTCTTTTCGTCCCTCTTCCGTGGCGTTATCTTCCGTAATAGCAACAGCCATTTTTCTAAAACGATGTATGCAGTCCGTAGCAATCCTTTCTGCAGTCGTTTGAGTTTATGTCTATTTTTTTTGAACATTTCTTATCATAGTGGCTCACGAAGTTGTCTGGTCTTCTTCCCTTTCGCAGCGCTGTTCGTTGTTTTCCACAAGCCGCTCTCGGGTATGCCCCCCCAAACTAGAGGCTATAAACAACACTACTAACTATAGGTATAAATGTAGGTAGGAATTTGCAAAAATCGATGACAGGAATTTATACTAGAATCTTTTAATATGACTCTATGTTCTAATATGCGTTATTTCCAACAGTTTAAACAACAGCTGTTTTGTTTTACAAAAAACTGAGAGCGAGCAGTATTAAAAAAACATTTTGAACACACGAATTCTGTATATACTATGTGTCAACATCCCAAAACAACACAAACCACGGTTCTAAACTAACTTATGCAAAACTACGTTCTTACAGTGCATGCATCTTAAGTATTGTCAATTATAGCCCCATATTTTCAGAGCGAAATGAGCATACAGTAAACTCCGTATATAACGACTCCGTATATAACGAAACTTCGGATATAAGAAACAAATTTTGACTGCCCGATTTTTTTTTCTTTTAGTTTATATGATTTTTTTATGGATATAACGAACTCCGATTATAAGGAATTTATTAACATGGTCCCAAGGGGTTCGTTATAAACTGAGACTACTGTACTTGTAATGCTGTAAGCTAGAAAATTCCTCTTGAACTTTGTGAATGTTTTTGCAAAAGGTTCGCACGAATTGACAAAAACAATTATTGCCTTAACATTACGTTTATTGGTGTAATTGTAACAATACAATGCATTATAAATGAAATAGTGTTGCGTTAAGTGTGAATTTTACAATGCTAGTGTATGCTACGTAGTTGTGATAATTAACTATTTATGATTTACGTAAAGGTTGTAGAAATCAGACAAAGACAATGACGGGTTCAAAGCTTACTTTATTTTTGTGTTTGATTTAATTCGATACGTAGAAATATTTGCATGTTTACATTTATACGACAATTTAATTAAAAGTGAATTGTTGTTGGCTAATGTTTATTATGGAGAATCATTTGAAAGTCGCGAACACAGCAACATTTTAACGGAACTCATCTAGCTTGAAAAGCTGTTACACTAGCTAATTTACCCCCATGAAACTCTGATTTTATTATCATCTTGGTTCTGACGTTATTGCCGTAGGCTAAACATATAGCTTCCGTCAAAAACAAACATACAATGTACATACATGATATTATTCTACCTGATTTAAGGGCCAAAACAAGAATGTCATTTTGCCTATCTTTTTGAATCATTTTTTCCAATTTGTTGGCATCCATTCAAACAACTTATCAGACAGGGGCGAGCATCCGTCATGTTCTTAATTTTTTTTACACACAAAACATGTGGTCGATCACGAGATTACACCTAAAATATCATATAGAACCTACAAAATATGGCTAGTTATGAAATCGTTGCGAGTTTGGATTTTATTTTTACTGCAGCAAAGGTGTGTACACACTCAGCTAGTGTGAAACAAATAACACTTTAACTTCGCTAGATAATAGAATGAATTGTCGTTTTAAGCATGTTGTACATCACACCTATAACTATCTTCGAACGTCTAATTTCTAACAGTTCAGTTCCAAAGAAAACTATTAGCATCCACTTATCTGTCAGTAAATATTTTCTCCCAACAATACACGTGATTGAATATTCCGTAATTATATCACAGATATACATATTGAACATCTCTGAACTATTTATAAATCATCATCATTGAATAGCTATCCACAGTAGCAGCTGTTGTTATGTTCAAAGTGATTTGTGCTACCAGATTATCAACAAATCAACCCAAAAAAGGGGAGCGGTGGTGTAAGGGTTAAAGGTGTCTGCCGCCCATCCTGGAGGTTGCGGGTTCGAGCTTCGCTCGGGTCACGACCGTACCACTTTATCTGACAATAGTATTGTTTCAGCCCAGAACGCAAACTCGAGAGTGATTCGATAAGTTTCAAGCTTTCTTCACAATCGAGCTAAAAATTATAATAAGATTAATATTTCGATAGAACCAGGTGTTTTACAGTAACTATAGAAATAGAATTTGATGTGCATAATGACTCCTACACTGTGAATTTAGATAAAACAAGTGGATTGTAAGTATTGTCATAAAATAATCCTTCAAGAGGTGTGGAGGATATAGTGAAAGACCTTTGACCTTTATCATCATTATGACATAATCATTTGATCAATGTTTGATGAAACTCTATCAAACGGTTACGGAGATATAGTCTCGTGACCTTTTAAATCTTATATGTGACCTTGGGCCATTCATGATTCATTTCATCTCAGTGAACTTAATACTTAACCAAAGTTTCAAGAAAATCCTTCAAACGGTTTGGGAGATAATAACAACATGACCTTTGACCCTAAATGTCACATTGATCTTCAGCAAACTTGGTTGAAACTTTGATATTGCAAGTTGTCTGGATGAGGTGAAGATTTCAAAATAAGCCTTCCATGGGTTAAGGAGATATGGTCTTACGACCTTTGACCCTGAAATGTGAGATTGACCTTTAGCAGGCAAGGTTGAGAACATATTTTCAAATTAGTCGATGCATCTAGAACTTACAGTCACAAAATACAAGAAAATAACCCTCTATTGCAATTTTCTGCCATAAACGTGACATTTACTTTAATGTTTACCCCGTCCCTTGGTGTAGTGTATGAGATACCATTGTGGACGGACAACAATATTATTAAATGTTGTCAAAATTGAAGTGACAGCCCGGACACGAGAAACTTGTTAATATATGTTTCATCAATGCTTCATATAAAAATGTGTTATTTCCCTTTCTCTATTCGGACACCACTTAACCCATATTTTTACAAAAAAAAAAATAAATTCAGGGGGAAAGTGAAATATTGCATATTAAGTAGAAAATTGTAATGTTTCTCACACGAAAGCTTCACAAACAAACGTACATACATGTACAAGCATTTAAACGCATTATTTTTTTATAACCTCTTCTCATTTCTGAATTGATGTGTCTGGAAATAAATATGAATCGCAGAATGTTTAATTTACGCCGACGGGTTGTTCTTATTTACTAGTAATCATTTGGAGAGTTTATGTAAACGTAACGTCTAGTACTGAAATCTTGATGGGAAATTCATTTACTAATACTGCGCAGCCTCATTTAAAATATTTATCGAAATATACAAAGTCTCACGATCTTAACCAATCCCCCCCCACCCGATTATAATAACATTTACTTTCTATGTAAAATCGTGATGTTTGTTAGTGCATTGGACTGTCAGAGATATATATTAACGTGAGTTATAGAACAAGCAGTTTCTTTCCTGAGGTTTATCACACGTGTAGAAAAGCCCCTTTACCATTATTGTCATAAAATGATAAGCGATGAAACAGCTACTTTGCCGTATCATAATAACATTTATGTATACCATATACCATAAAATATATAATATGACTATTTTAATGCGATTATTTCTTGTTGTTCTTTGACACAAACATTTGTACAATAACTTTTTCTGTCACTGAAAGTCTATTCCAATTCTTGCGACTCCAATAATTCAAGCGTCAATCAGACGCAAAGAAAAATGTATTTTTGGTAGAATGCAAACTGCCAGGAAAAATTCAATCGATTAGTGACAGACGACGGAATCACAGAATGTTAAGAGATATATCACAGACATGCTGTCATCAACTCGTCGCAGACTAATAAACAAACCGTGATAACATTTTATACAAAATGTATTGATATTTGATTTTATTTTGTCTATGGTCATATGCTGTCGTTTAATATCAGATTTCACAGATACTCTAAGTATTAAGTATTAATAATATATATGGTATACATGTACTTAACAGTTCATACAGACCAAAAGCGATTTTAATACACCTTTTGCCAACAAGGTGTTAGTAAACAAACCACCCCACCAAATATAAAACTACTTACTTTAAAATAAAACCTACATCCAGTTTACTTTCTTACATAATCACTGTAAACGGCAAACACACTAACACAAATCACGGCTCTAACGTTCCGCTTACAGAGTTTCCATATCTTTAGTATTGTCAGCAATTGCTTCTTACTTTCAGAACAAAATGTACATATTGATACCGTTGTGGTCGAGAAAAATATATTAGTAAATTCTTCAATGCTAGTAAATGCATATGTATGATTTGTTGTTACATAGTGATGATATTTATTATTGTTATTTATGTTTGAAGCAAAGGTAATAGAAACTACACAAGGACACTGAAAGGTTCGAAAAATGCCTTTGTTTTGGTGTTTAATTTGTACTCTTTTTTTATTTAAGCTCCATTGTGAAGAAAGCTTGAAATTTATCGAGTCACCCCAGAGTCCGCTTCTTGGAAAAACCAGTACCGGTGACATATGAGGAGGTAGGTCGTGACCCCAGTGGGGCTCGAACCCACAACCTCCATGATGAACGGCATACACCGTAACCTCTACACCACCGCTCCCCTTTTGGTGCTTGAGTTGACCCGTGTTGTAGAAGTCTTTGTACATATATATAGTGTATGTACGACAAAATCAAATCACTAAAATCTAAACTATTTTGGTTTATGTTTATTGGGGGAGATTGTTGATATTTTCTCGACACACCAACCCATCTTGCTAGCAAAGCTTAAGTAAAAAGTTACCAAGGCAATTTTGAGTCTATTATCACCTTTGTTCTGACACGGTACTCACCCCATTGTCCTAAGAGAAAAAACAGAGTTAGTAGTTACCGCTTAATCTTCTATGTGATTCTACTTGATTTAAATGCCAAACGAGGTTTATGCACATCTATTCGTTTTATCCTGAATTATCCAATATGTTGAAACAAGTGTCGATCATCCGTCATGTTCTGTAATGTGTTAAACAGAGAACATTTTGTTGTCTATGACTATAGATATTATAAAACTCCTTGCTACTGGTGCCAGTAATAAGAGCTTACTGAATTCGGATTTGTTTACTAAACTTTGTATTCATTTATTTGTTTATAGACATTTGTAGAGTCCATCAGCTAAACCACATATAAATTCAAATGAATTTTCGGTTCAAAAATATGTCTAACGTTTCGTAATTTACGGCTAAAGCCATCTTCGAACATTTAACACCTCTTTTTCTAACAGTTTAGTTCCAAAGAAAACTATAAACAACCGCTTATACTGTATGTAAATGTTTCCGCACAACAATAAACGTGATTGAATGCTGGATGACATAACACACATACATATTGAACATATCTGAACTATTTATATAAATCATCATCCAGTCATTACCTATCCACAGCAGCAGCAGCTGTTGTTAAATTGTATGCGCTACCAGATAACTGCCATTTATTATTTCTTTCGGTCAGAATATGACAAAAAGAACAACCAGAAATCGTTTCTACCCTCCGACTTAATCATGTTGTTTTTACAGTATCTATCTGAATGATTTTCCTAATCGTTTGCATTGAATTTAATGTGTACGATAACTCGTAAATTTCCGAAAGGTTCTATATTTAGCTTTTACAGCAAAAATATAAAATAGCCAACATACAAATTGTATTACAGCTTAAAATAGAACTGTATGTATGAAGAATTGTTACAAATTATGCGTTTTCCTAATATAATTCAATTTAATCACATGTACATTTTTGTATACATGGTTATAACATATATAAATCAGTACCATTGCTCAAGTAGTATTTAAATCAAATGAAAAATATGAATAATTTAACAAGGCTTACAGCTGCACTTTACAGTGTCCTATTTTCTATCAACATTTCTGAACAGATCATGTAACAAGTTACAAATGCAACATATATACATGTTTGACCTGAATCGTAACCAATTTTTTACACAGATCATGCAACATTTTTGTTACCTTCTTAAATGAAAATCAAACGGAAAATGTAATCTGTATACTACATGTACATAAATTTTGTTCTTTGGTATAATAATAGGTTTAATCTAATATGGTTTAATATCTGGTATAATTTGACCCATAATAAAACTGTCACAGTCACATTTAGTCCAAAAATGATTTGTATTTATCCATTTGAGTTTGGTCACAATATCATTGTAAAATTGTGACTTTCTTGGTACAAACAGGGTCAAATATGATTTTACCCCAGCGTGGCACGATATCTTTTCGGGCTTGAGCCATAAAAGGATTTGGCTGACATATTAATGTCATACATATTCCGTAATAAAACAATTTGGATAATTGAAGAAATTATGTTGCTAGAGTGCAAAACTAATTCTGCATTCCATGTTTCACGTTTTTGCCTGGCGTGCCCCATTTTCGGATCTGATTGGAACTTTACTAGAACTCGGCAGAGATATTACATGTCATACACATTCCATTTAACAGCAATTTGGATCAGTGAAGAAATGGAGGTACTAGATTGTAACGTAATTCTATTGGGCTTTTCTATAAACTTATATAAAGACTTTTGTTAATATGATACACTCTCAATTTATTTTTTGTTTATGATTGCTTAAGAATTGTCGCTCCGTCAGTGTTAATAACGTAAATCAAAGGACTGAAAGTGCTGGAGGATCGATTGTCTCTGAACAACACAGTCTGCACACATACATGTGTAAATATCAGGACAACATAGACTGTACACATACATGTGTGAATACCAGGACAACCCTTGCACGAGTCAAGTTATAAACTGGAGACACAACTGTCAAATTCAGACCTTTCACCATTTGTGTAAACTTTACTTTTGAGATAGGAACCCATGTGCTTACATTATGTCATTCAGTGACTATGTTCGACTACCCTATGAAGTATTAAGCTGTGAATCGTAACTGAGAAATGGATTTTGACAAAACTGCACTGAAAATTTATGGTATGAACAACTTTTAATGTCATTCAAAAGTTATGGGATATGCCCATAAGGTTGACTGTATGGTGCAAATCAATTCGGATTAAACATCGCACCCAACAGCTAAGGTCATATTGCAACTTCCGGCTTTCGTGGAGGAGGAAGACCCTGGGTGCCAATTCCCTGTATCAGAATTTGGGGGTCATTTAGAAATTCCGAGGGTCATACCCTTTATTGTAAAAAAATAAAAGGCATGACTACATGTATATGTTAAAGAAGTTTTATTCAGTTTACTTCTGTAAAACTGCATGTATAAAACTCACAAACTGGTGGGTAATCAAAGGGTTGGCACGACAACAGGTGTTTCTCTTTTGATGCTTTCCATTTTGTCTCTGCATCTCAAAAGTCAAAATTGTCCACAAAGCGAATTTTTCATAAGTGCATTCAACCATAGACATTAAACTTGGATATTATAAAAAAAAAAAAAAAAAAAAAAAAAAAAAAAAAAAAAAAAAAAAAAAAAAAAAAAAAAAAAAAAAAAAAAAAAAAAAAAAAAAAAAAAAAAAAAAAAAAAAAAAAAAAAAAAAAAAAACCCCCCCCCCCCCCCCCCCCCCCCCCCCCCCTTGGCACACTGAAACCCCTTTCAGTAGTGACAGTCTGATCGAAATTACTACAAAATGTTCATTAAAATCACTCAGAAAAACGTTTTTGTTTCCCCTTTTAAGGTTCGTCGACTATCTCTTGTTGTGCGTCTACGATACCATTATGACGGTATCATAAGAATCAACACACACACAAAAAGGCATTGGTACAAAATGCGGGTCGATCCGAAATCAGACGACAACGACGACGGAATAGGGTCAAAATTATACATATCCCGTACCGGAAGCGTATTTTATAAACAATTTATCTTGCATTTCGAAGCGTTTTAAGAGGCCGGAAATGTTGTTTTTGTAGTAATTTGATCATACACATTTTAATTGCGTCACAGAAGACGCTCTTTGCTATTTCTGTTGTGTCATTGACAAAATGAGTGCGCCAAAACCGCAGAAAACGCGCTCTCGCGGAAACACTGAATTTAGTGTATCCGGTGTAGCGATGCGTATTTCACGGGTCTTACATTTCTCTTGTCACACCGGTCTGACTAAAACCGCGTAGGAAAATAGTTCTATACAGAACAGATACCTCGTTGATTTAAGTTACAAATTATAAGAAAAACAACAATATAATATTATGCTATTCTGAAATGTTTTGATATTATTTAGATCTGTTATTTAATTATTTACTATATAATTTTTAACAGGACAGTATAATTCGTAACAACGGAATATATGGAACTACTTGTTTGTATGTAAAGAGATCGGCCGTAAGGAAGCTATACTATGTTAACTTTGGATCCGACTGAATAAATTTTTCACCAGATTGGGTCCTTAAATAGAACTCTTTTGAGATATTGTGCATATAAATGTATTCAGTATTTCAAAAATGTATATAAAACTATAGCTACCTCAACCAATCACGTGTGGGATAACGTATAGGTATATAAAACTATAGCTACCAATTATGTTTAGGATAACGTAAGGGTATATAAAACTATAGCTATCTCAACCAATCATGTGTAGGATAACGTATAGGTATATAAAACTATAGCTACTAATTATGTTTAGGATAACGTAAGGGTATATAAAACTATAGCTATCTCAACGAATCATGTGTAGGATAACGTATAGGTATATAAAACTATAGCTACCAATTATGTTTATGATAACGTAAGGGTATACAAAACTATAGCTATCTCAACCAATCATGTGTAGGATAACGTATAGGTATATAAAACTATAGCTACCAATTATGTTTATGATAACGTAAGGGTATATAAAACTATAGCTACTTCAACTAATCATGTGTGGGATAACGTAAAGCATACCGAAACATTATTATTCAACATATAAACAATATACAGGTTACAAGTGTGTGGTCTAGTGACCGCTTATGTACAATCCAAAACTAAAGAGGTACCATTCCATATACTGTCAAGGCCATTCGGTAAAACGAAAAACAAGAGGGCCAAGATGGCCCTTGGAACAAGTTCATTTGCCTGGTATCACTAGACAATGTTATATAAACACAAAAACAAAAATAATATCAAACAGGGAATGCCACGTACCAAAAACGCAGCCTCCCCAAAACGAGCCCCACAGCACCCAGAAGTGCACACCACCAACACACACACACACACACACGCACACACACACACAACACACACACACAATCATGTACACACACAAACATACACTACCAACACACACAAGCATACAAAGCAAACACACGAGGACAAAACGAACGATTAACGGAACACAGTGGGGCACCGCCTTGGAACGGTCAGTGGCAAAAACACCACTGGGGAGCTTAAACCGGTTTATGGTGCGCACCCAACCTCACTCTTACCCCCACCAATATATACCAGTATATACCAAATAGGTTTTCCTATATACGTCTTTGTAAAACAAGGGAGCCCCGGGCAAGGTCAATTTTGACCCCAGGGGCATAATTTGAACAATCTTGGTAGAGGTTCACTAGACAATGCTACATGTCATATATCTTAGTTCTTGGCCTTGTGGTTTCAGAGAAGAAGATTTTTAAAGTTTTTCCTATATTAGCCTATGTAAAACTAAGTGACCACCCCGCGCGGGGTCAATTTTGATACAGGGGTCATAATTTGAACAATCTTGGTAGAAGTCCACTAGGCAATGCTACATGCCAAATGTCAAAGCTCTATGCCGTGTGGTTTCAGAGAAGAGATTTTTAAAGCTTTTCCTATTTGTTGCTATAGCAACCAGAGTTCTGCATGGAATGACATTTTTTGAACAATTTTGGTAGAACTTAATGGAAGGAACATCCCTGCATAGTTTTATCAACTTTGGCCTAGTGGTTTCAGAGGAGATGTCATTTGAATCAAAATGTTGACGGACGACGGACGACAGACGACGGACAATCATCCATTAGAAAAGCTCATCCTGGCGAAGCCAGGTGAGCAAACAAGAACTGTTTACTAAACCATACCTGCTAGTTCTTTTATGGATTCTAAACCATTGCTTTACCTGAAAGAGTAAAAAATAATGTGAAGTACCTTCAACATAAAGAATTTAATACTTGATATATATAATGCGCTCTGCAACCTTTTCAAGTGAAAACTTTCATTTTATCTTTTATTGGTTTTACAACAACGCTAAGCTCATTATTGTTGTGCAAAGATATTGCAAAGATATGATATCTAAAACAACTGATAGACCCTTAACAACTACTAGGAGTCAATAAAGACCTTGACGCAAGAACCAAATATCTAAATCTAATACAAACATAAAATGTTGCCTAAAGCAATATCTAACTCGTATGCATTTTTCTTTATCACTATTTACAAAGGTACTTTGTAGCGACGTTTGACGTTTACTTTGAACATTTGGGAGAAGAGTAAGACGGTATTCTCTTACCAATTTAATTACTCTTGTTACACGAATCACTGCACTCGATACTTCAAAGCTACCTAATCTATCGGGATCGCCTCAAAGACAATGTTTCTAATATTGCTGGAGTATAATCAGCATTTTATTTCAACGACCTAACTCGGTGAATACTACTTTCCCCCAGAAAGAGAAGACCTCATTCGCGCCAATTTAACCATAACAAGAACATTGTAAAATGTAAACAAAGCTCTTAACGAGATAATAGAAACTCAAGGATTTTTCCTGAAATTTACGTTTTTATGATAAACTCATTTTAAAAACAATAAGTGTATAACAATTTCACGGATTATCTATTTCAGATCTCTTTTCCACACATCGAGCGGCATCTGGAAATACTTAAGGGGTTACGGTGTTGAAAGTATTTTGGCTTTAAGTCAGTCGGTAATTTGTTGTATGTTGATTTTTGTTTACATGAAACATAACAAACACTGCAACACCTCTCACCTAATATTTATCGACTTATTACATACACTGTGATCAAGCCTTAACAATCTTTTCAAGGAAATGCAATGTATATACACCGTGAACAAACATACTTTAATTGAAAAGTACGACGACAAAAAACCATTTTTGTATCTCAAATACATCATGTTGTCATCAATATACATTGGAGAAGAACCAATTTTCAAAGCTTCTTTTTGAAGCATGTTATCATATACTAAACAACTGGCATACATGCAGTTACATTACCTGCGGCTTCTGAATATTCAAACTTTTCTTCTTCGCAAGCTACTTGTTCACAGTTTCTGGTGAAAACTTAAATTTCTCCAAAATAATATAGTAAAACATAAAATGTAACAGCAATGGCTACAATCAACAGCACAAGTAAAACTCTGCATAGCAATTTCAGAAAATCTGTTGAAAATTGTTCGACGCATCCGAACTCTTTTACTGTAATTTATTCAATGATAAAATACAGTGACACATTGTTTATTTCTTAATTACCGTTCAAAATGGGTTTTCAATAAGATATTGATCATTGAATCATTGATTTGTACTCCTAGTCATAGTCGTAGCCAAAATATACGGGTCTGTATAACAGTTATATTCCAATTGTATACTGTATAGAGGAATTGTTTTAATACATTTTGACGATCTTATTTAAAAATTGAAAAGAGATACATTTTTATTTTTATCTGTAAATAAAAGAAACACAATTGGTACAACTTATTTCTGACAAGTTTTCAAAGTACCAGCTGCGTTTTGTGTTTCAGTCTTGCCAATTATCTGATATTGTCATTTTGAGATTTTGAGATAGTTAAGTGTTTTCAGATCAAACGCATTCTTATGGTAGGTTTGTGATAATGTGTTAGGTGTGAATTTCAGCATATTAACTTTACCTTCAGTAGTTTCTTTGAATTGAGACTGATCATTACTTTAGAACAGGAAGAATAATAACTGCAATAACATTAACTAAGTTTAGCTACTACATATTCACTTTAAATTAGCTGTCCTGATACATTTTACAGGCAAATGGAGTTATGTCAATGTCAAATATCGTTCCTGTAAATAATCCGACCAGTTGCTTTTTTTGGCAAAGACTGTCAAAGGTTAAAGCTGGCGTGGGTCAGTTACGTATTTTTTCTTAACTATGATGTTTTGCTGAAATGTATGTAATAAGTTCTCAACTACATTGTATAACATTTATTCAATGCAGTATGCGACTACAGCTTACGTGTGAAGTTGTGAACCAGAGCTATTCGCTTATGTTTGTCACGCTATATTACCATCACGTTCCATCTATTGTTAATTACATCATAGGATTCGATCAGCAGGAAAATGAAAGTGTCATATGTGCTTTCATTAGAAGATACACTATAGCGAATCGGATTAAATTGTGCATTAGCACTATTATTTCGTGCTTATATACAGTTGCTGACTTCCAGTATTATATGAGGAACCTGGAGGGCCGTTTTGAGTTATGATTTGTGAGTTTTGACTTGCAACTTATGACTTGTGACTAATGACTTGTGAGTGATTATAAGGGACCTGGAGGGCCGTTTTGAGTTATGATTTGTGAGTTTTGACTTGCAACTTATGACTTGTGACTAATGACTTGTGAGTTATGATCTTTGAATCCATATTGCCAATGATACAAGGGCTAGAAGTGCTAACAGGTGTCACTAAACACCAGTCATGTGCAGTTACAGATTACAGTGATTGTTAAATATATATTACAAGGGACGTAGCGCTGTCTAACACACTTGTATCACTGGCAATATGGATTCAAAGATCATAACTCACAAGTCATTAGTCACAAGTCATAAGTTGCAAGTCAAAACTCACAAGTTGCAAGTCAAAACTCACAAATCATAACTCAAAACGGCCCTCCAGGTCCCTTATAATCACTCACAAGTCATTAGTCACAAGTCATAAGTTGCAAGTCAAAACTCACAAATCATAACTCAAAACGGCCCTCCAGGTTCCTCATAGTATTACGGTATCTCATTTATGAAAACACAACAAACAGAATTCAAAAAGAAATTAACATAGTACGGTAACTAGTCACGAAAATACCTTGCAAAGCAATACGGAACATTGGCATAGCATTGTACGGTTTTGGACTTGTTTCCTGTTAAATTATACTCACTACCGACTATTTCTGTTTATTTCTTTATCAAATAAGGTAAACGAAAAAATATATAAAAAATTGATTTGTGCTTATTGCTTGGTTGAAAGTGCATAATTAAAGCTGCCGTGGAAATTATTTTTTTATATTTACATACTTCTACAGAAGCATAAAACTAAATGCTAGAATCAAAATATAAGCAAAAATCTAAGTAGGAATTTGCAAAAATCGATTGAAAATGTCGGTTACACGGCACCGCTACACTATATGTTTATATTAGAATTTCAAAAGCGTTGCGCTTTTGAATTTGGTAGCGTATTATTTGAAAATTAGAGATATACGTAACAGGAGTTTATACTGAAGCCTTTTTATATAACTATATGTTCTAAAATACTTTATTTACATACAGTTTCAAGATCTTTATTTTTTTACCAAAATCCGATAGCGAGCAGCTTTAATGTGTTTGTGCTTTCGTATATATAAAGAAAGCGGTACAATTGTGTGGCTTAAATGGATTGAACGATTGACTACAGTTGACATGCGGTTTCTTTTACCATGTTTTTCTGGCAAAAAAATATAGAAAAGTCACTACAACCACCTTCTTAGAAAAGGCTAAAGTACATCGTTCCATTCTGGCACGGTTATCATCCATGACCCGAAGTATAAAGTTCATCTTAAGTAAGATTAATGGTGATAAACCAAACAATACAAAGACAAAAACCGAATGAAATATTTATACTGCCACATGTGCATTGAATCAAAATTCCAGAAGACGTAAATATCAGTTGGAACTCTTTAATTGTCTACGAGAGTGTTTCATCTGGGATTTATTGCAACGCATTTCCGTCGTCTGTCATTCAATGAAAAGTATCATCCGCAAGAAAACTTTGCCATGGTATAAGATTTAGAAGAGAAACGAAATGGCTAATTATTCACTTTGATACCTTTGGGGTTAACGTTATTTCTGTCAATAATGTCATTGGCATGAACGTTGCAGCATAAAGTACGTGAACACAGATGGAGAACGTGCTCAGACATTTACCATAAACAGATTAAACTGATCTAAAATGTTATATAAATGGTAACAAGAGTGCAAAACTGTTACAAAATTAGCCCGCCAGGGAGCCATTACTCAATATCTGTCAGATCAAAAATGTTGTCAAACCTGTTTGAACTATAGAGCGGATAAGGTTAATTTCATATTCTTTCGATCATTCATGGGCCTTAATCCAAAGTGCCTTGGGCGAGATTGTTGGCCTAGACATTATGCATACATATAGTTGAAAAATGTGCGACGTAAAGTGCGGAAAATGCTAATTTGGTCATTTTTTTTGATAATTCATTGACCATAATCGAAAGTACCTAGGGTGATTTGGCTGGGTATCGAACTTTGCCTAGACATTATGCCCACTTAGGTGTTCAGCACACATTTGGTGAAGATCGAATGAAAACTATTAGACGTATGGAGCGGACAAGGCTTATTTGGCCAATTTTGGATAATTCAAGGGCCATAATCCATAAGTGCTTTGAGCGATTTGGCTGGTTATCAAACTTGGCCCAGATATCATGACAACAACAAAGTTCAGCAAAGTTTGTGAAGATCAGAGAGCATAGATAGATTTATTGTTTTTTTTGCGTCAAGCAAAAACTGAACGACCTAGAGAGCAGGCTACGTGTGAACCCCGCTCGGTGTTCCCATGATACGTCCTTACGAGCGTATAGCAAAACTATAATTATTAGTGCACACTTGCAATATGCAAGCTTTCCGACATGCAATACAGAACGTGTTTAGCAGTTTGCATGCACATGTAGCCTTATGTACGCTTGACATATAAACCAATGCGGTGATATATAAATCCAATATTTGAGTCTAATAAATATCATCGCGAGCACTACTACATGTATCATGACAATTGCATGCATTCTATTTCAAACTAAGGCAATGCAGTAGTCAAACTTCCATTTAATACCATACAGAAGTGACATAGTTCAAGACATTTCACTGAATTGTAGTTAAATTGAAAACCTGGCATCACTTTTGAGATATTCTGACAGGAAAACCAGCGGATTAATGTCTTGCACACGGCTTCTTTCTATCAATATATTTGTGGTTTCAGACAGCAAAGCTGCGAGTAATTTCAGTAACTGGATTTTCAACAGATACTAATCAGTATAACTGTAGGAAGTCAGAAATAAAGCATAAAACATGCTGATTCCCAATTACATTGCCATCTTCTAGTTTTAAATTTGTTCGGTATTATAGATTGCACAAATGTTACGATATTTTTGCGATTTTTGATATCACTTTAGATCTAAATTCGTGTTTTGATCATTAAAACGGTTGCAAAAATCAAATTGCATTGGGAAATATATTTGGCTGAAAAATAAGCGTATAAAAAGTTGCATTATAAACCTATCACAGACCGAAAGAACCTATACTTTTTAATTGATTAATTTGACAATGAACACTATATTCACCTTTCAAAATCGCATAGTTTACTCAATGCATTATTTCGTCTTCAGAAATTATAACTGATACTCAAGTGGTGTTTACTTAACATTCCTACGGTAATGAAACAGACTGTGGTTACCGCAAGCAAATTGAAATGATGATTTTGAATATCGTCTCTGTAGGATGATCTTGTTAATATCTTTGATTAACTAATTAAAGTATCATAACACTGTATTGGCCACATGGAATGGTTGCCAAAAAATTCCACAATTAACTGTAAATCGATTCATTCTGCTTTTGAAATACGCTTAGATAGCGGAAATTTTATTTATCACAGGAAATCTAAAATTGCATTTATTGTAGGCGTTTGTCTGAATACAAACATATCACGAGTTCTGCAATTTAGGAGGGGCAAGTTAACATTTAAATCTGCGCGAATGCAAATTAAATTTGTTAAATTTCGATTTTATTACACCTTCCCACTGACAAACAAATTTTTGCTTGGGAATGAACAGATGTAAATTTCATTTACTTCAAAGTTTCATCAAAGAAAGATGTTTCTGTTTTTATACATTCGATAAGTATATAAACTCACTTAAAGCAGCTCTCCATTAGTTGCCATTGAAAAAATAAAATCTCATCAATGATATAGTCACATAAAATATAAAACTAAAGATTACGATTTATTACAGAAAGCCTCAATAATATTGATTAATTGTGGTAAAATGAGGCATGTTTCGACATAGGTTCTTTTTTGAAATTGTAAGAGAGAGAGAGAGAGAGAGAGAGAGAGAGAGAGAGAGAGAGAGAGAGAGGCGGATGAAAATAATTTTCTATTCCTGTGGTTTATATAAAACGAAATTTATTCGTCTTAGCTAAAGAAGTAGTTAAATAAACTCTTATTACGCATTTGATAGTATATGTATGCATACTGTATTGCTTTGTAGCTAGCAGACTTGATTGCTAGTTACTGACATGTTTGACGATTGACTGTAAGCTAGTGGGTATTGATTCCGTTTGATGAAAACACTTTATTGCATTAATGAGAGACAGACAAGAGTTTCTTCAAACACAATTAAATAATTCTTATCGGAATGAAATGTCTGAAGTGCACCACATGAACCCGCTAGCAATGTGTATTCGAGCAAGCTTAGAACAAATATAATTTTGTTATAGTTGATGTTTCACGCTACATTATTATTTTGATTTTCAAGAAAAAAATCTCGCAGTTACTGATCACAAGATTTCAAAAATAACGAGAGCTGCAAAGGTGTTCTCGTCAGTCATGGACTTGGCTCACGCAACACTACCTGTTTTATAGTGCACATGACAAAACAGATATATGTGAACACAAATTTTATACCCGTTCCATTAGAAGGCAGAAAATGAAACATTTTAATTCTTACAGAAATCAATGTTTTACACAGTAATTATAGTGTGATTGAACCCTAAATGATAAATGTGAACTTGCATTCATTAAACATGCTGTACTACATATAATTCAAAACGTATTAAGGATGAGAATATTCTACTTACTAGCCATATGTCAGGTGAACGTCTTGACAATGTATTATCCCTTGTATACAGAAGAAAAGGCAGTTACTGGAGTCCTTAATTATCGTTAGAAATGTTATTTGTACCATTCACTTTCTCAAGATCAATACAGCAAGGTGTAGCAATTAGTTTAATAAAGCACAACACGCATAAATATCGTCAACATCATAAAATTTTAATGTCGAATATTTTGCGATGATGTTTGCCATTTGAAACTAATTTCCTTGAAAATTTTATAAAGTGCAATTTTAAGGAACATCAGAAAACAAATTACTGTACATGAGTTATTAATTAAAATAATACTGATATCGTGACTATTAACACGAGTAATGCGCGAGGAAGTGAAGGCGTTAGGCCTAGTGAAAAAAAGCCTTATACGCCCTGTAAAAACAATCATAAAAAATATTGATGTTATGAAATATCAAGCCAAGTAAGCTAAATTTCGAAAAGTATTTTAACTGATATTCAAATACAAAAAAAAAACTGTATGAAGTGCATCGAACCAGAGGTGACTATGATCTAGACCCACTCGACCAAAGAACATTAGGGTTAATCTACTCATAAGACCACATATCCTATCTGAACATTGGTGTTGATAATTAGATCTCAAAATATTAAGCGGAAATTATTTTCAAAGTTCCTTGACCTTTGAACCACTGACCCCCAAAACAGTAGGGATCATCTATAAGTTGCATAAAATGTTTTGAGCACGAAGGAAATTATAGACCTAAAGAGTGTTATCAATGCAAATGTCTAAAGCTAACGTAGGTCATTGTTACCTTGCCCTTTGATCCACTGGTCCCCCAAAAATTCCTGTCACGTATATCTGTAGATTTGAAATAATACGCTAGCAAATAAAGCGTTGCAGACGCTTTTGAAATTCCAGTATAAACATAGAGTGTAGCGGTGCCGTAGAACCAGCATTTTCAATCGAATTTTGCAAATTCTTATCTAGATTTTTACTTCTATTGTTGATTCTAGCCTTTAGTTTTATATTTTTGTATTAGTATGTCTTTTAAAAAAAATATGTTTTTCAACGGCAACTGAGAGCGAGCAGCTTTAACACTTCGGGCAAAATACCGTCAACCCTTTCCTTTTAAAAATCAATATAAAATGTAAAAAGACTTGCTAGACACAACACCGAATGCGATGAAGGGATAAAGGAATATCGAAGGTATGTCGATTCTGTTGTTACAGTGCTGCTCCTCCTACAATGTACGTAATCGCATCGCCTTGTCTGTCTACCTCATTTAACTCTCCTGATCATGCTTTATGTATATTATACTGATTTCAAATTTAAAATATATGGCAATTTAACAAGGCCATTGCAATGTGAAAGAACCATAACTCTACTATGAAACATATTTGACTTATTTCCCTTCCAATGTTACCTTGTATAACGTAAAAGTGAAACATCGTAATCACTAGATGGTGCAACATTACAATGCAAATTATGTCAGAACGTCCTCACGGAATGTTCGCATCATCTAGGTTATTGCTCTTGCTGATATTTTTTTCAATGTAGTCATTATAATTCAAGTACGTGGAAATGCGTGTAAAATCTTGCAAATCCCACTACGCAAGCATATCAATTTAAAGTTCAAATTATAGATTATATTCAGTGAAAATATACGTTTCAAGACGGACATAACTTTCTATTCAAAAGGATATAAATTTACATTAAAATCGTAACATATAAGAATATTATTGTAAATACAATAATAGCCTGTAGTAGGTTTGCTAAAACTCCCATTTTACTTCTGTAAACACACATGCTAGATATCAAAACTGATGCAGGTTGAATTGTTTATATAACACTGGATAACCATGAGACAATGTTAAACAGACGCTGAAAATGTTGGCCTTGAAGCAATTGAAGATTTTAATCCCAGTTTACAATAAACAGTAATTATGGCGGAATCTCTAGAAGATATATTAAAGGAAACAATCTGTTTTTCAGGGTAATTTAATCCTCGTATTTTTTATACCGCAAGTAGCTTTACAATCACACTGGCTAATAATGACAAAAATCAATAGAAACAAGAAGCTATAAGGTTTCTTTTAGTTTCGAAAGGAAACGTGGAGAAGCGTCTACTGTATTTTAAAATAATTACTTTTTCAGGCAAAATATAGACTGCAAAGAGTATGAATAGCTTGGGGCATAAACCTTGACTAAGGAACACTCCTTTACCTAAAGTACTTGCAAATTTAACAACAGTTTTAGGGAGCGCCTCTTTTAAGACAGATTTTCTCATAGTCGAAACGGTTTCAGTGTAGATTCATTATGCTGATCCAGAAGAAATGTTTTCATGCGAAATAAGCATACAAGTATGTTAATTTACTAAGTGGATCCAGCACAGGTGCTGAGAAGTTTGATCCCAGCACCAAAGGTCAAGGTCACACTTATAGTTTTAAGGTAATCGAATCCTGTTTATATGCACGCATTCGTGTCCGGACTATAACTTTGTCATGCATTGATTGATTTTGAAATAACTTGGCACAAATGTTCAACACATCAAGTCGACGTGTCGTGTGCAAGGCCCACGTCCCTACCTAAAAAGTCAAGGTCAAACGTGAGGTTTTAGGTAATAGAATCCTGTATATATGCATACATTAGTGTCCGGACTGTAACTTTGTCATGCATTGATTGATTTTAGAATAATCTTGCACAAATATTCAGCACATCTAGACAATGTGTGGCGTGCAAGACCTACGTCCCTACCTCAAAGGACAAGGTCACACTTAAAGTTTAAAAGTAATGGAATACTGTATGCGTGGTAACTCTGTCATACTCTGTCAAAATTACATGGCCCAATTGTTGAGCACATGGAGAGGGCACAGACGGTGAGACACGTCTTTCGGAAGCATTTGTCACTTGTGAGGGACAGTTCTTGTTCGCCATAGGTTCTTCTTAGTAATTGTATTTTATCATTTTACGTTCATTGAACATATAATCTATGTTTCCAGAATATATTCTGCTAGATGTAGGGGAGTGCCCCTTTAATATAGACATTAACTGAAAAAAAAGTGCATGCAATTTATATAGGGATGAAATCCTTTAATTTACTGCATTATACCAATATTAATGTCAGCGTTTTTCAGACAGTGCTTTTGAAGACAAATACTTTTATTCGTGAACAAAAAATCGTTTTGAAAAAACAGAATTTATCTTAGACAAAACAAACGCATTACCCTCCCCAACATACCCTGTTTTATTTTGAAATCCGGACACTAATTTTAGTCTCGTGACCTTTAACATGTGTGAAATTGACTTTCGTTGTCCGGATGTGATGAACATTGGAACGTTAGCGAAAACTAAATTAACGAGATATGTTGATATTTGACTATTAAGTGTAACATTGCCCTTCTTCAGGCGCAGGTGGAACATACGTTTTGCACCTCATACTGGTCAACGAGGCGAATATTTGACCAGATTGTCACGAATATCCATCGTAGTCATTTGGAACTACGGAAGTGACACGACAGAAACAATGACCTTTGATTGTAACATTAACCTTGAGCCGTCAAATTTTTAAGACTGGTTCCTTGCATTGTCCCGATTGAAAAGACATTTTATCAACGTTTCAGGATACTCCTTCATAAGTTTTAGGAAACATGGAGTGGACACACACAAAAAAGAAAACAGACCTATTGAACCACAGACCGATACACCGGCCTCGGTATATACATCCACCCTCTCCAAACTTGTTTTGTTTTAGTTTAGTTTATACTAATTTATTTATTCACGATTGCGAAATTTGTTTTGATGTTAAGAGTAACATTGATGACAATGTAGTTTTAAAAATAAGACTTATTTATTGCGAATATTTGTTTCATTTTCCCTGAAGTAGTTGTACAGTGTAATACAAACAATTGTTAATGTAATTGCATAATAATGATTATATACAGTGTAATAATTAAAACATAGTATATCTGCCAACAACTTGAAATCGCTAAATAATAGCGGGCACCTGTCAAACCTAATGAAACATTTAATTAGGAATGTTGGTTATTTTGGATAGTTATTCCATTCTGCATGCATTTCATACGAAATGATCAGTGTTGTGGTTGCTTCTCACAAATAAATCATTTATACTAGTACTTTGTTATCTTTAAATGTGTTATACATTATTTCCAATATCAAACAAATTGTTGAGAACACATTGGAATATGAAACTGTATTTCAAGAAATATTAAATTTGACATGTAACTGCATCGAAATGGAAGTAAGTCGTGTTTCCTTGGAGGAGGAAACGAGTTGATGACAGTTTTGTATGTCGAATTTACACAAGCCTTGAGCCGAAACATAGAAGATAAATCAGATTTTCCCCGTAAAATTGAATCATTCTTATTTTCAGCCGTAGTTATAAGAAAATTAAAAAAATATAACCTGGTATTGCACAATGCAAACATATTATTTTTTGAAAGCTGCTGTCAGTGAAAAAATGATAAATAAAAACATAATTTAATACATGTAATAAAATACTTAATCAACAACATAAGTTAAAATCTACATTCTAGCAGTTCGAGGGAATATTTTTAAAATGTTAATGAGTTTGGATTGACGCAACACTGCATGTTTATATTGGAATTTCAACAGCGTTTCTAACTGTATATAGTTTGATACATGTATATTTAGCGTATACTTTCAAAACAGCAAAACTTTCCTAGAATTTATACAGAAATATGTTTCATTGATAATTCGTTCTAAAAACATGTTAATTTTTTTTTCCACCAAAATCTGAGAGCAAGCAGTTTTTAGAGTTTAGCTGTTAATAACTATTGCACCAGAAGACACAATATATATAATTTGCAAGTCATTACAAGTAATTATTTTGACATTTTGGCGTCTGAAGTTTTTATACGAATTGTAAGACTGATCATGCAAAATCAAGACATTAGCTATGCTTCTTTTCTCCATTATCTGCTAATTATTCGACATGAAATCTTCATTTGTGTCTCACTGCGGTCGTATATTACCTAAATTACCTAAATTATGTTCTATATTTGCCTCGCCTCAGACTTGAAAGCCAGTTCACAACAAGTTTGTCACCCGCACTGAAGCACCTGCATCTATTATGTATGAACAAATTTCATACTGCCAGACAGTATCTTCTTCAAATGTAATAACATTTTCGTATCCGAAACGAAAGAAAGTCTTACATAAACTTAAAGCATCTTTATAGACACGCTTAATATCATTATCAAAACATTACGTTATTTCATATCCGTAAAGTTGGTTTGCAGTTCGCAGTTCGCAGTTTGCGATTCGAGTTGTGCAGCTACTAGTTTGCGATTCGATTAGAGAATTGGAACCTGCCGAATAGTTCCAAGTTCTCAGTTTGTGGTTTGAATGAAGACTAGTCTGTAGTTCGCAGTTCGCTACTCGTATTGCGAATTGCAAACTTCAGGCAAAGTCCCTGTTATCAGTTCGCGATTCGACTAGTTCCTAAATAGTTGTGCGAATTGCTCAGTTTGCAATTAGAATAGCGAACTGCAATCTAGCTGCCAGTTCGCAGTTCGCGATTCGAATTGCGAATTAGGAACTGCCGTCTAGTTCCATGTTCTCAGTTCGCGATTAAAATGAAGACTATATATATAGCTGCCAGTTCTCAGTTCTCGACTCGAATTGCGGATTGCAAACTTAAGACAAGTTCCCTGTTCTCAGTTCGTGATTCTACTTGCTTCCAACTTGTGGTTTGAACTGCGAATTGCGAACTGCAAACCAACTTTACGGATATCGTTATTTCAACAAACTGCAATAACGGAAAGAAGTGTGATAGTGAATTAAATTATATATTGTCAATGGAATTCAAAATGTCATTACAATAACATAATATTGAGCACTTCGTTAATAACACTTTATCTATGTCTGTCTTGGAATGATTATATTCCATTACTATGTCAATAGTTGCAAGGGTTTTTGAATAGGTTAACTGTTTCAGGTATATTTTACTGGTTTACCTAAAATTCAAGCAATGTGCAGGGTCTCTCACACGCATATTAATGATACGCAGGACTATCTTTTTACATACTTTTTATGACACACTAGGTACAACATATCAAAGTTATCTACTGCCTACTTCATTGTACTAATTTGTTTACAGTAAAATTTCGGCACGGAATAAAACAGTTACTAGGCTTAAATCAACTAAATAAATTTTCTACATGTACATTATACCTACCCACTTTTTTTCGTCTCAGCATGTTTCCAAGATTAATGTATCATATTTTCTTACTCTTTTTGCACGCAGCAAAATTGAAAGTAGATTTCATTCATACATTCTAATCCTACACCTGAAACATTTTAATTTACTTGCGAATTCGCTATCTAAAATCGATTTGTGTCTTCTTTATCAGTTGTCTTTCCTGAGAAATCTTAATTTGTGTCGTATGGTGATAGTATAGGCCTAGTATCTTAAAGAAGTTATTATAATAATGTTGATTGCTTCGTCGCATACTTGACACTTTAAAACATGTTTGTCGACAGAGCGGTATCGATCTTACGTGAAGGAAATTTATATTGCATTTCTTCAAATATCATTAAATACTTCTGATTGTAATAAAATGATTCGTTATTTCTGTCAGGGTAGCCTTATATATAGTCTTGCCACTTCAATGTTTGTTCTTAAAAGTAGACACGCAAATGTGTCTCAAACCTGATGTGTTAATCAACTTAATTTAATAAATCACGTTTGCGAATTTTAAAAATGGAATTCACTGAATTATATAATTGAAGCACGATCAATTTGTGAATCTATTTGTTCATAAATTAAATAAACAAACCTTACAGTTGACTTTTTCGTGGCAACATTTGTTCTTTGAAAAAGATTTTCATGGCAACATTTGTTCTTTGAAAAAGATATGTTTATGAAAATAACGGCGAAATGAAATGCATACTTAAAGGGGCATTCCCAATGTCTAGCATAATATATTTATGCGTTCAATGAACGTAAAATGATAAATAAAAACAATGTCTAAGAAGAACCTATGGCGATAAATGCCTCATTTTACCACAATAAATAAATATAGATGCTTTCTGTAATAAACCGCATCCACCCATTAATTGTACAACAACAACTCTACATAAATTATTGAATGGTTTACGGTACTGTTGTATATTTTTAATCGCTGGTTTTATCGATAATGACTGGGAATGCATTGCTGAAACGTTTAGGTTAAGTTATAATACTTCCAAAGATTCTATTATTTATGTTTTGGGGGTTATTTAGTCGACATCAGTTATAGGGTATGTCCCTTCAACAAAAGCTAATGATAACTAGTGTCTTAATAAAATGTCATTGAATTTAGTTGTATAGGTCTGTGAGGTTGGCTTTTACATCGTACTTGTAGTCGGATATTTAAATGTACATGTATAACTTGCAGTTGAAAAGTCAAATGTTAATTCGCGAATAAACAACCAGCTTGTAGTTTGTAATTCAGATTCTTTTCGCCAACATCCAGTTTTTAGTTCGAAATTCAAATGTTCATTCGCGAATATACAGCTTGTAGTTGGTTGAATACACACATATATAATTATATAGGATATACAGCCAGATTACAGTTGTTTATGCAGATGTTAATTCGCGAATATATAGCTTTTAGATTGAAATTCAAATGTTGTTTCGCAAAAATACTGCCAGCTAGCAGTTGTTTATGCAGATGTTGATTTGCGAATATATAGCTTGTAGTTCGAAGTTCAAATGTTAATTCGCTTAATATATACACCCGGCTTGCAGTTGGTAATTCAGGTTTTTATTCGCAAACATAAAGCTTATGGTTGGTTATTCAAATGTTACTCGTGAATATACATCTTGTAATTTGAAATTCGCGAATACTTGCTAATTCAGATGATTAGCTAGATAGTAGATGTACTTGATACACCGACAAAAGCTTAACTTTGTTATATTACGCTGATCAAAAGCTTACAGTCGTGCTATGCGTGTTGCATGTATCGGTAAATGTTTAAATTATGTTTCCCTTTCTATTTGTGAATATTGTTCAGCATTAGACGGAAAAAAACATTATTTAGTTGGCAAACAGTTTCACGTTTATCAGGCACACTTTTTGAATTAACGTTACAAAGCCGGTGATTCTCTTTGGACAAATATTGCAGTCTCGTATGTGAGTCAAGTTCGTCCCAAAATTATTGCATGATGTAGGCCCGTATGTTATATCTCATATAAATTGCAAGTATATGAATAGTTTAAGTTCTGTTTGTAACATGTCCATGTTCTTTTTTCCAATTCGTCAATGATAACATCTTTCTTTTTTTATATATATGGATATTTTTCATCACATCAGAAATTCGTCATTTTGTCATTTGGTCCTTTGATTATACATGCCTTCTTTAAGCTCTTTCATCCTCATGTAAGGCCTCATGTAAGGTTTAGATGTTCTCTTTTCATGTTCTCTTATTTTGTATTCTTGTCTGAATTTAGCAGCCCTTCGTTCAATACTTCAATAATCTGTTCATAATCTCATAAGCTGTCTTCGGATTTTGTATGACATTAATTCTTTCCCCAAGATCAGCGGTCTGGCACATTCTACTCCCTGAGAATCAGTATTAGTCTTAATTACTTGTCCTAGGAAAACATTTCTTGTTCATACTACTTATCCTGTAGTTGATGCCTTATTCTCACAAGAGAATTCCTGTTTATGTCGTTTAGATTAAGCAGATATTACTTGTATGGCCACTGTTGCTTCAAATTCCAACCAACTTTGCCATAAAAGAATGACACTCATATTCGAGATTTCTCACTAAAGAAACAGTGAATATTTTCTACTTTTGATTTTGATATCGGAGAGAAGGCAGGACTGTGAGGTAATTATAGGCTCATGTAAAAATGATGTTTTGACCAATCAACTCTAATTATACGCTAACGCAGTCATGATACAAGACAGGGATATAGTCCGCTGAAGTACGTACCGTTATCGCATAGATATAGCTTATTTCAAGTTTTCGTGGGTATTTTGCTTTCTGCCTTGACTGAATTTACCAAATATTATATTATGCATAATAAAATATACACTATATTTTATGGAAATCTTGTTATCAGTGACATTGATATGAAAGACTATTTGGGACAAAAGTGAGTGAAAATAACTACTTTTGGTGTTCATGGGTGTTATTATCGTGATATTACAACGATACCAACAAGTTTTCTGTTTATTCTATGTCTGAAACTCTACTTTTGTTGGGTTTATTTCAATAAGATGTCGAATATCGCGGAAAATGTCATCAGAATGCCGTCATTTTAACGACGTCATCGTCATATGGTTTCCGGCATTCATTACGCTCGGTAGTATCTTTGACGTTAATCAGGGTAACAAATTTTGATAGACAGTGAGTTTATTGGGATATAATCCACTGTTATATTTCGATAAACCACCGAAGAACATAAAATAAAACCACGTCAAAAGCAAAATAACGTATTACAGCTCTAACAAATAACAGCAGTAAATGAAAATAGCTTATACTTCATACTTCTACGAAACAAAAACACAAATTCAGAAAAGAAGTACATCACAACGATCATAAGAGAAAGCTCTATAAAACATCAAAATTGCTCCCGCTGTCTTCAGTAGCAATTTATTCGACGATAATGACGTTATCAATGTTTAGAATAGGAAATAACGGTCGCCTTCACGGCGTTACATGTCATTTGCATGCAATCCTAGCTGTTGGCTTTTATTACTTTATTTCTTGACAAATCTTCGTATTTATCTCGTATCCATCTGACACACGTGCATCATGTGCATGCAAGATGTGTTAAGAACTACAGTGTTTTAGTATGATGAATTTTATGTGCACCTTTCGATTAGAATGAAACACTTTAACTCATAATTGTAAGCTGGACTAGAAATTTGAGCTGAATTTACCAAGAAATCACGCAGCATTTCATGCTGAAACAGGCTTTAAAAACAACAAACCATGATATAAACTAGAAAATTAAAGCAGAATATAAACGAATGCATCAACATTTTATCACATGTAATTGAAGTATTTCTGTGGCATTTTTTAATCAATAGGCATTTTATCAGTTAGACACACAAGGGTCTATTTATTTTGGATTAGAATCTTAAAAATATACGCACTCCCCATTACTCTTATCAACCTTTCCTCGCATGAAGACATTTTATGTTTGCCGGCTTAGTATGTAACTATATGTATTGTAATCTCTTCCCAAGAAAATTATTTCATAAATCTAAGTAGTCGTATTTTAACAGTCACCCAGTGTCTAGGTTATGTATGCTATAAAGTCCCATGTTCACTTACAATGTACATCTCTTGTATCACATGAACCAAGAAAAATGACTAATTGGCGAAACTCACCGGTACTTGTACGAAAAACAGTCCTACAATAATATTATTGCTTTTTTTAGATCGGATGTATATGTTCTAAATTCCGGTAAAGCATGATACACTACTGCATCACATCAACCTTGTTTTCGAGTTAATAGAACGCAGTTTTCTATCACTGTTCTATCTATTAATGCATTGTGTACGAGTATTTAAAGTGATAATTGGACTTTAATAGTCAGTGCCTATGTGATTAGTATGATATTTTTGCTATATTCAAAGGTATTTGTTTGAATGCATTGTGCGATTATATGTGATTTCTTACGCACTGTATGGTTTAGTTAAGTTTAGTTTAACCATATTTTATTGTAATTTGTTTTACATATACATAAATATAAGGACAATTACGTACTCTATACTATTTCAAATGCGTATTTTATTACTTGGAAGAGCCATTAAACTGACACGGTGTCAAACATTTGATATTTACATCCAAGTTTGAAAACAAACACTTTTATTGAGCTGAAAGGTGAACTGTGATGATCACGCGCACTAATGTTGAGTTTATAACACCAAAGGAGCGGTCTCACCCACTGGCGAATGTGATCATGTCCATAACAATATACAAAATCCTTCATGTAAACATTAGTAGCGCATTCAAAAAACTTTTATACTATAAGATATTCTTACCTATTTATAATACAGGTATCCAAGTAGAAAGAATAAAATCTCCACCTATTCCATTTCCAATATTTTTCTACAACTAATTATTCCCCAGTAGAAACTGTATTCCTCTTCATGTATGATAGCGAAAACACACACCGTGTTCCAATGCAGGATACTTATAAGCCCATAAAATCTACGTTTTCTTCTTACACTGCCGCTTAACGCTAAAAATAAACACAAAAATGCAACAGAGAGTCATCTTTCATTACGCATCTATTTTCTTGAATATGTTATAAATAATGAAATATATAAATCCTTGTTTTGTAGCGCTAAGAAAGGCAATACGATATGCATTGATTTTCACAACGTTGTCAACTACAGAAAAAACTGATAGTGCCTGGGCTGTTAAGGTGACAGAACTCGAGACGAATGTAAACAGACACGGTTTGATATATCCTTCCTAAGCTGCTGAAGGGAATAATGAGGAGAGTGTACATGAGTAAAAGCTTATTTCTTTTTATTTGTTTGTGAAACAAACAAATTTACTTACCGTTTTCCGAAGCCTACTCCTTAAGTAGCAAATTTGAAAGTAGCTCCGTGCTGGAACTACTTTCAAATTTGGTACTTAAGGAGTAGGCGTCAGTCGGCATATAATTCCAAATTATGATTCCTCATTTGAAACCATATGGCCATTGCAGACATGAAATTTGTATTGTTTAAATATATTATGTTATAAACTCATGCAGCATCAGCTAAATTGTGTAAATATAACTAAAGTAAACTGTTTTCGAATAAGAACCGCGGATGTATTTCATTTTACAATGATGCGTAAAAATAAGGGACGATTTACTATACATATACACTCTATAAAAATAGTTCCGATTTCTTAACACGCCGGCCATTTCTTAAACCTTGTGCGGAAAGAAAACATATGTTTTGGAGTTTCTGTGACAACAAAATGTCTAACCCTGATCCTCATTTTAAAGAATGAAATATTTTGAACAGCCAAGAATATTTACGCGCATGTTTACACATTCTCTTTTTACGATTATATCCATCCATTCATAAATTTCATTCAATGCACGGCAAGGGACGTAATTATAACTTTCCTTATTGCTGATATGTTTAGAAATACGCGTGAGCACCTTAATTAAGCAGAAAACAAGTGCTAGGATACGTTAATGTCGGTGTTTAAACGATTTGTTATATTTCATACATGGTGATTGTTTTAAGTAGAAGGCAATTTACATTATATTCGACTGTAGGCCTCGTTATCTTGAAACGCATCGAATGAGCTATTTTGTTAAAATACATATCAATGACTGCAGAAAAACATTTGAACATCGTTACTTCCTGGTCTCAACCATATTCGTTCTATAAATGTATATTGTGGTATTATAGATACGCATTATTACTTTGTCGGTCCGCACAATAAATTGATCCCCTTATTGATCGGTGCTATTGCCTGCTCGTTTGTGTTATCGAAGCGCCGTAACTACTACAGCTGCTCGATCAGTGTCTGATTTTGGAAAGTAGAACCGTAGGTGAAAACATTTTGTTGAGTACAGTGAAAATCCCTGCTGTCTATGTGTACGAGACAATTCGATCCAAAATACGATTTATAACTGTTGCATTCTGTTCATGCATGTATCTTATTACCAAGTGGTATAGCCTTCACTAATGAAGATTACAGACTGAAATAGCCGTCACAACAAAACAAAGGACAAATATTTTGAATACACAAACAAATCCAGTGTATTTAGCGCTTTGATTTAGTGTAATGCTAGATATACGAGGTGTACTGTCGAAATATACAAACTAAAAGAAAATGTCTATTATAATGGCAATAAATTTAAAGAAGACAATACTCACACCGATAGCTTTTTTATCACAAAGCTGAAAGAACTAATTATCACTAAAATGTACTACAAATGAAACAAGGTAAAGTAAAGAGACACAAAAAAGATTGATAATTTTTTTTTAGTAATGCTAACATATATAAAAGACTTTTATCTTTGTTTTTAATACTAGTAATCAAACTACTACTATTAATATAGAAAATCAGGCGCGTAGTTTTAAAAAAAGACGGTATTATTTTTTTTTATTGGCCGGGGTGGTAAAAAAAAAGAAATAAAAAAAAATCAAAAAAAAAAAAATAAATTTTATGTTATTTAAACCAAACAAAAAAAAAAAAAAAAAAAAAAAAAAAAATATATTATTAAAAAAAAAAAAAAAAAAAAAAAAAAACAAAAAAAAAAAAAAACACAAAAAAAAAAAAAAAAAAAAAAAAAAAAAAAAAAAAAAAAAAAAAAAAAAAAAAAAAAAAAAAAAAAAAAAAAAAAAAAAAAAAATCCACCCAAAAAACAAAAAACAACAAAAAAAACACCCCCCCCTCCCCCTCCCCTCCCCCCCTAATTACTCACCCAAAAAATATATATTAAAAATAATATTAAAAATAAAAAAAAAAAAAAAAAAAACAAAAAAACAACCACCCACCCCCCCCCCCCACCCCACCCCCCCCCACCCCCCCCAACCTCTCTTTAAAAAAATTTTTTTAAAATATTTTAAATTTTATTAATTATTTAATAAATTAATAAAAAAAAATAAAAAAAAAAAAAAAAAAAAAAAAAAAAAAAAAAAAAAAAAAAAAAAAAAAAAAAAAACAACCCACACCCCCCAAACCAAAAAAAAAACCCAAAAAAAAAAAAAAAAATAAAACAAAAACACAAAAAAACTCTACCCACCAAAAAAAAAAAAAAAATTTTTAAAATAAAAATTTTTTATTTTTTTAAAAATGAAAACGTGTAAAATAAATTAACTGGTAAGTAAATGATATGAAAATATTTTTCTGGCGTAACATAAACTTACGCATTATTTTACGTCTTGCGCAAGGCGTTTTATGAAACACATTTTGAATTGGCGTAAATCGCACTAGCGTAACTTTGGCGTAAATCGTAAAGAAATGCGTGACACAGTCAACAGCACCTGTTTCCGGTGACGTCATTTTACCGCAAAAGTGTCAACTTGCATGGCCGCTAAACTGTCAAATAAAAAAACGCCAGAAAAGAAAGATTATCTTACTGGTATAGATCAGAAAAAACTTTTTGTCATTGGAATTTCCTTTCTTTTACTACTATTCATCAACACAAGTTCACTAAATTAACAGAATTAGTTACCAAAACAAGTAAAATGTCTGTATTATATTGACCTTGAATTGTACTGCATTTTCGGACAAGATTACATCTAAATACAGATGTATGTGCGTGCCCACTCTGTATGCGTGGGAGGAGTTGGTGGGTTTAAAATCAGACCACGTCATATCAAAAGGGTAGTGACGACCGTGGCTAAGTATTAAATGTAAATTAAACATAAAAGAAAATAACTTTGCAATACAGTTTTTGAAGAATTTGCTGCATAATGCATTTCTTTAAGACTATACTTACACACTGACATTTTCAATGTGATACATATATCTATATTTACATTTGTAGTTTGGTACCGAGCATACATCTTGCTTGTTTCAGTTTTCATTACCTTTCTTCATGTATCTTTATCACTTGTACACAGCAAATATTATAAATAAGAAATGATTGTATAAAAAAGCATACACAAATATAGTGACAATAAGGGAATATAGGAAGAGTATTTCTTCATCAAGTGAATCAGTGCCTGCATTGTGGTCAGCAACATGCATCAGTAATTTACAACTACAATCACTTGTCAGTCTATTATTTAAAAGTTCCAGAAAACTACTTGGGTCTGGACAGTATTTAGAAATCATAAAGTCTTTACCTTTATAAAGTATTTTAGCCTGGAACGCAGCACATTCCAAAATGGAGAGCATTGTCATTAGAAATTACAGGAGTGCTCCAATACATTGATGCTAGCAAACATGCTGTTTATCTACTCCTATCTAGGTGATCTTGATATTTACAAGCCAATAAAATATTTCAAATGCAAATTAATGAATAATTCCGGTAGAATACTTCTTCCACCGGAACTTCCTCGCAGTATCTTCTAGGTAAATGTCAAGTTGGCCGAGTTGTCATTAACCACTGACCAAATATTCTAGGTAAGAGTTGTGGCTCTAGTATATATACTTCAAACACAAACTATGTTTTGGTTCTGTTTATGTCTGCATGAAACTTTACTTCAAAATATGGGGTGGGGTTAAGAAAAGATAAAACTTTACTGATGCAAAGTACATTGTAGCCCCACATTTGGCTAATGCTGAATACAATTTATGAAGTAAAGGTACAAGCACGGATTGCAATAGGCACTTTTATCACATTTACTTGCAGTGTCTTCTATTTGAAATTTGTAAACAGGCCATGTCAAATTCTTACTCATTTATAGACAAATGAATTAACTTGCGACTGAACCATTTATGGTTTCTAGCAGACCTTTATCTAAAAGTTTAAATTTTACACATTTTTAGTGCCAATGAACATGACTGTAATTAACAGGGTGAATGTATTTCACAGGAACTATTTCTGTATTAACAGTATAACAACAGTCATATAAAATAAGTCAATAATTATGAGGCTAGGTGTAATACTGTACAGCTGAAAGTGTGTAAGTGATCACCTAAATAAAGCACCAGTATCTTTACACTAAATCAGCCCTTTTGAACATGCTGAAGAGCTAGCAAAAAACTTGCTGCAGCTTGACAGAAAGATTATTGTGATGTAGCTTTTAGACAGAATGATTATTGTGATGTAGCTTTAGACAGAATGATTATTGTGATGTAGCTTTAGACAGAATGATTATTGTGATGTAGCTTTAGACAGAATGATTATTGTGATGTAGCTTAACACAGGTTTGACTGTACTTTAAGCCACCATGTGTGTCTTCTTTTTTGCATGTCCTTTTAGGTGGGATCTTTGAACCTAGGATCTACTTAAATTACCGAATATTCAAGGAGTAAACACATTTTAGAGACTTTGTTAAAACAAAGTTATAAAAGTTATTAAATCTGCGCTGTTCTGCTGAAATTATAATGGATACATAATTTGTGTGCAAAAGATTGCCTTAAAAGATTTCTTGTGATGTTGGTATGAAAGAGTATTTTCTTCCAAACACTACTTCAGATATCTCAACATTATTAGTTTTTTATTTCTTTTTATTGAAACATTGTTGAAATACAAAACACGGTGCATGTATAACATGACACTATTCAAGTTCTTGTTTAATGTCTCACTAGTACTTTGGTCTAAATAGAAGCAAAGTACACATATTTGACTAAATAGTCACTTCAGAGGAATGTTATACTTTTGTGCATCAGTAGTTTTCATCCATAGTGCACACTTCTGTTCTATGATTCTGTCTTGGCTGTTTTTTTTTTGTATTTTGTTACCAGTTAGGTAAGTGGGTAGCTGGAGCACATTCCTCTTAAAAATTAATTTACCGTAGGTTATGTTACAAAGGCACAAAGTTAATATTTATATGGCTTTTTTCTGCATCTGACACCTTTAAAGCTGTTGAATATTGTGTTCGTTCTTTGAAGTTTTCTGCATACTTGCATTAATCGATATCATACAGTCTCTCCACCTAAAATGAATACAAAAATATATGAATAAAGATTCTAGTACATGTAGTTTAATTGTTGACAATTTCTCATCATGCATATCTAATTAAAGAATACAAATGTGTTTATTTCTACAAAGTTCTAAGAAAATAAATTTAGAAACTCAACACAGAGATAGTTTATTGTCACGGTTATTAAAAAGTTTATACTGAAAAAAATCTCAATCAATGAATGTAAAAACAAGAATACCATGTTGGAGTCAAACAGTTCTATTTATTTACAATCAGTGGGGCTGGGATGAGTGCCCAGGTACCCAAAGTCCAGGTTGAGTAAAACAATTTCCAAATTTGTATAAAAATATTACCTGTTCCATTAAGTGTTAACAAGGAAAAAAAGAAGGATGAAAAATACAATGTAGAGCACAGGAAGACAGTTGGGATATACATGATGTATCAAGTAACTGATTGACAATGACTGTTTAACCAAAATCCAGGATAAATATACTATTATGATAGCTAGTATTTTATTCTTATACTCAAGATTAGAAGGCCACTTTTTGTTCTTATATTGCCAAACATGAGACTTTAGTGTAACTTAATTTCAGCAATATCTATTACTAGTGAAAATTTCTACCAATCATTATCTGACTTTGGTATTTGGTTAGTATTTAAGTGGGCACTCCAATGAACATTAAGTGTAACAGTGCATTGCTGAATGGGTGTATTTTAGAAATTTCATACAAATAATGATGCATTCTTCTTACACAATGATGTAACTCAGTGTTTCAATTTAATCATTTGAATTGGAACCAAAACAAAAATACCTTTTGTCTCAAAGATATGATTAAGCATGAGTCCAGCCGTTGTTTGCTGCTATCACTAATTAATGATTCAACTGCCATGGTCATACCTGCAACAGAATAATTTCACAGATATGTTTAAATTTAAAACTCTATTAAGAGACAAGAGGGCCAAGATGGCCCATATACCTCACTGAGACCTATTATGACCATATAATTATGACAAAACTTCAACCCTAAACTTATATCATAAACTCAAACATTCTGTTTGACCATGACAAGACAAACCTTCTGACCAGTTAACATGATGATTGTCTATAAAATATGACTTCTAGAGTACCAACAAGGTTTTCCTCGGAATTTACCTGGTGACCTAGTTTTTAATCCAAGGTGATCCACACAAACATTTTGACCAATTTTCATGATGATTGGGCTGTTAAAGTAACCTGTATGGCATACACAAGGTTTTTATCCGGGTGACCTAGTTTTTTTTACCTCAGATGACCCATATTCAAACTCTACCTAAATTTCATGAATACAATTATACTGATCAAGTTTCATGAAGATGATCCAATGAAAATTGCAACCTCTATTGCAAACATAATGGTTTTCTATGATTTGAACCTGTGAACTAATTTTTTTACCATGGATGACCCATAAATTAAAAGTTGATCTAGATGTAATCAAGGTTGTCATTCTGACCAAGTTTCATGAGAATCCATTGAAAAATGCAGCCTCTATTGCATACACAGGGCGATTTACCTGAAATGTCACACTTCAGCAGATCTGCATGTACACTGTGTATGATTTTTAATGTATACAGTAGACATTTCTGAATACTTACCAACACATTTCTTAAGGCACCCATGGATACTGTAATGTGGGTGCACAGCCTAATGAGTTCCAGATTTTGTGTACACAGAGAGTTTCATTAGTTTTCTGAAAGAAGAAATCAATAAATTTTCTATAAATTGACAGCATGACAGCTTTTCTAAACTTTTCTTGTTTTTTATTAATTGTACTTTGCTACATCAATACCAGAAAAAAATGAACAAGAGTGCCAAACTGTCACAAAATACGCCCGTCAAGGAGGCATAACTCAGTATCTGGCAGTTCATTTGTTTTGTAAAACCTGCTAGAACTATAGAGCAGACAAGGCTAATTCACCTGTTTGAACTATGAGCTGAGAAGGCTAATTTCATAATTTTCGATAATTCAAGGGCAACAAGAGCACTGTAATCAAGAGCAAATGCAGAGCAATATCCACACAGTTATATGACGCTTGAACCCTAAAGTGTGACCTTGACCTTGAAGTGAGCCATCCGGAACATGGCTTCTGCACATCGTCTCAATGTGGTAAACAATTGTGTCAGGTTTCTTCGAAATCCTTCACGGGGTTCAAGAGTTACAGAGCGGAAGGGAAAAAAAAGTCCGAAATCTTTCACGGGGTTCAAGAGTTACAGAGCGGAAGGGAAAAAAAGTCATATGACCTTTGAACCCCTAAGTTTGACCTTGACCTTGAAGCGAGCCATCCGGAACATGGCTTCTGCACATCGTCTCAATGTGGTAAACATTTGTGTCAGGTTTCTTCAAAATCATTCACGGGGTTCAAGAGTTACAGAGCGGAAGGGAAAAAAGTCTATGACCTTTGACCTCTGAGTATGACCTTGACCTTGAACCAGCCATCTGGAACATTGCTTCTGCCGTCATCTCAGTCTGGTTAACATTTGTGTCAGGTTTCTTAAATCCTCACGGGTCAAGAGTCAGGGAAGGACTAACCTTCCCTAGCCTTGCCTTGGCCATCCGGAACATTGCTTCTGCACGTCGTCTCAGTCTGGTTAACATTTGTGTCAGGTTTCTTCGAAATCCTTCAAGGGGTTCAAGAGTTACAGAGCGGAAGGGAAATTGCTAACGGACAAACGGACAGCGAGGCGATAACATAATACGTCCCCTTCGGGCGTATAATAAAAATTAATCATTTATTCAAGGACAGAATGGCAAACATGTTTTGAATGCAGTTATTGGCTGAAAAGTGTACACAAGTCATAACTAATAAAAATGTCTCTATAAAGCATAGACTGAAAGTTGATAGAATTACATGTCTTTTTGAATTTTATCAATTGTACTTTACCAGAAAAAAATAAATAAAAACTACATCTTTTAATTCAAGAACAGAATGGGAAACATGTCTTGAACGCAGCTATTGACTGAAGTGCACATAACTAATAACAAGAGCTGTCCATAAGACAGCACGCTCGACTATTGTGGGTGTTTGCTAATAAAACAAAACTTTTATCAGTATAATAGCAAAACAAAATTCTGCTAACTATAAAGTATAAACTAGGAAAGTTGAATCATAAAATAAGTCAAAATCTTTAACTATAGATTTAATTTTTGGTAAATTAATTGTTTGATACAAAATTTACCCTGAACACTATTGCAAGGTTTGATATAACTACCATAAGTGGTTACTGTGATATGTGCATGATAGTACCTTGCATGCAAAACTTTACCAAATTTTCAAAGTCAAACAAGGGCCATAATTTGCACTAAATTTAAACAAGAGTTATCTGTCTTGACTGTGTGACACCTCTTAAGACATTAAAAAAGTTTCAAGTCAATATCATAAGTGGTTACTGAGATATGTGCATGATAGTACCTAGCAGGCAAAACTTTAACCAAATTTTCAAAGTCAAACAAGGGCCATAATTAGTACTAAATTTATACAAGAGTTATCTGACTTGACTGTGTGACACCCCTAGAGACATTAACGAAGTTTCAAGTCAATATCATCAAGTGGTTACTGAGATATGTGCATGATAGTACCTAGCAGGCAAAACTTTAACCAAATTTTCAAAGTCAAACAAGGGCCATAATTTGTACTAAATTTATACAAGAGTTATCTGACTTGATTGTATGACACCCCTAAAGACATGAACAAAGTTTCAAGTCAATATCATAAGTGGTTACTGAGATATGTGCATGATAGTACCTAGCAGGCAAAACTTTAACCAAATTTTCAAAGTCAAACAAGGGCCATAATTTGTACTAAATTTTTTCAAGAGTTATCTGCCTTGATTGTATGACACCCCTAAAGACATGAACAAAGTTTCAAGTCAATATTATAAGTGGTTACTGAGATATGTGCATGATAGTACCTAGCAGGCAAAACTTTAACCAAATTTTCAAAGTCAAACAAGGGCCATAATTTGTACTAAATTTTTTCAAGAGTTATCTGCCTTGATTGTATGACACCCCTAAAGACATGAACAAAGTTTCAAGTCATATCACAAGTGGTTACTGAGATATGTGCAGATAGACCTAGCAGGAAAACTTTACCAAATTTTCAAAGTCAAAAGGGCCTAATTTGTCTAAATTTTTCAGGGTTTCTGCCTTGTTGTAGACACCCCTAAACTGAACAAAGTTTCAAGTCAATATCATAAGTGGTTACTGAGATATGTGCATGATAGTACTTAGCAGGCAAAACTTTAACCAAAGAAGCAACGCCGACGCCGACGCACAAGTGACTGTAATAGCTCTCCATATTCTCCGAATAGTCGAGCTAAAAATGTCTGTAGTACAGACTGAAATTTATTAGAGACAGACATTACATGTCTTCATGTACTATGTCCCATTATCCATTAAAGGGAATTTAATGCCACTACAGTACAGCATAAACATGTAAAACACACGTGTTTTGAAGACAACCTTATACATTTGGTGGTTCAATATCTGTAATTTCTACATGAAACTGTGACGTGAACATTTAAAACTAAAAATCTAGAAAATATAATTATGTTGGCCTACAGTTACATAAATACATGTGTATACATGTTCACAGGCACTACAATGTCATGATGCATCTGTACTTGTAAAGTTTACTGGCAAGTATTTGATTTCATTTACTTCCTCATTCTGTAAAAGGTGAAAATTCAGTCTCTACTGTACACTAACATGACTAATGCAACATCGGACACCAATGTTTTTGTCCACATTCTTTATTTCTAAAACTGATCGTGTTCTTATAAACTAATAAGAAGCACTGGCAGAGATATTTGTTTTATTTCATTTTTCTTCTTTGACTTTGTACTTTTTAGAGATAAAAAAAGCATAATAATTAATACCCAGAAATCACCGGTCCAAAATACACCTCGAAAGCCATGGTTGAGTACATAGAGGCTAGGAATCGCTGAAACCTTTCACAAATTGCGGGTCATGGGTTCGGGCCCTGCTAGGAATCATCATCTCTTTACAGTTCTTGCTGACCCTAGGGTTCTAGTAAGTGCAATTCTAGCAACAATATTTAAGTAAACAGCACCTGAAAAAAATGAGTGAAATACCATTGACCCATGCAGGCATTAAATTGCAACAAACAAAAAATCAGTACTAAAATTTATTTTATGCTAACTAATGAAATACTGTGTTATATGAGTGAAATACAGTAAACTCCATATATATCGACTCCGGATATAACTTAACTTTAGATATAACGAACAGTTTTTTTTGGCCCAATTTTTTCCCTTCTTTGTTTAATGTAAAAATATACGGTTATATCGTACTCCAGTTATAAGGAAACTTTGGATATAAGGAACACTATTTTCTGGCCCAACAATGAAAAATGTACAGTAAAGTAATCGTATATATCGAACTGCAAATATGTTTCGAAGAGTTAAAAATATCTGTTGATTTTGCAGTTTTCTGTTGCCGTCTGCACTTTTTTTTTCATAGCGCACTTTTAGCTATTAGTTTAGTTTATACTAATTTATTTTAGCTCGATTGTGAAGAAAGCTTTGAGCTTATCGAGTCACTCTCGAGTCCGCTTCCTGGAAAAACCAGTACTGGTGTCATATGAGGAGGTACGGTCGTGACCTTGGTAGGGCTCGAACCCGCTACCTCCGGGATGAGCGGCAGACACCTAAACCTCTACACCACCGCTCCCCTTTTAGCTATTATTCATATAAAGGTTAATCATTTCACCCTTTTCATAACCCTTTGGTAAACTAGTTAAATGAGAATACAAACATAATTGCGAAGTACGATATTCAAGTGATAATATTTAACGTAAATAATTGTGAGCGTTTTTTTTAAAAGCTTGCAGACAGGATGCAATCCCATATTGGGAAAAATACTTTGTTAAATATTTCAAGTTATGGCAAGAGAGCGAAAATCATCTTTCTTCAATTTTATTTGTTTAAGTATTGCCATACATGAACCATCTTTTTTGATGTTTTATTAATCCTTGCAATTATTTTACATAGGTTTGGATAACAGTTATAGATCTTTATAACTTTGCAAAAGGAAGTAGGAAAATCAAAAGCAACTTTAAGTTGATGGTTCGGATATTATTACATTTGACTATAAAAATACTTGTTTGATATATATATTTTAGTTCGATATAATATACATCGTAATAAGGAACTTGTTGATATACAGATATAAGGAACTCCGGATATAAGGAACAATTCTGATATGTCCCGAGGAGTTCGTATAAGCGGAGTTTACTGTATAGAATGATGATATATATTTCTTATCAGTTACAGTGTGGGTGATATTGGTCTGCTGGAACTACTTTTTTAAGCAGTGCGTATACATAATTTTGCTTTTGTTTTGATAGTTAGCATAAAATAAAAAGAAAATTTATTTGTTTTGCGTGGATATATCTCAACTCAAAGGGATACAATTTTCACATTTTAACTCGCGCTCATGAAAATATTACAACTGTATCACTTCTCGGTGAGATATATTCCATATCCACTCAAAACAAACAAATATCGTCATGTTATCATGAAAATCAACCACATGCAAGCAGGATTCAAACTCAGGATGTTCAGTTTGTTAAGCCGACACTCTACCATGTCACCATAAAAGCTTGCTCAATGGCTATGAAGTACAAGTGTTTTATTATGGTATTCACCCTCTAATATATGATACAAAGATTTGAGTTTTGCTTGGTGAAAAGTACAAATGCTGCATTGCATGTCAGTAATTATTAAGTAACTTTAGGGAGACAACATCTACAAAGTGACTCTAACCCATAACTATCATGTAAGATAGATGATCATGTTCTTACTAAATTCATTAAACTATTTGACATCACTTATTGTAGCTATGTCACACGGGGTTTGGGCCTGGCCAGCTCCATCTCAGCTCATTATTATACATTCTAACGCACTGTCGACGTAACGTCGTTTCTGATTGGTGACGTCGTTTAAATTTGCGACTATTAAATAACGTATATATAGTCGCAAAATTCGAACGGCGTTTTAAAAAACCATTTAGACACATTGGGCGTTAGAAAAGGGATAACTATTTAGTGATTTTGATATTTGCGACCGTATATGCGGTTTTAAGGGTTCGCAAACAGTTTTAACAGCTCCGGCTAACGCCGTCGCCGTTAAAAATATTTGCGACCATTAAAAACCGTATATACAGTCGCAAATATCAAAATTACAAAACAGTTATTCCCATATTTTAATACAAAATCAACTAATATCTTTCTTGCATATTGGATTGGCATTTCCGGTGATTTTGCCTATGTTGGAAAAACCGGTCTGGCACCCCTGCCAGACGACTCTCGTGAAATACTTTTGATGTAGCGTTATAAACATTGTGACTTTACTTTCCTAAACACAACGTCAGAATATCACATGGGAATATCCGTCACCTCGGGTAAATGTTTTGCGGGAACTCGGCAAAACAGTTACCCTCGGTGACGAATATTTCGATCTGAACCTCGTGCTCATGACAGAAACTATTAATACAGATGTTGTGATCCTAGGCATCAGAGTGTCCAGAAGCCCGGTTAGCTCAGATGGTTAGAGCGTCTGACTTGCAAGCAGACGGTCCTGGGTTTTAATCTTACAATTAATTAAGTTACATCATTGGTGACGAGATTAAAAACAGTCAGTTTGAGCTTATAAAGTTAGTGGACGGTTCTTAGTGGACCAGACAGCATGTGGTATTTTCAGGGGTTATCATTGATGCCCAGCTCAACAGCTATACACTTCCACTGTATGGTCAAAACCTTCAAAGATACAGTGGAATAGTGTAGTGATCCTAGGCTTCAAGTTCAGAGTATCCAGAAGCCCGGTTAGCTCAATTGGTTAAAGTGTCTCACTTGCATGCAGTAGGTTGTGGGTTCAAATCTTGCACTTGGTAGATGTTTTCTCAATAAGTTACATCACAGAAAAAGTTAATTAATTCAAACTCTTTCCAAATTCCTGTTTGGTTTTTCTATTTAAAATGTAATTTCTAGCTGTGTAAGCAGCTAAGCTGACTCCATGTTAGAGTAATAATAGTTTTTAATTACATTCACAACCCCTAAATCATTTCTAAGTACACCAGCACGGATTTTAGATGATCTGTGCAAACAAACTGTTTCTTCCGCGATCGCGGAAACAGAAGACAACGGGGAAAATGTAGACGTTTCTTAGGGAATTTGAAGTTCATCCATCTTTAAAAACAAATACAATTCTTTAGAAAGTATTTCTACAACATGTAGAATCAATAAAACCACTTTTAATAAAGCTGGTAAAAGTGATACTGCAAAGAAAAGTATTTTTACCCTTGTTTCCGATCATTTCGCTTGCTTGGTTACCGTGAAAGTAAGACGTTGTGAAAATTAATGTTTCAGGTGTTACACCATCCACTACTGTAAAGTAAATTGTACTAGAGGCAGATTTTCTTTTTCAATCGACGATAGCCGCCATCTTGATTTTGACTTGCGTAACTACTTGCGCTTGCTCTTGACATGGTGCAAAAGTTACGCCAATTTTTACGTCTTTACGTTACGCCAGCTGTTGATAAAACGCTCCTTACGCCAAACTTTGTAGTTACGCCAGAACTTACGCCAAAACGTTGGCGTAAATATGTTGATAAAACGGCCCCCAGGAGCGTGACAATGTTAATGGACGCCCGGCTAGATAAGGTATGATGAGTCGGTATCGCCATGAACTTTGGATACTATAAGAGCATCCCTCAGTTGACCATCCGTATTCAAACTCCCACTATTACTGCACGATGCCTACAATTTTTCGCAGCATTCTTTGGTTGGCACAAGTAGCCTGGTTACTTTTCTACATGCAAAGCAACCTTTTTTTGTTCCCCAAGCAAGAGTATTTGTAGTGAAATAAAGGTCTGCCTAATAAAATTAGGATTATGGTAATTCATCAGAATTGGTGTCGTCATATCTAAGAAGAGAAATGCCCTGGTTACTATTTTGGTTTGGCAGGTCGCCGAGGTATTCATTGCTTTGTCTGTCTAAGTGTTTACTATATTAACATATTCATTCATAACATTGTAGATACGATCGAGAGTCTACTTCCGATTTTGACACCGGAATGGAAAAGTTACAATCTGAATGAATGTTTTTATATACAGTCTTGACAGCGAAAGTAGTTTTTCAAAGCAAATGTTCACAATTCATATGTAAATAATTCGTTTATTTACATGAATCTCAGTAACAAATAGTGTATTTTAATTACAATCAATAATGACAAACAGATTCCCGAAACTGTCAGGTAACTATAAGAAATTATCACATTTGAAAATGAAACGGACCTCTATTTACTACATCTGGCGTGGCTGCTTGTTCACAAATGCGAAAAGAAAATATCACATTTGAAAATAAAATGGACCTCTATAACTAAATCTGGCGTTGCTGCCTTTTTACAAATGTGAAAAGAAAATTTAGTCAAACATAAAATGTAATAGAAATGGCTAGAAACAACAAGACAAGTGAAGGTATACATACCAACTCCAAACAATCTGTTCAAAATGTTGGCGAGCTTGGTTTTACGGATATTCTACACTACATTTTTATATTGGAATTTCAAAAGGGCTGCATAATTTGGTAGCGCATACTTTCAAAGACAGAGATATACTTTACAGTAATTCATACTTTTTTATTGTGTTACTTGTTATAAAATATTTTAGCTTCAGACAGGTCGAGAAACCTTGTCTTCGTTCACCTAAATCTGAAATAAATGCAAAACACGTTTTGACAACAAAATTCGAAACACTGATCATGACAATTTACGAAATCTCTGATATCAAGGTCTTTCAAATAGTATGGTCCGGAAACGAGCGTAATACGATAAATAACCTGCCTCGGATCACGTGACAAACATCCGGGTACCCGCGATTTTGGAAAAAGAAAGAAATTATTGATACTTTATATCTACGTATATCTCGATATTTTACCAATCAATTTGACCAACAAAGTGATCCTTAATACAATATATGCATTCCCTTATCATTACATAATATTATATTTTACCGATGTTTCGTTTTAGGTGGATTTATGCATTGGAAAGTTGACCTCGTACGAACGTGTTTTTTCACAAATGACCAAAAGCCGAAAACCGACCTAATTTTAGCGCTTCTTTCCTACTTGCATGGTGTTCATGGGATTGATGTAACATCTTTTTCTCATAGATTTAAGTCTAATGTACGTCTGTTATGTCTTAGATTTTCGTATTTCACCCGTATTTTAATTTTCTGGGACGGTTAGATCCGTTCAAAATCTAAAAATGGCGTCAATGGTGATTTTTTTTCGCGATACGGTGATATTTTGTGCACAGGTTTTCATTATATATTTAGGGTCAAATGATGGAAAATTGCTAATTAAAATGTAAATTAAGAGTTATTTTTGATCGGATATGAATTAGATTTTCGTTTTTTTATTTTATAGCATAATAACGTACAGTTTTGTAAGACCAGTATCGCGAGTCAAATTACCATCCATCGCTAAAACGCGCAAGACGGAATAGCATGCACCGTGTTTAACTCGCTTTAAAGATAATAGTTAATTATATATAGAGGTTTTAATTTCACAGTTTTACAGAACATTTCATCAGCTTTCCAATTATACCATTTTTTTTATTAAATGTGGTATTTAAATGACACAATGACGGGCAGTTTTGCATACAACTATCGGACAAATACCAGTTTACTCGCTCGGCGTGATAAATGCACGGCGTGATAAACGCTTCCAGGTAAAAATCGATAACCGAGACAAGATTATCAGTACGATAAGACATTTATAGAGGGCGTTTCCGGACCATACTATTTGAAAGACCTTGCTGATATCAACAAAATAATGTATCAAATTCTGTCTCGTCCTTCAGCGACAAAGTACATTCAAAGTGGTTTATCAGAGAGTGCCATTGCCACCGTGAACATTAATTGATCGAGTGTCCTAGCTGATATACATCATTGTCAATATCTATTTCCGAGTTCTAAGCAACATCTGCGAGCTCTAGGGCAGTTAAGTTTTCAGAACTCGCGGATTAATTGCAATGATGCGACTGTGGACCTTGTCTGTAAATAGCTATAGTTATAGCTCTCTATCTACATACCTAATTAGTGAAATTATACTTACATTTTGAACACTTCTTCTTGTCATATCAAGCTGACGATAGTTTGTGCATGGAAAACATAATTTCAGTTTAAAATTACAATAATATTGTAAAACATTTCGAAAACCCTTAAATACGTTACACAGTTCAGCAGAATTAGTTTTGATAGACTGCATGTATAATATGGTAGTTACTACAAGTCAAGGTTTCATTTTGTAGTTACATACTGTATGAGATTTTTCTTTTCAAACCTAGTAACAGACTATCATTCAAAAATATACTTCTACCTTTTAATAACCGTTTCATATCAAATCAACAACGCTTTAACGGAGAAATACACACGATGACACGTATGTGAAATTACATTATATTATTCTTTCTGAAAAGAGTAGGAAAACATTCCCGAGTATATCACGAAGCTATACATTCTGTTTAGCATGATTGATTTTTCTTTCTTAATTTTATCCTTTTTATTACTTTTTCCATTGACAGGTAGACATCTCAGATTTAATACTATTTATTATTTTTTTCCATTGACAGGTAGACATCTCAGATTGAATACTATTTTGAACAGCCAAGAATATTTACGCGCATGTTTACACATTCTCTTTCTACGATTATATCCATCCATTAATAAATTTCATTCAATGCGCGGCAAGGGACGTAATTATAACTTTATATATTTAAATAATATTAATAATTATAAACCCTGCTAAACACATTACACAATCAAAGCGCTGTGAGCGCTGAATGGTTAACTCCCCGAAAAACAACTTTTGACCTACGTGTTTTGCGCTGAACCTTACCTAAAGCGCGGGTCGAAATGTGCAGAGGACGAAATTCAATATATGACACAGAATGAATGATTTACAAATATATGGATGGCAGGGAAGTTTGTTTTATTATAAAAAGTACATTAAATGAAAAATAATCACATAGTCAACATTATAAATTGTTTAAGCCAATAAAAATAATTCGATCTGCGCTTTGTACAACTTCAAGCGATATGATCTGATGATGTGGATCGAAAATTATTGTGTACCAAGGACAAGACCTTGAAACAGAAATAAACAAAGCAATACCAGCAATGAAATATAAAAACGGTACTGTACAATGTGTATAACAGAGAAAACCAAAAATGATTCTTGGTTACCTTGTAGTTATAATCGGTGAAATCGTTCACTGGGCCTTGACATGCAGCGTCCTCGATAAATGGCGGGTGATTTTGACCACGTGAGTTCCTTCTCGGGAATGTACGTAAATTATATCTTTTTTTAGAGAAATTTATTTTTAGGTAAATATATATGTAACCGTTCGTAGATATCAAAGTTGTCAATGAAATAACATCGGAAATTTGAAAATCAAACTACAAACTCTTATATCGAGCTCCGTACGTTTCCGTAAATTTTCGTAAATATCCGTACTTTTCCGTGATATGCATATGATTATCTTCCGTAATCAGCTAACAGCGCATTAATTTCTAAAACAGAAAAAAATGTGTAATGCAGCCCGTAAGCTATATACCTTCCAGCAATCGTTTGAAGTTGTATGTACTCTTTTTATTTGTAATATTTTGTTATCATGTGCGTCATTCAAACAGAAGATTGATCTGTCTTGCACTACTTTCGCATAGCGCATGTTTACAGTTGTTATTCGCACAAAGCACAGTTAAATTTCTTGCAGTGTTTGAAATGTGGTATGCTAACTTAGGCCTAGGAGACTTTCAGTCCTCAGGCCAGAAACGAGTTACAAAGTTTTAACATTATGAAAATATTTTTTTTTTGTGACAATCAAACAAAGAGATCACGATGGAGATCAGATAATAGATAAATAAAAACTTGGCCGCAAATCTGACTACAGAGGTAGTATGTGTTTCTTAAAGCTGCTTTCTCTCAGATTTTGTTAAAAAAATAAAGTTCTTCAAACTGTATGTAAATAACGTATTTAAGAACATATAGTCATATAAAAGGGCTCCAGTAAAAATTCCTGTCACGTATATCTCTTAATTAAAAAAAAATATACGCTACCAAATTCAAAAGCGTTGCAAATATTTTTGAAATTTTAATATAAACATATAGTGTTGCGGTGCCTAGCAACCGACATTTTTAATCGATTTCTACATATTCCTTCATCTTCATAATTAGATTTTTGTTTGTATTTTGATTCTAGCCATTAGTTTTATGATTATGTATAAGTATGTCAGTTTTTTTTTAAATATTTTTCTCAACGGTAACTGAGAGCGAGCAGCTTTAAATGGAGAAAATGTTATACCTAGCTATGTTATGGTCATTGGTTTTTGTATTCTTATTTTAAGTTTCATGAAATTCCATTCATTGGTTCCTTAGTTTAACGGACTAACAACGCCGAAATAATACCCCCCCCACACACACACCTTTGGCAGGGGATAAAAAAGAACGAATGGCCATATTTCTGTGAAAAATACTGAAAATGAATATTTTTGTTAATGTAGAATTATGCGCATTTTTTTTTCAAGTAAACATCCAGTTGGAATAGTTGTGTGTTAAAAAGGTAGAGGACATTATTGCTTGTAACCCAATACTCCAAACTCTTCCTTCTACCAGTAAGAAATAATAACTTTCCAAATATTACCTATTTTGACGGGGGGGGGGGGGGAGTCTTTAAAAAAACTGCTTGCTTCCCTTCCATTGCCGAAATGTAACCAAAACAAAAATAACACAAGGGAGCTCACTGTGGAGAAAGGAACTATTATCTTATTAGCCCGATGTCTTTTATTTCTAAAGCACCAACTTCAAATGCATGTACTAATGCGGCATTACAATTAATTTAACAGCACAGTACTTGAAAATTGCTTTTATAAACCTGTCAACAAAATACACTATTTGCAGTAAGATGCGCATAATGTCACTTCAATAAGCATATTTACAAAAAACAAAAACGTTTTCTCTTTTATTGAGGCATTGAGTAATGGTCTATAATGAGTTTAATTGCAGTAAAATGAAAAGAAATCTGTTGTGCATTGCATTGAAAATGGATGGCATTAAAAATAAAATAATCTTTTCGGACAAGCCGTTTTGCTATGGTTTTTCAGAATATTTAAAAATAAGGGACTATTTCGACAGAACCGTTTTCTTCTTTGCTTGCGACATATTTGAAATATTAGTTGAAAATTTCAGTCGACGAATTTCGTGTATAGAATTTTTTTGCGGAAGAACAAAATTACTTATTATTACGATCACGTGATTCGTCACCATGAGTACGGGCTATATATTTGTATGTTCATTTACGAATAGATATGCTTTGTTACCTAGTGTGATACCTGTATTTGGTTGTTGAAATTGTATCTGAATTTTCGGGTTTGTTTACTGTATATCTTTCCTGTTTCAACGATCAACGAGTCGTGACCATATTTTAATCGTATAATGTATAGTCGACGCATATCTCTGATTTATTACCGACATCCCGATCAAATGAACACGGAAAAGAAACAGATATAATAAACATGGTGGAGAATATTTATTTTGGAATTATCTTGTCCCTTTTAGCCACAGGTAAATGCAAAGCTCTGTTTAAATCTTTTATAAATGTTTTCTGTTACCATTATCTTCATGACTTTTTTCCTTGCACTATGTACTTGAACCATGAATATCTTAAGCTTGTCTTACTGAAGTCGCAGATTCACAATAAGCTAATAGGATTGATCTGTCCATCAACAAATTGAAAGATGAGAACTTAAAAGATAACATTTTCAAGCAGTTTAAACGAAATTTGGAGAGAGTATAAAGGAAATAGTCCATAGCCTTAAAAGTAGTACATGTCATTACATTTGTAAACACGAACACATTCAGATCTTATTACCGACATTAAATCATGCAAATAATATTTTACACATGCTTTCTGACTTGTGAGAATACTATCACATGTAACTATTATTAAGGTTTTGAAATCAGTACATGTGCATTTGTCGCATTCGGATTTTGGGGAGAAAAAAGACGAGGATCTCCGAGCTGTCTGAAATGAACATACTTTAGAACGAATCATCAAATAAAAAGGTTCCCATATTAATTGTTGTAAAGTATTCATAAAAGTTGCAAGAACTTGCTTTGTAACTGACATTAAATCAATTAGTATAAAATATAAAGCAATGAAAACGCCTTTGATATACCATATAATAATAGTGTAGCAGTGCTGTCAAACCAAGCTTACAAAAATTTTCTACAGATTTTTTTTCAAATTCTTATGTAGAATTTTACTTGTGTTGTTGATACAAGCCACTTTTTTACATTTCATGTTTTTGTATATCATTTTGATAAACTGTTTCTTTTCACTAGAAAGTGGAACGAGCAGCTTTAAAGCATACACTGACTGTATTATAAACACGGGAGATAATCGCTTACATTATTAATTATATTACTTTTTTGTTTTATGACACATTTTATTACATGTTGTAAATATTATTACGTTCTTATCACAGCTTAACTGCGTTTAAAGCAGCTCGCTCACAGTTTCCGGTGAAAATAAATAAAACAAAGATGTACTCATTGATAAAATGTACATGTAATGGCTAGAATCAAAAACATAATCGAAAATCTAGATGTTTACTTGCAAAAATCTAGATGGCTACTTGCAAAAATCTACTTGCAAAAATCTAGATGGCTACTTGCAAAAACCCATTGAAAATGTTTGTAAATTTGATTTTACGGCAACGCTACGCTCTATGGTTATTTTTGGATATTCAAAAGCGTTTGTAGAAAGTTTACAGATATTATTTGACTATTCATTCTAACATTATGTTATTTCAAGAGTCTCAGAGTGTGAAGTACTTTATTTTTTTTTATGAAAACCTTAGACCAACCAAAATTATTTGTATTACTAAATCACCATCTAAGATAGAAATATCTGTAATTATAATGAAAATTGCGCATGCCATAAAATGTGACTGTCGAGTTTCGTACTGTTTTATTTATGCAATTCGTCTTATTTAAAAGTTCACATATTTCCACTACTAACAGCGTCAGATGGGGCATACTGTTTTTACTACGACGTTTATTCCCACTCTACAAGTTACATGTACTGTGCTACGTCTTGCTGTGGAACCAGTTCTGAGAGAGCCTGCTGCGCAGAGTAAGTATTGCTCTGCAAAATGACTAGTTTAAATTTGATATGATATGCTCTAATATTTTTGTTATGACCAACTGGGTCGTAATATTAGGACCAAGTGCCCAAGAACAAATAAAAGTACAGGTTCGTATTTCGTAGAGGGATCTCCAGCAGTAACTTCTTTTTTCCAAAATCTGAGAGCAAGCAGCTCTAACTGACGTTAATGTTGCATCAGTAATTATCATGACTATGTATTTTATGTTTCATTCTAAATGTAAAGACACTGGTTCATCAAAGATCGTGTGATGAAATGATATAGTGTAGAAGGAAACAGTGCTAGTTGTATAGTTTGAAGCACATTCGACGCTTTGACTCGACTGATTCACTGACAGACTTGAATTTGAAGCAAACGGGTAAAGCTGAGCGCTCTCTGATGTTGGTTATACTAACAGGCTTCTTCGAGCTGTCTGAAATTAATTAACAAAAATGAGAAAGAATCATCAAATAAAATAAATGCTTCCAGTATACATTTCTAAAAAGAATACTATATGTTTAAGCTACAAATTAAAAAGCGTTACAAACGTTAATATATGTAAGTATATACATGTATATTAATTAGATCTTAAGTTGTGTAAAGTCATTTAAATAATTGTATATATTGCCTTTTCCGGCATTTTAAGGGTTCTTTAACTTAAAGACAATATATATGTAGCATATTGCATAAAGCTAACTTGTAACGGTTTGGATGAATCTGGTAGTTTTATGGTATGCCCCCCTGACCTCACTTGCGTTTGTAACACATGAAGATGTTGCATCAGTTAATGCCTATATCTTCAAGTTATGCATAGCAACGGTAAACAAAAACAAGCAGGCAGGCATACTATAAAATAGTCTTCATAAATTCTCTCCTTACATTTTCAGTAGTGACGCTGCACCTATAGTTGGGGCAGGACTAGGGGTCATTGCTTTCGTTGTTATTGTGACACTGTCGGTTATTATATTCGGTTGTCAGAAAACGAGAGGACAGACTAGACCAACTTGTCAACCAACTTGTGTAACTACAGGTAAGCAACTAGAAACGTGATATTGCCACGAAACCAAGTTTTCAACACAAAATCATTGCAAGTGTTTTCTGTCATGTGATGGTGTGCAAACAACATTTAAACAGGCGTTCATTCAAGGAAAGGTGTTCATTCAAGGAACCTTTATACATAAACATGTATTTAAACAAATTTAGGGAAAAATAAAAATAATGGTTAAAGTTAACAAACGAAAATATGATAAGGTGTTATACGTAAAATGTGTAAACTAATTTATCTTGCCTCATATTTTATTTCGTATATTTAGGGAAAACGCAAGCGATCTTAATAACAATTCTTATTGCACATGTTACTATATATAGTATCAAATTTGCCTTTGATTGTCGGTGATACGGGCCGATAAAACGATCACGTGACGTAGTGTGCCGATAACTGATATCGGCACACTTGCTAGTGTGCCAAAAAATTCGTATTGAGGCTATTTCCGGTCAACTATGCAGCAACGTTAGACTGTCAGCACGTGAAAACGTTGACGTAATTGACAACGTAGACGTAACGGAAAATGGCCGCCGAAAGGACACAGAAGTCTCTTTCTCAACGCTTATTGAATTTAGAATTTAGGCTTATTGAGCACCGAAATGTGGAAACTGACACGTTTGCTTTTGTGGATAGTATGAATAATTTATTCATTCAATGGCATTTATTTTTATGAAATAGTATAAGTATTGCAGGAATGTGCGTTTTGTATCTTTTTTGTCTTATCTTTTCCCATTTTCAGCAAAACTGATGTTCAACATATGCAATAAAAAGGTAATTATACGGGGCAGGTGTGCCTTAAGGCGATATTGGCACACTTGGTTCAAATTGGCCCTCGGGCTAAAGCCCTCGGGCCAATAGCTCACCAAGTGTGCCAATATCGCCTAAAGGCACACCTGCCCCGTATAATAACCTCTACATATTGGTACTCAACCCTGAAATATGCATAACAATTCTGTCTAGAAGAAAATATGATCAAATGTCGGATGCATGACAAATAGCTAGCAATGGTGATACAGAAAGCCGTTACAACAAGAAAGTAACTTGGTTAGTCTGCTGGTTACACATGCAATGATAATGCCAAATATGATTACATATGAGTTGCAGGTAAAGCCTGATACGCCATCTTTTGATTATAAAAATCTACTATTAACCACTATACTCTGAAAGTGATTACGTTTTCAGTGCCCACCAGCAAGAAAGTCAATTTACTGTGCTGACGATAAAGCAATACAAATGCATTAAGATTCTTTACTGTATGGCTAACTAGAGAATAGTTTAATTTTTGCATTAACTTTTGTTCCATACGTTTGTAAACACATCAAGAGCACCAACATTTTTGACAACTAATGCATGTCATCACAATATCTCATTTCTTAGTAATACTGACCGAGTGATCTTTACCTCAGCCTTCCAAAAAGTAATACCCCACTGGGGTCATGACCGTACCTCTTCATATGGAAACCAATACTGGTTTTTCCAGGAAGCGGACTCAAGAGTGTCTCGATAAGCTAAAAGCTTTCTTCACAATCGGGCTAAAATAAATTAGCATGAACTAACTAAACTAAAACGTAATACAATGTATCAAGCTTTGTCTGCATAAAATATCTGCAAACCAAGTTTTATGCCAACAACAGTCACATACAAACCAAGTACAAACTTTCCCTTTAATCAACAATGGGAATTTGATCATAATATTCTGTTACAGTGCCAGCATATGGTTTACAGACAGCAACATTGACAACAGGTTATGAAGAAGCTGGATACACAAATGCCGCATTGCCGCAACAACTGCCAACATCAAACCTATCAGCAGAGAATACCCCGAAATTGCAGGAACCCCCTCCCGCATACAGCACCGTCAATCCGATCTAAAACTTACCGACAGATAAAATGACAGAGTGTTTTGTTTTTGTTCATGCTTATCTATGATTAATGCTTAGTTTTGAATTCATATTGTTTAAATATATGATTAAACAGAAATGTTTTTACGCGCATGTAATGCTTTATCCGATTGTGCGTTGTTCAATTTCTTTTGCGTGTTTTATTAACTTTTGGAAATTAATGCTGAGAATAACAAACTACATGTAGTTACTCCGAATGTTATAATACTCACAATACAATACTGCCGGTTTCCTTAGACACAACTATTGTACATAGAGAGCAGAAATTTAAAACGCTTGAAGTCAAACATGTGTTCCTGCAAGTGCTGATAATATACATATATAGTGCAGAGTTCGGCTGCAATTGCAAGATTCATACATAAATATAAATCATAATCTGAAACAAAATAGTATAAAGTTACCTTATCAAACACTTAGTTATAGAATATGAGTATTTCAAGACATCTTTTATATCTAAATTTAATGAAGGCATCTTTTTAGGTCCCCGTGATAACTCCGTTTATTTGCTCCGTCATAGACGTGATGAGGGTCGGAGCGCATCCCCTACCAGCCGTACAATAATCAGACATGCATGTGTATAATCTGAAACTACGAAATTGGTTTTAAATATTTACACTAATAATTTAACAGATACCATACATGAATAAACCAATTTCACTGGCGACAATATAATTTGAATTTATGAAAAAAGCATGTATTGCGAGGCTTAAACAGAAACAAAAGAAAACATTTGCAATGAAACTGTGTTTAAAATATACGCTGTTTATCAACCTTACTGAAATAGAAAAAAATCGAAAATATGAAGTGAGATTAATACGGTCAATTGTACTTGTAATATTTTCCTTCCTACGTTTTGGTTGGTACATAAATACGTCTTTGATAATGTTCACAAATGTATATTCAATGACATATGAATTTATTGATTTTCGTATAGCTGAAATTTTTTTATCGTTCTGAACTTCCAGATTAAGAATATAAGAATCTTCACTGGTTGCACGTGCAGATAGGAATATCTGGTTCGAGGGTAACTGTTTTTGGCGGTAACGGGGCTCTGTCGAGTTTCCGCCAAAACAGTTACCCGAGAGCCGGATATTCTCATCTGCACGTGCAGCCAGTGGAAGATTCTTTTTCTTGCATACAGCAGCAGAAATAAAATAAAACTAATGACTTATACGTACGAGCTATTTTCTTTCAGTAATGTATGAATTTATACATTCATTCATAAAAGTAGTTCGCTCTGACGTCATTATATACCAGGGGGTGCAAGATGAGATTTTCCAGCACTAGTAAACACTGCATGCAAGAACTAAGATTCGAAAATGAAAGTGTTCACGATGTTGGGCTGTTTTGAAGTAATATTTTGTGTGCCTAACGCGACAAGAGGGTAATCAAGTTCATTATTTGTTTCAAGCACCCGTTTCATTAGCAGATTTACACGTTTCCTAAATTGTTGTATTTACCCACATTCCCAGAAAAGAGGTTTTATCGTTTCTCTGTTTTTCTTGCTTTTGTTACATAACCGTCTGATACGTTCATCAGGACTATATGTACTAATGGGTGGAGGCGATTTATTACACGACGTCGACCTAGATTTTATCTGTCTTACTACATTTAAGTTTCATGAACATCCTTTGATAAAAATCCTATTACATACACGAAAGTTTTCTAATTTTTGACCCCGTGACCTAGCTTTTGACCCCAGATGACCAATATTCATACTTGACCAAGAATTAATTAAGGCGGTCACTCTGACCAAAGCTCATGAAGATCCAATGAAAAATGCAACCTTTATGGCGTACACAAGGTTTTCCTATGGAAGTGACCTAGATATTGACATCAGATGACCCGGATTCATACTAGTTCTAGATTGCACCAAGGCAGTAATTCTGACCAAGTTTCATGAAGCTTCAATGAAAAACATCTATTGTATGCACAAGATTTTTCTATGATTTGACCCCGTGACAAAGTTTTTAACCCCAAATAACCCATCTGCAAAATTGATTTAGAATTTATGACGATTCTCATTCTGACTAAGTTTCACAAAGTTTCCATGAAAAATGCAACCTCTATTGCATACACAAGATTTGACCCCGTGACCTAGTTTTTCTACCCCTGATGCCTCATTTTCAAAGCCGACTTAGAATATATCAAATCAGTTAGTCTGACTAAATTCTATGAAGATCACATAAACAAGAGGGCCAAAATGGCCCTATATCGCTAACCTGTGACTTATGACATTATGTGACCAAACTTCAACTCTAAGCTATATATCATGAACACAGACAAGGCAAAACTTTTGACCAATTTACATGTTGATTGGGTTGTAAGTGTCGACTGTATGCATACACCAGGTTGTTAACCGGGTGACCTAGTTTTTGACCCTAGTTTCATGAAGATAATATTTACTTTCCCGCGTTTCGCAGTATAGCGGGAAAGTTTTGTCTTCCAGTTACGGTTAGTTGAACCGCTCAGGTCAAGAGTAAGATATTGGGTAGAGAGTGACCAATAGTCAGTTGTTTATGTAGAAGGTTGACCAATGAGATTAAAGTAAAGGTGATAAGATAAACGTTCTAGACAGGTTTGTCAGTTTTGGGGGGCCCCCCCCATACCCTTTAAATTTTTTTCCAATTTTTTTTTTTTTTTCTTTCATTTTTTTTTTTTAAAAAAAAAAAAAAAAAAAAAAATTTTTTTATAAATAAATAAAAAAAAAAAAAAAAAAAGATTTAATTATATATCATGAACACAGACAAGGCAAAACTTTTGACCAATTTACATGTTGATTGGGTTGTAAATGTCGACTGTATGCATACACCAGGTTGTTAACCGGGTGACCTAGTTTTTGACCCTAGTTTCATGAAGATAAAATGCAAAATGCAGCCTCTATTGCAAAAACATGGTTTTACTATGATTTGATCTTGTGACTTAGTTTTTTTACCCTAGATGACCCATGTTCGAACTCAACCTAAATGTTATCAAAACAATACTGACTAAGCATAAACATACTGACCAAGTTTCATGAAGATCCAATGAAAAATGCAACCTCTATTGCATACACAAGGGTTTTCTGTGATTTGACCTCGTGGTATAGTTTTTGAACCTGGATAACCAATGTTCGAACTCGACCTAGATTTTATCAAAACAAGCATACTGACTAAGTTTCATAAAGGTCCAATGAAAATGCAACCTCTATTGCATACGCAAGGTTTTTCTATGAATAGACCCAATGACCTAGTTTGTAATCCAAGATGACCAATATTCGTACTCGATCTCGATTACATAAAGAAAATCATAATGACTAAGTTTCATGAATATCCAATGGAAAAAGCAGGCTCTATTGCATACACAATTTTTTTCTATTTGACCTGGTGACCTAGTTTGCTATTTCAGATAACCTGTATTTAACGTTGACCTAGATATTTTTGAGGCAATCATACTGACCAACTTTCATAAAGATTCAATGAAAATTGTAGAGTCTACTGCATACACAACGTTTTTCTAAGATGTGACCGGGTTACCTAATTCTTGACCCAAAATAACCCATATTACAACTTATATTTCATCAAGGCAGTTATTCTGACAAAGTTTCATGAAGATCATGTAAAAATTGTAGAGTTTATTGCAAAGACACAGTTAAGTGTGAACAGACACGCGACAGACAAACAGACAGACAAACAGACAGACGACAGACACCAGGCGATCACAGTAAACCGTGCTCAGGTGAGAAATAAGCAACAGTTGCTGCAGCAGCGTGTAAAACTAGATGCCCACGTGCAACATGTCGAGCCAGCCAGCTCTCAAAAGGCCTAACTCCTTATCAAGTACAGATAGGTCAAAATACCTTTAAATATTGGATATAACATGCATGTTGTATCACAGAAAACTGGTCTCGATTTTTCTCTACGGAAAGTAATAAAAGACTAACAATATAAGCTTTTTATAGTAACAACAAAGGGAAGTTATTCTAAAAACAAGGGTAGCTCATGGTGGTGAACATTTGTGCCAAATTACATCAAACTCCCTTCATGCATGAAGAATAAATGCTCCGGACAAAGATATTCTTGAATTTGACCTTCAACACCCAAGTGTGACCTTAACCTTATACCTAGGGACCTGGTTATTGCGCATGACACTCCGCCTTATTGTGGTGAACATTTGTGCCAAGTAACATCAAAATACCTCCACGCATAAAGAAGAAATGCTCCGGACAAACTCATTCTTGATTTATTCTTGTATCTGACCTTTGGCCTCTAAGTGTGACCTTGACCTTGAAACTAGGGACCTGGTTCTTGTGCACGACATTCTATCTCATGATGGTGAACATTTGTACCAAGTTACATCAAAATCCCTCCATGCATGAAGTAGATATGCTCCGGACAAAGTCATTCTTGAATTTGACCTTTAACCTCTAAGTGTGACCTTGACTTTAGACCTAGGGACCTGGTTCTTGCGCATGACACCCCGTCTCGTGATGGTGAACATTTTTGCCAAGTTATTTAAGAATCTCTTGATCCATGTATAAGTTACAGCCCAGACAAACTAAACTCGGACGCACGCACGCACGCACCAAACAGTGAACCGCCATTTCGACAACTATATCGAGCTTTCGCAAGCGACTCGACAAAGATAAAGAGTTAGTATTGAATTAGTACATTAAATTGCAAACTAGCTAAATTAAGACAATAACCGATGTGAAGTAAGAATGTAAGCAAACGCATGATGCGTATCTGATGAACGTAACATTTTTCATTTGTTACTCATATCCTGGTTGAAAATCACACACCTTCAAAACATTGTCGCAATAACTACATGTTTAGCTCGTTTCAAACGTTCTTGTTCAGTTTCCGGTGAAACAAAATTAATATCTCCAAACATTAAACGAGGAAGTAATTGCTAGAATAAACAACACAAGTAACAATCTAAGTACATGTATAAATTTGAAAATTATCTTTGAAAAATATTACACAACGTCGGAATATCGTTTGTTTTCATGATAATTTATCGTTTTGATATGTTTTCATTTAGAAATCTATATTAAAAAGCAAGACGGCATGCCAGAAAATAGTTTATATCATGAGACATCTGGCTCAGATCGAAATATCCGTCACCTCGGGTAACTGTTTTGCGGGAACTCGGCAGGATATTTCGATCTGAACCTCATGCTCATGACAGAAACTGTTATTACAGAAAGCCTCTATATTGATTAATTGTGGTAAAATGAGGATAGGTTCTTTTTTGAAATTGTATTTATTTATCATCTTGCGTTCATTGAATACAATCTATGTTTCGAGAATATAATCAGCTATATGTAGGGTATATTAGATATATAGATATAGTCTTGACTCGGCTCGAACAATGATGTAGCTATTTTGTAACCACATATCAGAGAAGACGTAAAATCGCTTTAGAATCTAAAGAATGATGGGGTCAAGGGCAGCAATAATTCAAGGCGTTCCTCTTAACATTCATTCCTATACAGGTTGTTAAATTTGACCGCTCCAACTGACTCCATATAATGACCTAATTGTGCGCGCGAAGTCTAGTGGGCTTAGAACCTTCAATTCAGCATGCGATTGAGTGGGTTACACAAAGCATTATTATTTATCAACAAATCACTGACAAAGACCTTAGCAAGTTGCACATAAATATGCGACCCTAAGAAAGCAGTAGGCCTTAACAGATGCCAAATGAATGTTCGCCTATTTGTTTTGCCGCCGATTCAATACAAAAGGTTGTGACAATGACATTATCCATATTCATACGTGGCACCTGTGAAATTGGTAAAATTTCAGCCGGTATATCTTTAATCAGAAATAGAGAAGTGAAGCACAAGACAGAATCTAACATATCAATAGTATCCGGACACATGACAGCTGTCGGTATTAACAAAGACACTCAGTCTGGAACTTTATGCTATGCGCAATCAAACTCAATCCCAACTGCGGGAAGACATGGATAAATTGTATTATAACGCTCGATCCTGGTATCTAAAACGCATCGATCAGAGCACCCTATCCAACATTATGCAAAACCTAAGCAAACTCTGCAAGTTGTCTAAAAATACACAGTATTTGTGAAGGAAATGTTGTTTTATTGCAAGTAATTTATATAAGCAAATACATAAAATATTTGAGTTGCACTAAAATAATCTTTTCGCTATATCTGACTTGCATTTAGTATTATACAACATTTCATTAAAAAAATAGACTACCGTTAGAAAGGGCAACATGAAATATTCTCCTTTTTAGTGACTATTTGACTTTGAAATAACGTACTCAGCTGAGCAATTTCTAAAGTATTTTCGTGAAATCAGGGCCAGGTGATTTTGTCCGGACAATACGAGCTTTGCCATATGTACAAGGTAACTCCTTTAGTTCATTTAAATTGTTTCATATTCCCGATTTATATTTAATAATGCGATTTAACATTGTTCGGTATACTTTAATGATTTTATGTATTGGTGTTATGTGCAACATCGTTTTTGCAACTTGAGCGTTTAAAAGGGAAGTGGTGGTGTAAAGATTAAGGTGTCTGTCGCTAATCCCAGAGGTTGCGGGTGCAAGCCCTACAGGGGTCACGACCGTGCCTCCTTATGTGACACCAGTTCTGTTTTGCAACCCCTTCGGCTAAAAGCCATTTCAATTGTCAATCAAATCTAACCTATGTGTATTTTTCGAACCGGAATTACTTACCAAGATTATAACATGTATCTGGTTGTTTAAATTAGATGTGTGGGTTTCTTTTCTTCAACGATCAACCAGGCGAGACCATATTTACGAAATACTCACACGGAAGTTAAATTCACGTAGATTCTAAATATGACAAATATAATATAACAAGGCGATTCTAAGTGTTTAATTGTACTCTTAACATACGATAGCAAAGGCAATATCCTTTGAACGTCCACAACGTACTAAACCGTAAACGCTGGTTAAGACAGGTTCGGCCTTCCATAGAAGCCACAGTTACCATACGGAACACGTTTTGTTTGTATGAATTTAAAGGCTGTGCCGACAGATTCTGAATGTTGAAAACTCAGACGTCCAAGGCAAAAGCTGACACTTTAAGACAGCCTTGAAAATGACCTTGGACACAATTTTACCAGGTTTGAAAATTTTCATTTTACCAACGTTCGCGTACAGACCTGTGAAGGATTACGTTTTGAGCGTGTGCAAATATTTATTCATAGACTTAAAGCAGACATGTCGTACTCTAACCCAGGTATATTGACATCTTATAAAAATGCTTATAATCGAGAAAAAAGTCCATGCGCAGGTCAGCAGACAGTCTGACCCCTGCGCCTGACCTCTATAGTCGGGCCAATGCAAATTTTACTTTCATGTTACAGCTCAATCTATTTGATGACGTATACAAGTACAACACGCGCAGTAAACCGAAAGTAGCATGACGTGATGAAACTCATGCATGTATGTCGAGTGTGTAACAAAATATGCCGGCTGTGCAAAGGATATGTACATTGTACTTGTTTTAAACTCATAACATATGTAGTTTAAATATGTTTACATGAAACTTTACCATTTGTCTATATCATATATCATCAGAATTTACATTTAACAATCTTTAGTGTGAGGAGAAATGATGCAATTTACTAGATTTCAAAACAACAAGGAAAATTTTAAGTTATGCATCACGTGTATTTAAGTGGTTACGGAAGACTAGTCAACTACGCATATCTCTGATTTATTGCCCACATCCTGATCAAATAAACACGAAAAGGAAGAGTTATAAACATGGTGGAGAATATTTATTTTGGAATTATATTGTCCCTTTTTGTCACAGGTAACTACATAGCAATAGTTTGATATTTCTTTTGTATAGAGTTTATTATAGCAGAAGATCTAAGTCTTCGTTGTGGTGTAGATAACTCAAGTTACAATTTTATAGACACATGTATAGAGGATGTTTGTATGGGACTGTTTAATATTTGTTCATAAGTATATTACCATCTATACGAGTTTTCCATTTACTCTTTATATCTGAAACAGAATGATAACTTGACCTTAGCTTACCGAAGTCACAGACTCACAAGTCACTAATGTTGGAGAGAGTATAACGGAATAAGTTCATTGTTTTAAAGGTATATAATCAGATTTTGGCCATGTAAGAGATTTGTTTGAAACTTTAACATCTGGTTATTTACACTCATTTGTGTTCACTTAAAGCGCTTAATTCAAGTAAGATTTTCACTGGAGGTATTTTTAAAATTTGATTTCCCTTTCCTCGTTGCCTCAATAAAGATAGTTATTTTATCATAAATGAAAATTTGATACACATACTTTGCCTCAGGAAAGATATAATTATAAAACCTATTGTATTATATTTGTGAAATATTTGCATTAAAAATTATATATTTTGATGGAATTCATTAGAAATTCAAGTTTGAAAAATTATTATTACCTCCCTTTACCTATCTTGGGATAGATTGGAAATAAATGAATTCAGAAGCTACACGTAGTTTTAAAACTTGCATTTCGGTTCAGAATGTTAAACTATTTGTATATCTATCCAATTCAAATGTAAAAACAGAAATTATATTGAAATAAAAAAGAAATACACAACGTTTTAAATACTTTCATATTAAAGGGGAGTAATAACAAAATTTTACAAAAGTTAATCAAATGTAAATTTTTGGTAGGGATCTAACTCTATGTAACGGGTCTTTTTGTTCGTTAAATAAATTTCTAACAGAATATACAAAAAGTAAAAATTGTCATAAAATGTTGCTTAAAAGTAATTGATCACCTTTAAAAGTCCAAAATGTAATACTAATGTGTGTGTGTGTAAACACGTACACATTTAGATCTTACTACCGTCATTCAATCAATCAAATCGTATTTTACACATGTTATCTGACTCAAGAACGAAATAATACCAATCAGACTTAACTCTGTTATGGTTTTGAAATAAGTACTCATACCTGAGCAGCAATGTTGAAAGCTGCTCGCTCTCACTGTCTGAAGTTTGAGTCTCCTTCTTAACCACCCAGTCAGTTTGAAACAAATATGACAGGATTGGTCATTGGATGGTCCTCCACCGAATTTGACTGAGAAACTATTGTTGCTATGGCAACAGAAAGGAAAAAAATATATTTAGTATGTAGCATTGTCAACATTTAAAAAAAATGTTTAAATCATGACCCCCGATGAAAATTGACCCCGACGGTCACTTGATATTTAGGAAAAAACCTTCATCTGACATTCTAATGCCCTTATGATACCTCAATGTCACTGCGTGACGTCTGTAAACAACATCACCAATATTATAAACTAAACTAAACATGCCAACCGGCAGATTGCTTTGAAAAAAGGACTTTTCCTACGAATGCAGGTTTGTACTTTGAAGGTTTGAGTAAGTCATTTTAAAACACATTCCTATTTTTTCTCTATGTAATGCCTCCATACAAAGCCTCATTCTTCTCATTCAATGTTCCGCTGATTTTCGTACCAATAATTTTCGTAACTAGAGCCGTTTTTGCGTACCCTAAAAATTTCGAAATATTTTATTGTGGGGTACAATGACGGTGTATATTGCTGGCTTGCCCGTTTATATCAATTTCTATTAACGGATTATTGGTCAGTGGAACGGCTGGAAATTTCCCGGAAGTATAGTGTAGCTGTGCTATATGAAGCTTATCAACAGTTTTCTTAATTTTCTATGCAGATGTTTACGTGTGTTGTTAATTCTAGCGATAAAATTTAGATTTTACTAGTACGTTTTAGTATATCATTTTTAAGATTTTTTACACCGTTATCTGGTACAATAAAGCATACACTTACCTGCAAGGGTTAAAGTACATTGCAACACGAGAGATAACCCCTAACATTATTGATTACACGATATGTTGTAAATATTCAGAGCTTATTAGGTTCAACCGACCAAAATATTTGTATAAATCACTCATTATCTTTAAGGGACACTCCGTGCATCTAGTAGATTATATTGTCAAAACATAAATAAATACAATTTGAAAGAACAACTTTATCGAAAATATTTCGCTATCTATCAATTAATTGTACATTGATTACTTATTGTTGTACGCAAAACGTTATACACTTATTTTACCGATGATGACTGAAATGTGAAGCTCAAACATAATATTTTCAAATATTCTAATTTTTATGCTTTGGAAGTTATTAAATCACCTGGAAAAAAATGTGCCAGAATGAGCTTTTCCTATCGACCGTCCGTCGTCCGCAAACATTTTACTTCAAACGACATCTCTAAAACCACTGGGCCAATGCAGGGGTGTTTCATGCATAAACCTCTATCAAAGCCTCTCCATGCAGAACTCTGGTTGCTATTGTAATAAGTAGAGAAAACTGAGAAAATCTTCAGTCTTTTCTGAAACCACAAGATATTGAACTTAAATATTTAGCCTGTAGAATTGCCTAGTAGACCTCTATCAAGATTGTTCAAATAACAACCTCCGGGTAAAAATTTACCCAGCCCGGGGTTCACTTGAGTAACAAAGGCTTATATAGAAAACACTTAAAATCTTCTCTGAAACCACAAGGCATATAGCGTAGATATTAAGAATGTACATGAAGCATTGACTAGTTGACCTTTACAATGATCGTTTATTTACACATTTGGAATGTAACATTGCCTTGTACACCTCTATCAAGATTGTTCAGGTCTTGATCCCGCGGGTCAAAATTGTAGTAGACGCCCAAATGAAAGATTGGGGTTATCGAAATGTGTAGCTTAAATAAAGATTTCATAAAATTGATCATTCCCGGAGGTCACTTGATTTAACATAGGCTTGTACAGGAAAAGCTTCTTCTCTGAAACCATATTTCCTAGAGCTTAGATTTCTAGCGAATAGCAGCTATAAAGCTCTTATCATAACTCACGGGTCAAAATTGACAAAGTCTGAGGAGTCACTCTGTTTAACATATTCTTATATAGGGAATGTTTCAAAAGTGATCAAGTCTGAAACAACATGACCCACAGCCTAGATATATGGAATGTACGAAAATTGTTCAAATCATGACCCAAAGTTCTAAATTGCATGTTCCTGCGATGTGACTGTTGACCTTGTATAATAGAAATGGTCCTCTTATATAACTTGACACCAGTTTGATTTGTAATTGGATATGTCTTTTTAGAAGTAAAACTCGCGAATGCTAGAACAATATGACTGTCAAATTATGTATTTGTTTTAAAGGGGCACTCCATACATCTAGCAGATTATTTTATCGAAACTTAGATTATTTTTTTCAATGAACGTAAAATGACCAATAAATGCAATTCAATTTCAAAGAAGAATCTATGGCGAAAAAAATTGTATTTGTTTTAAAGGGGCACTCCATACATCTAGTAGATTATTTTATCGAAACTTAGATCATTTTTTCAATGAACGTAAAATGACCAATAAATGCAATTTCAAAGAAGAAGCCATGGCGAAAAATGCCTCGTTTTACCGCAGTTAATCAATATGGAGGCCTTCTGTTATAAATCGCATCCATTCATTAATTGTACAACAACAACTATTCATAGATTAATGGCTGCATATTTTTAAACCGCTAATTTATCGATAATAACTTGAATGCATAGCTGAAATTTTATGTTAAGTTATAATACTTCCAAAGATTTTATTATTTATGCTTTGGAGGTTATTTAGCTTGGCATCAGTTATAGGATATGGCCCTTTAATGCACGTTGACGTATTGCCTGGTACCTTATTCTTGAGTCTTTGCTTTTCAAAAATATGATTCAGTTTCGTTTATAGTAGATAATCATATGCCTTTCATCTAACAACACAGTTTACATATTTCTACTATTTTCAGCGACAAATGGGGCATACTGCTCTTACTACAACAGTTTTTCAGGCTATACAAGTTACAAGTACTGTTCTACGTCCTGCTGTGGATCCGACTATGACAGATACTGCTGCGCCAGGTAAGTATTGCTCGCCCATATGATTAGATTGGATGCAGTTGCGATAATCAAGAAGCATAGCCTAAATCCGGGAGCAATTTAAAAAAGCTTCAAGATATTATGTACATAAATACTTTAAATGATTGCCACCAATCATCAAAGTTTTAGCTAAAAAATATTCAAATACCGGTAAAATTAGAGGAAATATATCAGATGATATAGTTCCGTAAAACCTTCGTAAACACTTGTTTCATCATTTTTGAATGGATTTTGATTTATTACAAAAGGCCGCTATATACAGTGCGTAAACGGCACATTTATTTATTTTATTACTAAAAGTTGTATTTATTTATCATTTTACTCACATACACTTGAGTGTGGAAATTGACCCCTGGCCGGCATAATTTTATCCCCAGGGTGCATCTGAGGCACTGGAGCAATCGTAGAAAATGTGTGGTTGTCATTTCATTTTTTCACTAACGCAGCCTTATAATATACGAAATATAAATCTTTACATCGTGAAAATAAGACATTGCCGACGTTATCAAATTGCTTTTAGCCGTTTTGTAATAATTACACATGTTACTGGTGTATTTGATGCAAAGGATATTAATCTTTAAGATGATTTGCAACAAAACAGACCTTCTCCGCTGTATGTTGAATGCCTCCTGAAAGTCTACCGAAGGCAGGAAAATTGTCATAAAGATATTCGTGTCCGAAACGTGTTTTTCGTCTGGTTACCCATGTCACAGCCTTCATATCGACACCGCAAGCCACGTTGGAACCAAGTCCAGTTTTAGTAAAACCAGTCTAAGTACAATGTATAAATCTAAGATAAATCTGGTAAAATCAAATTTGTTCTGTCAACGAGAAAAGATAATTCATCTTTCTTTACTAGATACTCGCCCTAGATATACATCGTTCTTTACAGTAATTGAGCATTGTTAGTGATGTAGAAAGCGATATTTTAACTAGTTTACACAACTGTGAGTAAATCAAGGGAAACAAATCTTATAACTTAATGTTTTGCGCGGATTTGGTTACTTCGCGTTCCGAACACGAGTTTCCTTATGATAATTTTTCTGCCTTTGGTAGACTTTCGAGTAGAATTCTACCGACAGCAGGGAAGATCGGGTGTTTTCTTGCATATGGTGTTGAAGATAAATATCTTCTGCATCGATAGACATCAGCAACATGTGTAATTATTGCAAAACGCCTAATATACGATTTGATAACCTCGTCATAGATGTAAAGATTTATATCTTGTATATTATAAGGCTGTTAAGTGAAAATTGAAATTTTATAACATGCTTGGATGACAACCATATATTTTGTACCATTGCTGTATGACCCCAGATACACCCCGATATTAAAATTATAACGGCCTGGAGGTCACTTTACATAGTCCAAGTTTCTATGATTGTATGTACATCTAGCTCTTTAAAGGCTCTGACCTCACATGTACCGGGGTAACTCATTAATTGACATTGCACCAGTTATAACTGAATCTTCAAAATATACGTAGGCGCGTGTCAAAACAAACAAACAAACAGGCCATAGTAGAAAACAGTCTGAATAAAACCCTCCTTATATTTTCAGTAACACTGGGACCATAGTTGGTGTAGTTCTTGGGATCATTGCTCTTGTTGCAATTATTGTAACAGTGTTGGTTATTGTATTTTGTTGTTGTCGCAAAACAAGAGGACAGACCGGACAAGTTTTTCAACCAGCAGGTAAGTAACTAGAAACGCGGCAATGGCATGAAACGAGGTTTTCAACACATAATCATCGCTTTAATGCCTTCAGTCATTTCCTGGTGTGCAAACAACATTTGAACAGGTGTTTAGGCAAGGAAACTTTATAGATAATCTGCTGGTTAGACATGCAATCATAGTGCTCCATGTAATTACTTGGGAGTAAATGGTGAAGCCTGAATGCAAAACATTAATACACTATCTACTGATGAGAAGACGTATCAAGCATTCTGCACATATAGTTACCTTGATCTTGACCCATGCAGAAAGCCAATAAAATATTTAAAAAACATGTCAATTGTCATCACAATGTCTCCTTTCTTCGTAGATATGAGCGAGTACTTTTAAATGAAAATAACCTCGATCTTTACCTCAGCCTCCCAAAAAGTACTCCTAAGCTTTGTCCAGGTATAAGCTATCTGCATACCAAGTTTCATGGCAACATCAAATTTAAACCTCGAGTTCTTTGGTGGTAGCTGCATTTCTATTTAAGTATGTGACCTTCTTCATGTGCCCAAGGACCACAAAAATGTCCATATAAGCTACCTACAATGGATATACCATATAGGCAATACCTTATCAACAATGGAAATGTAATTATAATATTATGTTACAGTGCCTGCATATGGTGTACAGACAACAACAGTGACAACAGGTTATGGACAAGCCTATGGACAAGCTGGATACACAAATACCGCATTCCCACAACAACTGCCAACAGCAAACCTGTCTGCAGAGAATACCCCGAAATGGCAGGAACCCCCTCCCGCATACAGCACCATCAATCCGAACTAAGAGAATGACTGTCACTAAGAAAATGACTGTGACTAGGAGAATGAATGTGGCGTTGTGCTCATGCTAATCTGTGATTAATGTTCTTATATGAATTCCTGAGAATTTTCTTTAAAGCTGCTCGCTCCGAGTTAGCGTTGAAAAAAAATATTTCTCAACAAAAAATGGCATTCTTATTCATAAATATAAAACTAAAAGCTAGAATGAAAAACAAAAGCGAAATTCTAGGTAGGAATTTGCAGAAGTTGATTCAAAAGGTCGGTTACACGGCACCGCTACACTATATGTTCATACTGAAATTTCAAAAGCGTTTATAACGCTTTTGAATTTGGAAGCGTATTTTTGAAAATTTAAAGATAAACTTGACATGACTTTATACTGGGGCCTTTTTATATAACCATATATTCTAAAATACGTTATTTACATACAGTTTGAAGAACTTTATTTTTTTAATCAAAATCTGAGAGCGAGCAGCTTTAAATGTGATTAAAAAGAATTGTTTAGCCATAAGTCTCAGGATCCTTTTTGATTTTACTGATGTTGTAAAATTAGTATACTAATAGGATACTGGTAGAACCATGTTCTATTCACTCTAGGCAATGTTAACATATTCATTTCTGATGTACGCAAGTCGCCTTTTCACGAAAAATAGATACAGGAAGCCTATTTAGCTTCGCCAGGGTGAGCTTTTCTGATGGATGATTGTCCGTCGTCTGTCCTCCGTCAACATTTTGATTCAAATGACATCTCCTCTGAAACCACTAGGCCAATGTTGATGAAACTATGCAGGGATGTTCCTTGCATGAAGCTCTACCAAAATTGTTCAAAGAATTCCATTCAATGCAGAACTCTGGTTGCTATGGCGTGCTATGTAAAACCATAAGGCCTAGAGCTTAGATATTTGGCATGTAGCATTGTCTAGTAGACCTCTACCAAGATTGTTCAAATAATGACCCCCGGGTCAAAATTGACCCTGCGCGGGTGGTCACTTAGTTTTGCATAGGCTTATAAAGATCTTCTCTTAAACCACAAGGCCTAGAGCTTAGATATTTGGCATGTAGCATTGTCTAGTGGACCTCTACCAAGATTGTACAAATTATGTCCATGGGGTCAAAATTGGCCTTTCTCGGGGGTGGGGGTCATTTGTTTTACAAAGATGTATATAGGAAAACCTATTTGGTATATGACATCGTCTAGTGATCTTCCACCAGGCAAGTGGGCTTGTACCAAGGTGCGCGATATAGGGCCATCTTGGCCCTCTTGTTTTGCTCATCTGGCTTTACTAGGGTTAGCTTATCTAATGGATGATTGTCCGTCGTCCGTCAATATTTTGATTCAAATGACCTCTCCTCTGAACCCACTGGGCCAATGTTGATGAAACTATGCTGAGATGTTCTTCGCATGAAGCCCTACCAAAATTGTTAAAAACTTCCATTCCATGCAGATCTCTGGTTGCTATGGCAAAAACTAGGAAAAACTTTAAATATCTTCTTTTCTGAAACCAATAAGCCGAGAGCTTAGATATTTGGCATGTATCATTGTCTAATATACTTCTACTATGATTGTTTAAATCATTACGGATCAAAATTGAGCCCGCCCCCAGGGGGGATTTCTTAGTTTTCCATAGGCTATGAAGGAAAAACTTCTTCCCTGAAACCACAGAGCTTGGAGCTGAGATATTTGGCATGTAGCATTGCCTAGTGGACCTCTACCAAGTTTGTTCAAATCATGACTTCTGGGTTAAATCTGGCCGAACCCGGAGTGAGGTCTCTCGATTTTACAGAGGAGTCTTCTTTTCTGAAACCACAAGGCCTTAATATTAGATATTTAGCATGTAACATTGACTTGTGCACCTTTACCACGATTGTTTAGATCATGAACCCAAGTTGAAAATTAACCCTCCCGCGAGTGTGGGGGGGGGGGGGGTCACTTGATTTCGCATAGGCTTATATAGTGGACCTCTATGAATTATGTTAAAGTCTTGACCCCTTGTATTATTGGCAATTGATATACAGGTGAGCGATTTATAGCCATCTTGCCCCTCTTGTTTATTTTTTGCAATATCACTTAATATATTGCTAAGTTAACATTGATTAAAAAATTAACGTATGAATGTTTTTTGTACAAATAAAGTAATTTCTACCGGTAAGACATCTTTCTTAGAATAATAAGAGCAACATATACTTGTCCATGTGGTCGTGGGATTTTAACCATTTGTGCGTTGTACCTTTTCTTTTGCGTGCTTTATTAAATGGGCACTCCCTAGATCTAGCAGATTATTTAAAGAGACATACCCTATACATGTAACTGATACCAAACTTAATAACCCCCAAAACATAAATATAGATTCTTTGGAAGTATTAATTTAACCTTAAGACATTTAGCTATGCATTCCCAGTCATTATCGTTAAAAACAGCGGTTTAAAATATACTACAGTACTGTAATCCATTCAATAATCTATGTAGAGTTGTTGTTGTACAATTTATGGGTGGGTGCGATTTATTAAAGAAAACCCCTATATTGATTAAACGTGCTAAAATGAAGCATTTTACGCCATAGGTTCTTCTTTAAAATTGTATTTATTCATCATTTTACGTTCATTGAACACATAATCCATGTTTCGAGAACAAAATCTGCTAGATGTAGGGAGTGCCCCTTTAAGTGTGAACAGACAGACGACACTCACCTTAAGCTAAAAACAACAGTTGCTGCAACAGCGTGTAAATTCAAGATTTAGTATTGAATTAGTACATTTGACAATGAGCAATGCAAACTAGCTAAAGTTAAACAATAACCAATGCGTAGTAAGAACGCATGATGCGTATCGGATAAACGTAACATTTTTTATTTGTTACTCATATCCTGGTTGAAAATCACACACCGCAATAACTACATGTATTGCTCGTTCATGTTTCCGATGAAAAAAAAAATCCCCAAACTGATATTATAAAACATAAAAATGAAAAAGTATGATGGTTTCAACATCAGAAGTAAAAATCTAGGTAGAAATTTGAGAAAATCTGTTGAAAATCATTTGTGAGGTTTGTCTTACGGCACGGCACCTTTACACTATATGTTTATATAGAAAATTCTGTAGTGTTTGTAACAGCTTTATTATTTGGTAGCTTAAACATATATTTTTAAAGCAGCTAGCTCACAGGTCAGGTGAAAAACATTTAACTTCTCCAAAATGATGTATTCAAGCATAAAATATAAAGAAAATGCTAAGGTCAACAACAAAAGTAAAAATCTAGGTAGCAATTTGCAAAATCCCATTGAAAATGTTGGTGGGCTGCTTTAAAAGACGGACGACCAAAAGAAAGTGTGCAGACTTATTCATTTAATGTCAGTGATTCGTCCTGAATACAATGTCAGTATCATAACATCGAGTTGATTATAACAACAACAACATGATGATGATGATTCTAACGATTACGATTCTGAAAACAAAAGGAAAAGTTATAACAAAAGCGTACAAATAAGATTATTCATGCTACAATTATCAACGTGAATGACAGATGAGAGCTGTCGAAAAATGAACACAAAGATTTACCACCTGAGAAAATCAATGATGCAAAACTATCAAAGGATTTACAGGTAAAATGATAAATCGTTTACTATTTGCGTTAATAAATATATGCATTGATAGAAAAAATATATCAAAAAGTCTTGGTTATAAGTCGGTTTGGATAAGTTGATAGTCACGTCATGTTATGTTTACATATTTAAGTGACAGGGAGCGGTGGTGTAGAGGTTTAGGTGTCGGCCGCTCATCCCGGAGGTTGCGGTTTCGAGCCCCACCAAGGTCACGACCGTACCTCCTCATATGACGCCAGTACTGGTTTTTCCAGGAAACGGACTCGAGAGTGACTCGATAAGCTACACGCTTTCTTCACAATTGATCTAAAATAAATTAGTATAAACTAAACTAAGTGACTGTTATTATTGAAAAATAGGGGAAAATACCACTGATGACAATGTTATATTGTCCATACCGAGGAGAAAATAGCTCAGTGGTTACCGTAGAAAACTGTTAGCTAGTATTTGTTTTACTCTGCACCACCCTACAACCTTCAAATTCCCACCGCCTCGTACTCCACCCCACCACCTCATTTGAAAAAATTGGCTGTTATTTCAATTTATTTACTCACCGGATCGTCTCAAGAGCGGTTAGTATAAGATGAAGGAACTTGTTTCGGAATCGAGAATAAATAAATTTGTAATAGCCTATGAACCTATACCAAGTATACCTGATCGGGGTATGTTCTCGCAATAGCCTATAGACGGTAAACACTTAACTCGCGTCAGTTGAACAAACTTAATAAATCTAGAGGGCAAAGATGGGACTATTATGCTCAAACGAGTCAAGATCTGCAAGCATGGTCAGTATCTGCATAATGAGTGTATACAGATCTGAATCTGCTTATTATTTGGTGTCAGTTTGACATCATCCTATAAATGCAATGCAAACTCTCAAGTGCTCAAAATGTTTCAATATGGTTTGACTTGGTCCCTCTGTTTTGACCCAATGTGACATAATTGCCTCTCTGAGCGATCAAGACAAAACAAAGGATGAATTTTGGGCAACGTCTTACCCATGTGGCGTAATAATAGCTATACGCGGGTAAAGTCAGGCTTGACTTGCTATAGAAGCGACAGTAACCGTATGGAACACGTTTTGTCTGTATCAGATGCAAATGCTGACACTTTTAGACAACATTGAAAATTACCTTGGACACGATTTGACTAGGTTTACCAGCCCCACACGGGTAGAGGGCTTCATTTTGCGAAACAATACCTCATCAACTTGTTGTTTTGGCATCAGGATCGCAACTTAGTTCAAGTTTTGCATGCAAGCAAGGGTCATGTACAAATATCTCAGTAACAAGTGCTTGTGTCAGACTGATACTTCATTTTTTTATACAAAGGTTACATAATTATAATGTACATCATGAATTACAATATATCAAGACATAGCTTAGTTCCTATGGCATTCAGAAAAAAGAAAAATCATGTAATTCAAACTGTATATGAAAAACAAACTAAATGCAAACCACATAAACACATAAATCCAGCCTATCCGCTGATATTTTTTTCATGTTTTCCATTTGTCAACCTTATTTTAGGCTAGAAGCATCGTAATTTTGCTTAATGCCGAATAAATGTTGTTGTTGTTGTATTTAACATAAATATTGCATTAAGTTTTATCATACAATGACTATATATACGTTTTTGTAATCATATTGTTTACGACAGACACACAAATACATGAATATATGCCATTGCAATACTAAGTAAAACATTCAACCAGTAAAATTAATGTCTATAGTTTGTTATGCAGACACTACTTATAATGTCGTTTGAAAGACTTACGCCCCAGTCATAGTGTCACGTTTTGGCCGCCACGTTTAGCTACGTTGGGAAACGTGGCTACAACGTGAGCAAACGTAAAACAACGTGGCTAAAACGTGATAAAACGTGGCGAGAACGTGGTACAACGTAGTATGACGTAGCAAAAACGTGACAGAACGTGAATATAGCGCGTCCCGCCGGTTGATACGTTCTGTTGCGTTTGTTGACACGTTGTGCTGCGCTATGCTACGTTGTGGTCTCGTTGCTCACACGTTCCTCGCACCACGTCATGCCACGCTGTGTCACGCTATGATACGTTGTAGCACGTTGTACTACGGTATGGGCTGCGTTATGTTACGGTGTTCTACGTTGTACGACATTGTGCTACGTTTCCGCTATGTTGTACGTTTTGATACGTTGAGGTACACTTTATATGATTCGCTCTTACGCTTCAAGGATGTCAGATGCCATCTACGAGAGACCCTATATATATACCCCTCAATCTAGGACCTCAAACCAACGGGTCGTACCGCATATATACCTCACCCGAGGGTGGTGTACCTGGTTAGCACATATACAAACAAAGACCTCAAACCATTTGTGTTCTTGCTTAAGCCCAAGTGTTGAAAATCTTCAATCATCTTCGGCTGGCGAATGCTGCCCTAGCCCTGGACAAAAACATGCTGCAAAATGTGCCTCGTTTTTTGGACGTATCGATTGGGATTTCCGTATCCACAACTTATGAACATGACTTAGATCCTCTTTATCCAGCTTGGCAGTACTTTTTTCATTTAAAGACGCAGTTGCTGTCATCCCTTAGCATTGACCTGCGCACGGGACATCACTCGGTCGTTTCCGTAGAAAAGGTTTAAAGGGGAATAATATGATTTACCCCTCTTAGATGCCTCAAAGTTGTACCATTTCTTTTCGCGCACGGGTATGTTAAGTAAATATCACTAAACACGCTTGTACAGTTATAGTATAGTACAATGATAAATGCCCTGGGCTATTATCGCAAATATTAACGCAAAGAATTCACCTATGACCATGGTCTTTTATTTACATTGAGATTATTTGGGGAAAAAGACATGTTGAAGGTAAACATTTACTTGTATTTCGTGTTATTATTGAAAATAAAATATATAACTCGGTATTAAAATACATGTTGTCGGCGGGGTATATTAGGTTATAGACAAAGACAGAAGAAACATGCCCGATTTAAGGCCTTATGCTTATAATGATATTTCTTAATGTCTTTAATGTTCATTAGTTCATGCTTTTAACAGACTGGGTGTGGTTTACACTTCGTGTTGTAGTCATAGTGCATTGCCATTCGACGGGAGTTAATGTAAGTAGCTCGACTATTCGAAGAATAAGGAGAGCTATCCTAGTCACCCGAGCGTCGGCGTCGGCGTCGGCGTCGGCGTAACCACTTATGTTAAAGTTTGCGTACCACCTCAAATATTTTCAAAGTCCATTGACATATGGCTTTGAAACTTTGCACACTTGTTCACCATCATGCCCCCAACCTGTACACAGGAGGAGGTAACTCTATCAAGCATTTTGACAAAATTATGCCCCTTTTTCTACTTAGAGTTTACGTTAAAGGTTGCGTACCACCTCAAATATTTTCAAAGTCCATTGACATATGGCTTTGAAACTTTGCACACTTGTTCACCATCATGCCCCTAACCTGTACACAGGAGGAGGTCACTGTATCAAGCATTTTTACAAAATTATGCCCCTTTTTCTACTTGAGTTTATGTTAAAGTTTGCGTGCCACCTCAAATATTTTCAAAGTCCATTGACATCTGGCTTTGAAACTTCGCACGCTTGTTCACCATCATGCCCCCAACCTGTACACAGGAGGAGGTCACTGTATCAAGCTTTTTGACACAATTATGCCCCTTTTTCGACTTAAAATTTACGTTAAAGTTTGTGTACCACCTCAAATATTTTCAAAGTCCATTGACATCTGGCTTTGAAACTTCGCACGCTTGTTCACCATCATGCCCCCAACCTGTACACACGAGGAGGTCACTGTATCAAGCCTTTTGACAGAAGTATGCCCCTTTTTCGACTTAGAATTTACGTTAAAGTTTGCGTACCACCTCAAATATTTTCCAATTCAATTGTCATCTGGCTTTGAAACTTTGCACACTTGTTCACCATCATGCCCCCAACCTGTACACAGGAGGAGATAACTCTATCAAGCCTTTTGACAGAATTATGCCCCTTTTCGACTTAGAATATAGTTAAAGTTCCAGAATGGATAATTATTTTATATTGTCAATCACTGAGAATAGTCGAGCGCGCTGTCTACTGACAGCTCTTGTTTAATGAAATTGGGGCATTTGATTGGAAAGGAAAGTAGGACAAACTGTAAATACTGATAATAATGTTGTATTCCAACTACGTGAGAGACGGTGCTATCTCCGATAGTATCTGTAAACAAAAGAGATTGAAATTTTATCCGTATATTTGACTATGCTTGAAATCCTTGTAGCCTAATTAATTTAGCGTTTCAGTGTGTCTGATATTTTATAACTGTCACACCTGTAGAAAGCGGACAACTCTAAAATGTAAACCTGCAAATTTCGGTTTGCCTTCGAAGTGGAAAAAGTGAGACTAGAAATCCTTGTAGCATACAGACACAAGTATATAATATAAACATAAGGAGTGTTTATATAGATGTTAAGGATATTTCAGTATTTTGGACTGAGAATTTTAGAGTTTTGCTTCATAGTGTCAAGTCCCTGTGGTTGTGCATATCATCGGCATGTTCCGGTTCAGTGATTTTCAGTGGAATCATAGAATTTTATGATGTTTTGGCTAATTCTCCAATACCATTTGGCAGATTTCAAACGAAACCTAAGACAAATGATCAGCAGGCTGATGAAATTGTCCGATTGGGCTTCCAAAAATAAACTTTTTTAAAACGAGTCATTTCATACATTTTACATTCTATTACAAAGGTCACATGTAGAGAATAAATTAAAAAAGTGAATAAAAGTCATCTTTAGATTTTTTAACATAACTAGAATAAATGAAAAAACACATTTTGTAAAGATTTTCAGTGCAAATCGTCATGAATGTTTCTGAAACAGCTAGGGAATGTTATATGCATCAATTTAGTAGAGTATGAAAAAACTCCACATCACCAAAATGCATCCGGCCATTTCTTGCGCCAGGATTTTGGCACTTCTACTTTCAGTTTCCATATATTTTATATGTTAAATTAGAAAAAGGACCAGCACAAAAAAACTATACCTTTGCGTATCTTAATTTGGGTATCTTTATAATTATGTGTGCATTTTCTATGATTCCGAGCTGTTTTAGTTTTAAAAAAGGCCTAAAATGTCTTCTTGACAATATGGAGACAAATTTTTGCAAAAAACATAAACAATTCTGTAATTTTTAACTCTTTTTTTTAGATATTTTTATCATATTTGATGTGTTCAAACCTTTTCCAAGTGAAGAAAATCATTTTTGAAAAAAGCTGATTTTCAAAAGCCCGATTGGGCAATTTCATCAGCCTGATGAGTGCCAAGCTTAGTTATGCATATCGTTGACATATCCGGTTCAGTGATTTTCAGGGGAGTTGTGGCCCTTGATTTGTCAAATTTAACATGCTGAGCATTTCACCCGTTCGGGGTAAATATCCCAAATGAGTTAAAATAGCCCGATCGGGCTAAAGCTTTAACAGTAGCGCTTTTCTAAATATTCTATTTAGAGACTAAGAAATGTTTCTTTTCTTAATATGATAGTACTTATTTAATTTAACTAACAACAATTGACTTCTGTATCACTGTAAGATGCAGAAAAAAAGAATTACCCCTCATAGATAAGGCCCCAATGGGGTGGTGAAATTTTAAAATGCTTCATTTTCCTGAAAAGGCTTGTAGGAATTTGATTTTGTTTGGCACAAATAACCAACTTGGTATTATCTAAAAACGCAAAATTTAGAAACTGGATTTTTACAGAAATGTGGCCCTTAAGGGGATGTAGTGCTTTTCTTACATAATTTTTCTAGATATAGAAATTCAAGAATTCTTGTTGTCTGAAAGTAGTAGTACATTGTACTGATTTAATTTAACATTCAATTTAGTTCTTTATGACGGTAACTTGATGAAACATAATCACGTCGGAGATGAGGCCCCATTGGGGTAATGAAATTTCAAAAATGCTTTTTAAAAAAACAGACATCCACGGACCAATACACTTTTCAGTAATTTGCTTCATTAGGCGGGGATATAAATTCACCGAATTTGCTTGTTTATTCCGAAATTGCACTTCCTGACATCGAGCAGACGATCTCTATATTTACATTATCAGATTACTGCTAGGTAGTACAGCTCATCCCCACACTCCTAATATGTATATTATACTAAACAGTAACGCACCTACTTCCTTGTGTCACGTCAATTTGTGTTGTTGTCTCTCGTCCTTCAGTATAATTACGAAATACTTTATTTTCGGACGAGCGAAGCAAGGAAGCAAATAAACATTTTTCCTGTTTAGCTTGCTGGAGATGTGACTGTAAATGCATGTTGTACAATGGTGCACCAAAATTGGAATAATATGAATATTTGTTTGTAGATGTCTATACAATGGTGTGACGGGAATGGACCATTCGGATAGATGTACTCTGGCGAAACGGATGTGAAGGCTGATTGTATTCAACACTGGTTGTAAAGGCACACTCAGTTTCCGCTGGTGAGTTAGTTTGACAACGATTGTGTATCTTGCGCACTTGTTACAATTACAGGATCGCTAGCAGGAATTATCGTTGGTGATAATTTGTGTTACAGGTATGTTCTTGGGTGGTTGCAGTTTCGATATTAGTTTAATATTTCGAAGAAAAAGGAGCCATTCAACTCGCCTTGGCATTGGAGTCACACCTTGGTTAGTTTTCTGTACTTTTCTTCAAAACCAATATGGATATTGCTTTGAAACCTTAAATAATTAATTACTATCTTAGCCTCCATCAATGTACAAGAGTACTTAACTCTGCAAAGGTTTCTGTCAGAATTATCGCCCTTTTTAGCTCTAGGATCTATTTCAGCTATTATGATCGCTTGTCGTCTGTCATACGTCGACCTTTTACACTTTCATTCAAACGACATCTCCTCTGAAATCATTAGGCCAATGTAAATGAAACTTCTTCGCATGAAGCCCTATCATAGATGTTTAAATAATGTATGTTTCATGCAGAACTAAAGGAAAAAGTGAAAACATCTTATTTAGAACAGGAAGGCCGAACGCTTAGATATTTGACATGTGGCAGTGCCTAGTTTGAACCAGTCTACCAGGAGTGTTCAAATAATGACCTCCAGGTCAAACTTGACCCTACCGGTGGTGCTACTTGTTTTTACATACGCTTATAAGGGAAAAACTTTAAAATGTTCTTTTCTGAAACCTCAATGCCTAGAGCTTAGTTATTTAGCATCTGACATTGCCTAGAAGACCTCTCTGCAGGTACATGGACTGAACTGTGTGACGGGGCATAATCTTGATAACTAGTTAATGGTACTGTAGAAAAGCAAGATCACTATTTTGAATCACGTGAGATATAGATCTAATATCACATTTGTGAAAGTATGTGATGTTTATTAGTTCACCTGAGCACCAAGTTAGAAGTAGGATGACATGCTGTGGTCAGCAGATGTCTGGCGTCCGACGTCGTGGGTGTATTCATGCGTGTCCGTCCGTCAACATTTTGCTTAAAAGACTTAACCGCTTAACCACTAGGCTAATTTTGATCAAACTTTTGCCAATCATTTTCGACAAAAACTTCTCATAAGTTATATGGTTGATACTAAAGGGAAGTAAGTTTTGACAAAAAGATATTTCAAGTTTAGGACTGTTTAGGCCAATTGTTTTCAACAAAAACGTACTACGTAACCGGTAATGGCTTTTGTGTACATGAGTTTTGATTATAACACAATTTGAATTTTTATAGATGTCATTCATGCATTTTTGAACGAATGTGATAAAATCTGAAACTAGCAAGCTGTCAGGTTAAGGCACAGGTTGATTGCCTCAGAGAAAGGTAGCTAGTGGTTAGCATCATATAAACTGTGTGCACAAAGATGATTTCATTGTATTTAGGTCAGTCATTGTACATAAAATTTAGTTTTACCTTTTTGTTTTACCAAAGCCGTTTTTATGTCTGTAAGTATAATTTTTTTTTTTTTTTTTTTTTTTTTTTTTTGAATTCTCCCTTTGAATGTGCTTTACAAAATCTTCTTATTACTTATAAGGTTGATATTAAAGGCAAGTGATTGTTTTAAACTTTTGTATAGAAGAAAGTTAATGCGAAAGGAAGTTTAGGCCATATGTTATTAACGAAAACAAACAACATACATTTTGAAACTAGTAATAGCTTCTGTGTACATGAGCCTTGATTGGTCTTCGGTTACTCATCATTGAAAAGCATTCATTTTCATCTTTGATAAGCAACACAATTTGGATTTTTAAAGATTTCATCTATATTTTTTTCAATGAATGTGATGAAATCTGAAACTAGCAGGCTTTCAGGGTTAGGCACAGGTTGATTGCCTTAGAGAAAGGTAGCTAGTGGTTAGCATCATATAAACTGTGTGCACAAGGATGATTCCATGGTTTTTAGGTCAGTCATTGTACAAAAGATTTAGTGTTTTGACATTTTTCTCAAGTGTAGACATATTTGTAGGTCTGTAATCTCAACCCTTGCCTTTGCTGTTTTTTGTCTGTCTTCCTGTGAATTCTCCCTTTGAATGTGCTTTATGGTAAGTCTGTTTTCAAATAGGCAATGCCAAACAGGCTTCCTAGGTTAGGCACAAATGTAGTTTCTTAGTAGCTAGTTTCAAACTGAGATATCAGTTTTACACAGCAGGCTTTGCAGTAATATACCCAGTCCAGTATCATGTGTTTTGCAAAGACAGAGTAAGTGGTTGAGATTATTTATTATAGCCATATGACAATATGTAGTTTCAGAAACAAAAGCAATAATGTTATTTGGTAACTCTGGAAGGACAGATTAGGCCAATATTATTTGACAAAGCTTCTCATGAAGTTTTAGGATCATTTAGAGGACTGTTTTGGCCAATCATTTTTGACAAAAACTATTTCAAGACAAAAACCTTCTTTTAAGATAAATGATCTAGATGGCTATTTTGGCCATGAAATTGTTATCAGCTTTCTGTTTAGTTGTGAGTTTGTTTCAGTTTAAGGACTGACCTAAAAAGCTTTTCAGGCCAACTAGTTTTGACAATAAGCTTCTCATAGAAGTAGTAGGTTCATTTTAAGTATTGTTATGGCCTATGTCTTTTTACAAAATATTCCTATTAGTTATAAGGTTGATATTAAAGGCAAGTGATTTTTTTACAGAACATCTTGTAAATAAGATTGTTAATGCGAAAGGAAGTTTAGGCCATATGTTATTAACGAAAACATACAACATACATTTTGAAAAATAGTAATAGCTTCTGTGTACATGAGCCTTGATTGGTCTTCGGTTACTCATCATTGAAAAGCATTCATTTTCATCTTTGATAAGCAACACAATTTGGATTTTTAAAGATTTCATCTATATATTTTTCAATGAATGTGATGAAATCTGAAACTAGCAGGCTTTCAGGGTTAGGCACAGGTTGATTGCCTTAGAGAAAGGTAGCTAGTGGTTAGCATCATATAAACTGTGTGCACACGGATGATTTCATGGTTTTTAGGTCAGTCATTGTACAAAAGATTTAGTTTTTTGACATTTTTCTCAAGTGTAGACATATTTGTAGGTCTGTAATCTCAACCCTTGCCTTTGCTGTTTTTTGTCTGTCTTCCTGTGAATTCTCCCTTTGAATGGGCTTTATGGTTAGTCTGTTTTCAAATAGGCAATGCCAAACAGGCTTCCTAGGTTAGGCACAAATGTAGTTTCTTAGCAGCTGGTTTCAAACTGAGATATCAGTTATACACAGCAGGCTTTGCAGTAATATACCCAGTCCAGTATCCTGTGTTTTGCAAAGACAGAGTAAGTGGTTGAGATTATTTATTATAGCCATATGACAATATGTAGTTTCAGAAACAAAAGCAATAATGTTATTTGGTAACTCTGGAAGGACAGATTAGGCCAATATTTTTTGACAAAGCTTCTCATGAAGTTGTAGGATCATTTAGAGTACTGTTTTGGCCAATCATTTTTGACAAAAACTATTTCAAGACAAAAACCTTCCTTTAAGATAAATGATCTAGATGGCTATTTTGGCCATGAAATTGTTATCAGCTTTCTGTTTAGTTGTGAGTTTGTTTCAGTTTAAGGACTGACCTAAAAAACTTTTCATGCCAACTAGTTTTGACAATAAGCTTCTCATAGAAGTAGTAGGTTCATTTTAAGTATTGTTCTGGCCTATGTCTTTTTACAAAATCTTCTTATTAGTTATAAGGTTGATATTAAAGGCAAGTGATTTTTTTTACAGAACATCTTGTAAATAAGATAGTTAATGCGAAAGGAAGTTTAGGCCATATGTTATTAACGAAAACATACAACATACATTTTGAAACTAGTAATAGCTTTTGTGTACATGAGCCTTGATTGGTCTTCGGTTACTCATCATTGAATAACATTCATTTTCATCTTTGATAAGCAACACAATTTGGATTTTTAAAGATTTCATCTATATATTTTTCAATGAATGTGATGAAATCTGAAACTAGCAGGCTTTCAGGGTTAGGCACAGGTTGATTGCCTTAGAGAAAGGTACATTTTAGTAGCTAGTGGTTAGCATCATATAAACTGTGTGCACAAGGATGATTTCATGGTTTTTAGGTCAGTCATTGTACAAAAGATTTAGTTTTTTGACATTTCTCTCCAGTGTAGACATATTTGTAGGTCTGTAATCTCAACCCTTGCCTTTGCTGTATTTTGTCTGTCTTCCTGTGAATTCTCCCTTTGAATGTGCTTTATGGTAAGTCTGTCTTCAAATAGGCAATGCCAAACAGGCTTCCTAGGTTAGGCACAAATGTAGTTTCTTAGTAGCTGGTTTCAAACTGAGATATCAGTTATACACAGTAGGCTTTGCAGTAATATACCCAGTCCAGTATCCTGTGTTTTGCAAAGACAGAGTAAGTGGTTGAGATTATTTATTATAGCCATATGACAATATGTAGTTTCAGAAACAAAAGCAATAATGTTATTTGGTAACTCTGGATGGACAGATTAGGCCAATATTATTTGACAAAGCTTCTCATGAAGTTGTAGGATCATTTAGAGGACTGTTTTGGCCAATCATTTTTGACAAAAACTATTTCAAGACAAAAACCTTCTTTTAAGATAAATGATCTAGATGGCTATTTTGGCCATGAAATTGTTATCAGCTTTCTGTTTAGTTGTGAGTTTGTTTCAGTTTAAGGACTGACCTAAAAACTTTTCAGGCCAACCAGTTTTGACAATAAGCTTCTCATAGAAGTAGTAGGTTCATTTTAAGTATTGTTCTGGCCTATGTCTTTTTACAAAATCTTCTTATTAGTTATAAGGTTGATATTAAAGGCAAGTGATTTTTTTACAGAACATATTGTAAAGAAGATAGTTACTGCGAAAGGAAGTTTAGGCCATATGTTATTAACGAAAACATACAACATACATTTTGAAACTAGTAATAGCTTCTGTGTACATGAGCCTTGATTGGTCTTCGGTTACTCATCATTGAAAAGCATTCATTTTCATCTTTGATAAGCAACACAATTTGGATTTTTAAAGATTTCATCTATATATTTTTCAATGAATGTGATGAAATCTGAAACTAGCAGGCTTTCAGGGTTAGGCACAGGTTGATTGCCTTAGAGAAAGGTAGCTAGTGGTTAGCATCATATAAACTGTGTGCACACGGATGATTTCATGTTTTTTTAGGTCAGTCATTGTACAAAAGATTTAGTTTTTTGACATTTTTCTAAAGTGTAGACATATTTGTAAGTCTGTAATCTCAACCCTTGCCTTTGCTGTTTTTTGTCTGTCTTCCTGTGAATTCTCCCTTTGAATGTGCTTTATGGTTAGTCTGTTTTCAAATAGGCAATGCCAAACAGGCTTCCTAGGTTAGGCACAAATGTAGTTTCTTAGTAGCTGGTTTCAAACTGAGATATCAGTTATACACAGCAGGCTTTGCAGTCATATACTCAGTCCAGTATCCTGTGTTTTGCAAAGACAGAGTAAGTGGTTGAGATTATTTATTATAGCCATATGACAATATGTAGTTTCAGACACAAAAGCAATAATGTTATTTGGTAACTCTGGAAGGACAGATTAGGCCAATATTATTTGACAAAGCTTCTCATGAAGTTGTAGGATCATTTAGAGGACTGTTTTGACCAATCATTTTTGACAAAAACTATTTCAAGACAAAAACCTTCTTTTAAGATAAATGATCTAGATGGCTATTTTGGCCATGAAATTGTTATCAGCTTTCTGTTTAGTTGTGAGTTTGTTTCAGTTTAAGGACTGACCTAAAAAACTTTTCAGGCCAACCAGTTTTGACAATAAGCTTCTCATAGAAGTAGTAGGTTCATTTTAAGTATTGTTCTGGCCTATGTCTTTTTACAAAATCTTCTTATTAGTTATAAGGTTGATATTAAAGGCAAGTGATTTTTTTACAGAACATCTTGTAAAGAAGATAATTAATGCAAAAGGAAGTTTAGGCCATATGTTATTAACGAAAACATATAACATACATTTTGAAACTAGTAATAGCTTCTGTGTACATGAGCCTTGATTGGTCGTTGGTTACTCATCATTGAAAAGCATTCATTTTCATCTTCGATAAGCAAAATAATTTGGATTTTTAAAGATTTCATTTATGCATTTTTGTATGAATGTTATTAAATCTGAAACTAGCAGGCTTCAGGGTAAGGCACAAGTTTAGTGCCTCAGAGAAAGGTAGCTAGTGGTTAGCATCAAATAAACTATGTGCACAAGGATGATTTCATGGTTTTTAGGTCAGTCATTGTACAAAAGATTTAGTCTTTTGACATTTTTCTAAAGTGTAGACATATTTGTAAGTCTGTAATCTCAAAACAAAAAAAACAAAACAAAAATAATATCAACCCTTGCCTTTGCTGTTTTTTGTCTGTCTTCCTGTGAATTCTCCCTTTGAATGTGCTTTATGGTAAGTCTGTCTTCAAATAGGCAATGCCAAACAGGCTTCCTAGGTTAGGCACAAATGTAGTTTCTTAGTAGCTGGTTTCAAACTGAGATATCAGTTATACACAACAGGTTTTGCCATAATATACCCAGTCCAGTATCCTGTGTTCTGCAAAGACAAAGTAAGTGGTTGAGATTATCTATTATAGCCATATGACAATATGTAGCTTCAGAAACAAAAGCAATAATGCCATTTGGTAACTCTGGAAGGACAGATTAGGCCAATATTATTTGACAAAGCTTCTCATGAAGTTGTAGGATCATTTAGAGGACTGTTTTGGCCAATCATTTTTGAAAAAATTTATTTCAAGACAAAAACCTTCCTGTTAAGATAAATGATCTAGATGGCTATTTTGGCCATGAGTATTTTGTCAGCTTTATGTTTAGTTGTGAGTTTGTTTCAGTTTAAGGACTGACCTAAAAAACTGTTCAGGCCAACCAGTTTTGACAATAAGCCTCTCATAGAAGTAGTAGGTTCATTTTAAGTATTATTCTGGCCTATGTCTTTTTACAAATCTTCTTATTAGTTATAAGGTTGATATTAAAGGCAAGTGATTGTTTTACAAAACATCTTGTATAGAAGATAGTTCATGCGAAAGGATGTTTCGACAATATGTTATTAACGAAAACATACAACATACATTTTGAAACTAGTAATAACTTTTGTGTACATGAGCCTTGATTGGTCGTTGGTTACTCATCATTGAAAAGCATTCATTTTCATCTTCGATAAGCAAAATAATTTGAATTTTTAAAGATTTCATCTATATATTTTTATATGAATGTTATTAAATCTGAAACTAGCAGGCTTTCAAGGTTAGGCACAAGTTTAGTGCCTTAGAGAAAGGTAGCTAGTGGTTAGCATCAAATAAACTGTGTACACAAGGATGATTTCATGGTTTTTAGGTCAGTCATTGTACAAAAGATTTAGTCTTTTGACATTTTTCTCAAGTGTAGACATATTTGTAAGTCTGTAATCTCAACCCTTGCCTTTGCTGTTTTTTTGTCTGTCTTCCTGTGAATTCTCCCTTTGAATGTGCTTTATGGTAAGTCTGTCTTCAAATAGGCAATGCCAAACAGGCTTCCTAGGTTAGGCACAAATGTAGTTTCTTAGTAGCTGGTTTCAAACTGAGATATCAGTTATACACAGCAGGTTTTGCCATAATATACCCAGTCCAGTATCCTGTGTTCTGCAAAGACAAAGTAAGTGGTTGAGATTATTTATTATAGCCATATGACAATATGTAGCTTCAGAAACAAAAGCAAAAATGCTATTTGGTAACTCTGGAAGGACAGATTAGGCCAATATTATTTGACAAAGCTTCTCATGAAGCTGTAGGATCATTTAGAGGACTGTTTTGGCCAATCATTTTTGACAAAAATTTATTTCAAGACAAAAACCTTCTGTGAAGATAAATGATCTAGATGGCTATTTTGGCCATGAATTTTTCATCAGCTTTCTGTTTAGTTGTGAGTTTGTTTCAGTTTAAGGACTGACCTAAAAAACTTTTCAGGCCAACCAGTTTTGACAATAAGCTTCTCATAGAAGTAGTAGGTTCATTTTAAGTATTGTTCTGGCCAAGTCTTTTTACAAAATCTTTTTATTAGTTATAAGGTTGATATTAAAGGCAAGTGATGTTTTTACAAAACATCTTGTATAGAAGATAGTTAATGCGAAAGGATGTTTAGGCCATATGTTATTAACGAAAACATACAACATACATTTTGAAACTAGTAATAACTTTTGTGTACATGAGCCTTGATTGGTCTTCGGTTACTCATCATTGAAAAGCATTTATTTTCATCTTTGATAAGCAACACAATTTGGATTTTTAAAGATTTCATTTATAATTTTTTTAATGAATGTGATGAAATCTGAATCTAGCAAGCTTTCAGGGTTAGGCACACATTTGATTGCCTTAGAGAAAGGTAGCTAGTGGTTAGCATCAAATAAACTGTGTGCACACGGATGATTTCATGGTTTTTAGGTCAGTCATTGTACAAAAGATTTAGTTTTTTGACATTTTTCTCAAGTGTAGACATATTTGTAGGTCTGTAATCTCAACCCTTGTCTTTGCTGTTTTTTGTCTGTCTTCCTGTGAATTCTCCCTTTGAATGTGCTTTATGGTTAGTCTGTTTTCAAATAGGCAATGCCAAACAGGCTTCCTAGGTTAGGCACAAATGTAGTTTCTTAGCAGCTGGTTTCAAACTGAGATATCAGTTATACACAGCAGGCTTTGCAGTAATATACCCAGTCCAGTATCCTGTGTTTTGCAAAGACAGAGTAAGTGGTTGAGATTATTTATTATAGCCATATGACAATATGTAGCTTCAGATTCAAAGCCAATAATGCCATTTCGTAACTCTGGAAGGACAGATTAGGCCAATGTTATTTGACAAAATTTCTCATGAAGCTGTAGGATCATTTAGAGGACTGTTTTGACCAATCATTTTTGACAAAAATTCATTTCAAGACAAAAACCTTCTGTGAAGATAAATGATCTAGATGGCTATTTTGGCCATGAATTTTTCATCAGCTTTCTGTTTAGTTGTGAGTTTGTTTCAGTTTAAGGACTGACCTAAAAAACTTTTCAGGCCAACCAGTTTTGACAATAAGCTTCTCATAGAAGTAGTAGGTTCATTTTAAGTATTGTTCTGGCCTATGTCTTTTTACAAAATATTCTTATTAGTTATAAGGTTGATATTAAAGGCAAGTGATTTTTTTTACAGAACATCTTGTAAAGTAGATAGTTAATGCGAAAGGAAGTTTAGGCCATATGTTATTAACGAAAACATACAACATACATTTTGAAACTAGTAATAGCTTTTGTGTACATGAGCCTTGATTGGTCTTCGGTTACTCATCATTGAAAAGCATTTATTTTCATCTTTGATAAGCAACACAATTTGGATTTTTAAAGATTTCATTTATACATTTTTGTATAAATGTTATTAAATCTGAATCTAGCAGGCTTTCAGGGTTAGGCACAAGTTGAGTGCCTTAGAGAAAGGTAGCTAGTGGTTAGCATCATATAAACTGTGTGCACAAGGATGATTTCATGGTTTTTAGGTCAGTCATAGTACAAAAGATTTAGTTTTTTGACATTTTTCTCAAGTGTAGACATATTTGTAGGTCTGTAATCTCAACCCTTGCCTTTGCTGTTTTTTGTCTGTCTTCCTGTGAATTCTCCCTTTGAATGTGCTTTATGGTAAGTCTGTCATCAAATAGGCAATGCCAAACAGGCTTCCTAGGTTAGGCACAAATGTTGTTTCTTAGTAGCTGGTTTCAAACTGAGATATCAGTTATACACAGCAGGCTTTGCAATAATATACCCAGTCCAGTATCCTGTGTTTTGCAAAGACAAAGTAAGTGGTTGAGATTATTTATTATAGCCATATGACAATATGTAGTTTCAGAAACAAAACCAATAATGCCATTTGGTAACTCTGGAAGGACAGATTAGGCCAATATTATTTGACAAAGCTTCTCATGAAGTTGTAGGATCATTTAGAGGACTGTTTTGGCCAATCATTTTTGACAAAAATTTATTTAAAGACAAAAACCTTCTTTTAAGATAAATGATCTAGATGGCTATTTTGGCCTTGAAATTTTTATCAGCTTTCTGTTTAGTTGTGAGTTTGTTTCAGTTTAAGGACTGACCTAAAAAACTTTTCAGGCCAACCAGCTTTGACATTAAGCTTCTCATAGAAGTAGTAGGTTCATTTTAAGTATTGTTCTGGCCTATGTCTTTTTACAAAATATTCTTATTAGTTATAAGGTTGATATTAAAGGCAAGTGATTGTTTTTACAAAACTTCTTGTATAGAAGATAGTTAATGCGAAAGGATGTTTAGGCAATATGTTATTAACGAAAACATACAACATACATTTTGAAACTAGTAATAACTTTTGTGTACATGAGCCTTGATTGGTCGTTGGTTACTTATCATTGAAAAACATTCATTTTCATCTTCGATAAGCAACACAATTTGGATTTTTAAAGATTTCATTTATGCATTTTTGTATGAATGTGATGAAATCTGAAACTAGCAGGCTTTCAGGGTTAGGCACAAGTTTAGTGCCTTAGAGAAAGGTAGCTAGTGGTTAGCATCAAATAAACTGTGTACACAAGGATGATTTCATGGTTTTTAGGTCAGTCATTGTACAAAAGATTTAGTCTTTTGACATTTTTCTAAAGTGTAGACATATTTGTAAGTCTGTAATCTCAACCCTTGCCTTTGCTGTTTTTTTGTCTGTCTTCCTGTGAATTCTCCCTTTGAATGTGCTTTATGGTAAGTCTGTCATCAAATAGGCAATGCCAAACAGGCTTCCTAGGTTAGGCACAAATGTTGTTTCTTAGTAGCTGGTTTCAAACTGAGATATCAGTTATACACAGCAGGCTTTGCAGTAATATACCCAGTCCAGTATCCTGTGTTTTGCAAAGACAAAGTAAGTGGTTGAGATTATTTATTATAGCCATATGACAATATGTAGTTTCAGAAACAAAAGCAATAATGTCATTTGGTAACTCTGGAAGGACAGATTAGGCCAATATTATTTGACAAAGCTTCTCATGAAGTTGTAGGATCATTTAGAGGACTGTTTTGGCCAATCATTTTTGACAAAAATTTATTTAAAGACAAAAACCTTCTTTTAAGATAAATGATCTAGATGGCTATTTTGGCCTTGAAATTTTTATCAGCTTTCTGTTTAGTTGTGAGTTTGTTTCAGTTTAAGGACTGACCTAAAAAACTTTTCAGGCCAACCAGCTTTGACATTAAGCTTCTCATAGAAGTAGTAGGTTCATTTTAAGTATTTTCTGGCCTATGTCTTTTTACAAAATATTCTTATTAGTTATAAGGTTGATGTTAAAGGCAAGTGATGTTTTTACAGAACATCTTGTATAGAAGATAGTTAATGTGAAAGGAAGTTTAGGCCATATGTTATTAACGAAAACATACAACATACATTTTGAAACTAGTAATAGCTTCTGTGTACATGAGCCTTGATTGGTCTTCGGTTACTCATCATTGAATAACATTCATTTTCATCTTTGATAAGCAACACAATTTGGATTTTTAAAGATTTCATCTATATATTTTTCAACGAATGTGATGAAATCTGAAACTAGCAGGCTTTCAGGGTTAGGCACAGGTTGATCGCCTTAGAGAAAGGTAGCTAGTGGTTAGCATCATATAAACTGTGTGCACACGGATGATTTCATGGTTTTTAGGTCAGTCATTGTACAAAAGATTTTGTTTTTTGACATTTTTCTCCAGTGTAGACATATTTGTAGGTCTGTAATCTCAACCCTTGGCTTTGCTGTTTTTTGTCTGTCTTCCTGTGAATTCTCCCTTTGAATGTGCTTTATGGTAAGTCTGTCTTCAAATAGGCAATGCCAAACAGGCTTCCTAGGTTAGGCACAAATGTAGTTTCTTAGTAGCTGGTTTCAAACTGAGATATCAGTTATACACAGTAGGCTTTGCAGTAATATACCCAGTCCAGTATCCTGTGTTTTGCGAAGACAAAGTAAGTGGTTGAGATTATTTATTATAGCCATATGACAATATGTAGTTTCAGAAACAAAAGCAATAATGTTATTTGGTAACTCTGGAAGGACAGATTAGGCCAATATTATTTGACAAAGCTTCTCATGAAGCTGTAGGATCATTTAGAGGACTGTTTTGGCCAATCATTTTTGACAAAAATTTATTTTAAGACAAAAACCTTCAGTGAAGATAAATGATCTAGATGGCTATTGTGGCCATGAAATTTTTATCAGCTTTCTGTTTAGTTGTGAGTTTGTATCAGTTTAAGGACTGACCTAAAAAACTTTTCAGGCCAACCAGTTTTGACAATAAGCTTCTCATAGAAGTACTATGTTCATTTTAAGTATTGTTCTGCCCTATGTCTTTTCTTTTTACAAAATCTTCTTATTAGTTATAAGGTTGATATTAAAGGCAAGTGATTGTTTTACAAAACATCTTGTGTGGAAGATAGTTCATTCGAAAGAATGTTTAGACCATATGTTATTAACGAAAACATGCAAAATCAATTTTGAAACTAGTAATAACTTTTGTGTACATGAGCCTTGATTGGTCTTCGGTTACTCGCCATTGAAAAGCATTCATTTTCATCTTCGATAAGCAAAACAATTTGGATTTTAAAGATTTCATTTATATATTTTTGTTTGAACTTTATTAAATCTGAAACTAGCAGGCTTTCAGGGTTAGGCACAAGTTAAGTGCCTTAGAGAAAGGTAGCTAGTGGTTAGCATCATATAAACTGTGTGCACAAGGATGATTTCATGGTTTTTAGGTCAGTCATTGTACAAAAGATTAAGTCTTTTGACGTTTATCTCAAGTGTAGACATATTTGTAAGTCTGTAATCTCAACCCTTGCCTTTGCTGGTTTTTGTCTGTCTTCCTGTGAATTCTCCCTTTGAATGTGCTTTATGGTAAGTCTGTCTTCAAATAGGCAATGCCAAACAGGCTTCCTAGGTTAGGCACAAATGTAGTTTCTTAGTAGCTGGTTTCAAACTGAGATATCAGTTATACACAGCAGGCTTTGCAGTAATATACCCTGTCCAGTATCTTGTGTTTTGCAAGTCAAAGTAAGTGGTTGAGATTATTTATTATAGCCATATGACAATATGTAGTTTCAGAAACAAAAGCAATAATGTCATTTGGTAACTCTGGAAGGACAGATTAGGCCAATATTATTTGATAAAGCTTCTCATGAAGCTGTAAGATCATATAGGGGACTGTTTTGGCCAATCATTTTTGACAAAAACTATTTCAAGACAAAAACCTTCATCTAGATGGTGATTTTGGTCATGAAATTTTTATCAGCTTTCTGTTTAGTTGTGAGTTTGTATCAGTTTAAGGACTGACCTAAAAAACTTTTCAGGCCAACAAGTTTTGACAATAAGCTTCTCATAGAAGTAGTAGGTTTATTTTAATTATTGTTCTGGCCTGAGGCTTTTAACAAAATCTCCTATTAATTATATGGTTGGGATTATTTTTTATAGCGATATGACGACATGGTAGCTTCAGAAACAAAAGCAATACTGCCTTTTGGTAACTCTGTAAGGACAGATTAGGCCAATGTTATTTGACAAAGCTTATGAAGCTGTAGGGGACTGTATAGGACTGTTTTGGCCAATTTGTTTTGACAAAAATTTCTTTCAAGACAAAAACCTTCTGAATTGTGAAGATAAATGATCTTGCATGGTTATTTTGGCCATGAAATTTATCTTTTTTTGTTTAGTTGCGAGTTTGTTTCAGTTAAAGGACTTACCCCAAAAAACTTTTCAGGCCAACCAGTTTGGACAATAAACTTCTACATGCTATTTGTATACATCCTTAGGCCTCCGGCCTTACTACAATAATGAACCTTATCCATCACTAAAGCTTAGATGAGGGGACATTTTATGTAAATGTATACAGAATAGCAGCATTCTCTTCACTTCTGTGTTGCATTTAAATATCAGTTCACAATGTAGTATGTTTCGCTTCTCTGTAACTAAATATTAAATGTAGTCAGTGACTAGATCTTAACAGTGAATGATTTTCTTCGTTAATTTTGTTTAATACCGGTAGTTTAGGTATGTTTTAGTTTTGGACTTGCTAAATACAAATCGTGAACTCTTTAACATCCCCTTTTCTGCACTGTACAACTCACTTGCACTTTTTAAGGTTTTTGCCAGTTTAAAACTTGTAAGTCAGAGTTTACAAAATAAAAAGCATAAGTTAAACTAAAATTGTTTACTTGTGGCTCGGCTTTAATAATAGTATGAAGGGAAATCGGACAGAAAGGACATACATAAATATATTGTAGATATAATGTCTGTAAAAAAAAAGTAAAAAAAAAAAAAAAAAAAAAAAATTTTTTAAAAAAAAAAAAATAAAAAAAAAATTAAAAAAAAAAAAAAAAAAAAAAAAAAAAAAAAAAAAAAAAAAAAAAAAAAAAAAAAAAAAAAAAAAAAAAAAAAAAAAAAAAAAAAAAAAAAAAAAAAAAAAAAAAAAAAAAAAAATAACTGTAAGAGGGCAACACTTTGACCTTGTGCAAGTAGAGATCATTATAGACTTTGCACAATGCACACCCGAAGATCAAACACAAAGCAGAATAATTGACCATGAAAAGTCACTTGCTCTTATGTTGAATAACTGAGGTTTTTTTTTTTGTTAAAATTAAATTAGGTAGTAAGTGCCTTTTTAGCATGACACCGTGGTGGGGTCACTTGACAGGCTTATATAGGAAAAACATCAAACATCTTCTTGTCAAACCACTACGCCCGGGGCTTAAATATTTGGTATTTAGCATTATGTAGTTGTCCTCTACTAAGATTTCCAAATCAGAACCTCCAGGTCAAATTGTTGACCCTTTCTGCTAATGATGACCTTGTGTTATAGCCATTGAGAGCCAGTTGAGCGATATAGAGCCATCTTGGCCCTCTTGTTTCAAAACCATTTAGACATTGCTTTGAAAGTCACAATACTTATAGACCATCATTACCTCCATCAACGATAGGAGTACATAACTCTGTGATTTTTAAAACAAATATGGGCCTTTCCGTAGTAGAATATTTGTTAAGTATAAAAGTTTGAATACTTTATCTTAATACCCCCAAGATAATCATCTGTAGATACATGTAATCATTTCTTTATTGTACTAAAAAGAGATTCCTAGTTAAAGTTTTGTGTGCAACTGGTATTGACTTATCATACACTACTGAAAGTATTAATTTCAAACTTTGTTGTAGTGTTCAGGAGTATCAACCAATTCAGTAAGATAACTTTTGACTAACTGGCCCTTGTTTACACTTTGAAAATTCTTGTTTTGCCTTTTACTGCCAAAGGTTCTGTTTTATTGGCTAGCACTGAGAAAAGTCGAGCACGCTTGACATCTCCTGATAATAAGATATTCTGCTTTATTTGAAGTTTGATTGGCCTAGGTTTTTCTGACACGGTAGATGAAATAAAGATTGTCAAGAATGAAAAGGACATGGTGCAATTTAATAAATTAAGTAAATTAATACATGTTTACAGATATATAATAGTCATTTTTAGCTCGACTTTTCTATGAAAAGGGGAGCTATCCTACTCGCCCCGGCGTCGGCGTCGGCGTCTGCGTCGGCGTCGGCGTCGGCGTTGGCGTCACACCTTGGTTAAGTTTTTACGTCCCCCCCCACTTTTATTTCAAAAGTATTAGAGGTATGGCTTTGAAACTTACCATACTTGTTTACCATCATAACCTCCATCTACAGACAAGAGTACATAACTCTGTCAAGGTTTTTGACAGAATTATGGCCCCTTTTTTTACTTAGAAAGTGTATTGAGCTTGGTTAAGTTTTTCGTACCACCTCACTTTATTTCAAAACCATGGAGGTATTGCTTTGAAACTAACCGTACTTGTTTACCATCACGACCTTCATCAACAGACAAGAGGACATAACTCTGTCAAGGGTTTTTGACAGAATTATGCCCCTTCCTTTGACTTAGAAAATACATTGAATATGGGTAAAATCCACTTATTACCTTAACCCTTTGAGATATTGCTTTGAAACTTTTTAATGCTATTTCACATCATTACCCCCATCTGTAAGCAAGAGAAGGTAACTCTGTCAGGGATTTGTTTTAAAAATTAAGGCCTTTTATCAACTTAGAATCTTGGTTAAGTTTTCCGTACCAGTCCACGTTTTGACTGAACTGTTTGAGATATTAATTTGAAAGTTGGAATACTTGTTTACCATCATGATTCCCAAACATTGGGAGGAGAGGTAATTCTGTCAAGGGTTTTATTTGAATTATGGCCCTTTTTGACTTAGAAACTCAGTTAAAATTTCCACTTGTTAACTTAACCAATAGAGATATTACTTTGAAAGTTAGAGTACTTCCGTTACCATTGGAAGACCTATCTGATAGGCAAAGAAGATATCTCTTCTTGATTTGTAATTATAAATTCTAGTTGAATCAAATGGGCTATTAACTGTCAAAGTTTTGTTTTATTGGCAAGCACTAAAAAAGTCGAGCACGCTGTCCTACTGACAGCTCTTGTTATAACTGTGAACAGAATGATGTTGCTGATCCAGCTGATGGTGCCACACGGATGTGCAAGCCTGATTATAGTCTACGCTGGTAAGGAACGTAGACACAGACTGTTTAAAATGTTGTCTACTGTAGTCAAAATGGCAGATAAACTTGTTTTAAATTTGTTTTATTTAATATTGTGTATCGTCGTAAACGCAGAATCACTTGCGACCAGCAGGGTAAATGTTGGATGACAGCGTTTGTGAAATTCTTGTGAAGCAAAGTAAAAACATGATAGTTTATTTTTGAAATGTCATTATAAAAAGAAATTACTTCACAGGAACAGAATAATCATGGTCAGTAGTCAGGATCATCTGCCACCACTTCAATACTCAAAATACTCAAATTATACATACTTATTTTACATTGATTGTATAGGTTGATTATGATCTAGGCCTGCACTGGTTGACTTGGCAGACATACTTTTCATCGATTGTCAAGCTGGTCATAATTTGGACTGGTTGCAAAATCACTCACCACCAGCGGAAAAACTCACATGTCTTACACATTGATTGGAAAAGGAGTATTCTAATTTAATGAATGAATGCAACCAGATACAAAAAACTTAACAACCAAATTTTGGTGCTGCCTCAGCCCATTGCTTCAGAGTGACACGGACGTGCACAGCTGATGATGGTCTACACTGGTCTGCAAGTCAGATTCATCTGTTTTAACAAGGTATGATTAAATGACAACTTTTATATATTTTAGCTGGCTGAAGGTTCAAATTTACATACCTTAAATGCACTTACTGTAAAGAAACTTGATTTAGAGTCAATAAGATTATCTATTTCGGACAATGGTATTAAAATAAACAATTGCCAAGAAAAAAAAAGGTAACATAATTGCAAAAGATATAAGTTTGCAAGTTCATAGTATGCAATTGTGCAATTAATAACAGAGTTTAAGAGAAATTGTTGACTGCTTCCTGTCCACACTGATGTAAAGGATAAACTTAATGCAAAACATATTTACAAGAATGTAATATTCATATGCATAAATAGCAGTATGACGGTGCTGTTTCTGATTTTGATCATGGTCTACCGTTGCAGCGAAATAAGACTCAGTTGTTGTAAAGATAGTATGACAATATTGTAATTCACAGGTAGAGAATATTTGTCTATAAAACGCACAACAGAACAAATAGTGCTGAATCAACTCACTGCCCCCTGACCACATGGATGATCATATTGATCATGATCTACTCTGGTCTTGAAAGCAGACTAATGTGTCGTTTGTAAGGTAAGATTAAACGACGATCTTTAAACATTATTTGGTTGCTGTTAATTTGGCTATATACGAGTATACATTCTTATCAGACCATCTATGTTTTGTTGTAGTAGTTAAACGAATTTTCCAACTGTGTTTTTGATCATTATTAACCCCAAAATGAAGTTTTCGGGCAGCACATGTATATAGGAGTCACCTGGTGGTTGGTGGTTTGGTCGGTCGGTCGGTCTTTGCCCTTTGTTACTTTTCCTTGTCCGGAGCATAGCTTAAAAACTTCTTGTTGGAATTCAATAACACTTCATACATTGGCCAAGCACAATAAGAGGAAGTGCAGTGTACAAGAACCATAACTATATCTTGACAAAAAACAGAGTTGTTGCCCTTTGTTACTTTCCTTGTCCGGAGCATAACTTGAAAACTACTGGTTTAAATTCAGTACAACTTCATACAATGGCCAAGCACACTGATATAAAGAGCAGTGCGCAAGAACCATTGCCCTTTGTTACTTTTTCTTGGCCGGAGCATAACTTGAAAACTGCTGGTCTGAATTCAATAATACTTCATACATTGGTTAAGCATAATAAGAGGAAGTGCAGAATACAATAACCATAACTATATCTTGACTAATTACAGAGTTATTGCCAAGAACCATAACTCAATTTTAGCAAGCCGAGATCATTACAGAGTTAACAATTATAAAGATAAAAACAGATGTACTGCATTCAAACTGAGATGTATTTATGGTAATATCACACTTGTTTGTAGGTCTTACAACAAATCTATGGTGCAGAGTCAGCAGGTTCTCAAATGGTGTCAGGAAGGAAGACTCGCGGCCATTGGGTTTGTTTAAACTTACATATTTAATATCGATTGCATAAAATCATATGGCCTTTTCTGGTCGCCAAGTCAGAAAGGTTTACCTACCACCAGCATACATGTAGTACAGACTGATTTCGGTCTACACTAGCCGCAAACTGTGATAAAGGCAGATTTACATGTCATCAGCTGAATATATTTTAAATAAACACTGTTGTTATACTATCCTGGCTCTATGTTGGACTTTATATTTATGTTTAAAAGAACTTAATAATAACTGTAAAACTGAAATCCAATTGAATTTATTATTTATGACAAGAAAAATAAAATTAAAACATTTCAAAGAATGAAATGGACGTACTATTATAAAATCAATGCACAATTATAGGAACCAACTATTCGTTCATGGAAAAATCAATACATATGTAGATAAACCTACGTACATGTTATTATGTCAGCAGACTGTCCCCCTTGTGAGACTGACCGATGTGCATGCTGATCATGGTCTACATTGATCTTGAAGGAAGATGTCAATGTCGTCAGTCCGGTAAGTTAAACTCCTTTATTGCTTCTTCGCTGACCGCAGGGTCGACTTTACTAGTATATATCGACATTTTATTCGAACTTTCTTGAAATATTTGAATTTCAAAGCCAGTTAAATTTAGTTGTAATTTAAAAGGATAATGAAATTCCTTGAGAACGAAAAGAGCGTACTGTAATGAAGAAAGAGTATGCTTATAGCTTATAGATTATAGCTTATAGCTTCATGATCCTAACATTAAATTTCTAGCATTTAGACTGGTCATTGATCCTTAATAAGAAATTGGTGTTAAAGGGTTAGGCAGGTAACATATTTGAAATTGCCCTTCCTTGTACCCATGTTACATGGGTGTGTAGTTCTTCAACTTATGGATATTTCAGCTATAAAGCAGTCTTTCGGGGGTATTAATCACATTTAGTGATAGGTCTAGTTTACAATTGATATAATAAGAACATTACCATATATAGTTAAAGGAAAAATTTCCTTTTATAAGAATTCTACACTATATTTCCGACGTCATTTAGTGGCAATGATGCACAATAATGGATATTGAATGCCCCCAACAGGTGATGAATGAAAAAAATTAATTGAATATTTCTGTTTAAGACAAGACAGGGTACTAACGTTTTATTGGTTTTAACGTGATATATGTGGACATATTACCCGTCTCAGCATTATATCACCCTTGCCGAACGGCTCGGGTAATATTAATCAAAGCGGGGGATATATATCCACAGATACCACATAAAAACAATATATAATTATGACAAAACACTAGCTTAAATCCTGCAGTTACTATATGGAATCATAGAGTAACGGATATCAACGTTTTTTTGAAAAAGGGTAGCAATAGTAAAAGGTAAATGTTAGCATGATTTCTCTTCACCGTATTAGTCAACGTATGGTCTGTAGAGCTCTCTGTGAGAGCATAAATTTCATACCCAGTTAAGATCAAACACAATTTACTCCCCAAGAATGTGCAAATAATTGTTAATAGATCAATAAAATGAGATAATGGCGATAAATGTTCTTTGTACAAGGAAAAAACCAGTCCAGTTGGCGATATTCGAACCTAAACACCAGCAGCTGTAGGAAAGCGGTCGTAACCATACATACATGGTGAATTAACGTTCTTCACTACTGAATTAGAATAGAATATTTTCACCTAGTTTTAAATGACTTGCAGAAGCAAATGACAATTATAAAGTAGCACATATTTTCACATACTTTCTACAAGAACTGTATATGTACTTTTTTTCTTCAGATTTTCCACATGCCGTACTGTGTTGTCATCGTATCTATGTAGGGATATTTCGCCAAAGCAGTTTACTGCAAGATGTGCAAGTAGAACGTGTGAAAGACAAAAAGAATATTTTTTTGCGAAACTCAAAACTCTAACGTCAAGATAGCCTTTGCTAGCGGCATCCTTCTAAAGTGAGTGCAGTTTTTTCACTCTACATGTGTACAAATTCATTTTACTATGCAGAAAGCTGTTGTAGTTTATTCAGTGGCTCTCGAAAACATTTTTCTCTCGCTAGTTTTCCACGACTGCTACCAATTTACAGCTGGTTGGACTGGCACGAATGACATTAGTGTCTTTGCCCAAAGACAAACCTTGTGCTCAAACTAGGATTCGAACCCGGGACCGTACGATCTTGGGGAGAATGCCCTGACCACTGAGGCCGATAAGGGATAGAAGCGCAGTGAGGTATTGGATGACTCTTAACCTGGAGGGCGTAGGTTGGAATCCCGGCATCGGCATTGACCCCAACCTCCAATATTGCTTTTATCGGATTTTCTTACAACGCGTTGCAGTTGGGTTTGCCCGTTCGCTATCCTGGCAATGGATACAGTTATAATCTTACGTCACACTCATAGCGCAATTTTGAAACTATTATTAGAGCTAGTTTATAGGTTAACTCCTCCCCATTCAAGGACATTTAGGTGCGAGCGTCCAGCTTCTTTCTCACGTCGTCAATTTGCTCCGCCCAAAAACCCGCATGGTAAACTTCACGTATGTATTTTAATGCAAGTGACAAACAGTATTTAATAATGTTAAAAATAGGTTTCTTCGCGTATTTTGTAGTGACTTCGAGATAAATTATATAGATCTTCTGTTTTATTTAAAATGTTGATTTTCTTTCAATCACAGCGATTGAGCTACGGTATCATTGCATTTATTATTTAAGTGTAGACTGTAAGTTTATGAATTAGTATACATGTAAATTATAACGGTTCGCGGAACTTTACACACCGGAATTCCATTGCAGCATGTTATCCTACATAATTCATAATGACGTCTGGTGAACAAAAATATATTGTGATGCATTTTTCATAAAATGCGTTTTTCAGTCTGTTTCTCAACTCGCCTTGTCAATTTTGTTTGCCAAAGTGGAATTTCAAACAAAATGTCAACGAAAGTAATTAAATTGACGAAATTATCAATAATTGAATTGAAAAATATGTTTGTCTCCGGCAGTACTGGAACTCCTTTATTTTGCACAAAAGCGAGGTCATGCCATGGGTAAGGAAGTCTACTGACATACTAAGTATCTAATGCCGTACTGTACGTACTGACATACTCAGTGCATCTGCCAAAATCTTTACTTGTACGGACGTTATATTATCATAACCAAGTTCCCTCTCTACTGCCGACAGTGAACTCGACAAATTTCCCTTGTGAACAGTGTTTTTACTTTAAAAGCCCTTCAATTTTCGGAGTAAAGAAAAAAGTACAAATCAATGAACAGGGGCGTAGTTACTTCGGTCATAAAAATGAAACGGCAGACATGACAGTCAGACCAGTAGATTAATGACGATTATCTAATTTGTTTCACTTTATCTCATATATTTACATGTATTTCAATTCTTTTTTATTCCAACCAATATAAAAATCTGTAGATGAGTTTTGGATACTGCATCCTGACCAATCCAATTTACCACCCGTAGTCATACATGAGGGAAATGTTGGACACATGACTGCAGAGTTACACGATTACTCAAAACTTTGTAATAACTCTTAACTAACTAGAATTATTTCGGCTTTTTTCACATTTTGAAGAAGAAACATTCGACGAATGATAAAGAAAACATATTTAAAGAATCTGCGGGAAAACGACAGTCTTTGTGAAACATTTTGTTTGCGGCACTGACCGCTGTGTCGTCAGTGTCGCTGAAGTAAAATATACACAATAATCTTATATATCCTGGATATACTCATGCGTACTAATTTATGTTCAGTGTTATTGTTTTTAAATGGCTATCCAAATAGTCATAACTATGATAATCATTAGTTTTAATCGTTAATCACAAGAAGCTCTCGGAAAGTCAACATTTAATGTACATTTGAACATATATATGAGAACTTGGTAGAGTGCTAGTCTAACTATTTCGACTTCGAAGGCAAACCGATTTTATAGGCTGATATTTTCAAGTTGTTCACCTTCTAGTTATAAATATTACATCTGTGAAAGGGGTCACACTGAAACGCCAAATTAATTAGGCTATTGGAGTGCTGCTGTATATGTCCAACCCATAGTACAGAGGGTGTCCGACATGTCTGGCACGGGACTTTCTGCTGTCAGACAAGCGGCTTTTCTGTCCCGGGTACCGGTTGTCCGAAGGATAGCCGAAATGTTGAGGGCAAAAAATTAAAACGAATAAATATTGTACGAAAGTCCTGTTTTACCTAGCCCAGACATTTTAGATCTATTTGCAGTATTCGGATAACATTTTAATCTTGTTTACTTTAAAAGTGCGCTGTTAATGTGTTTTATTTTTCTTTGTATGCTCATGTATTACCTCGTGGAGTAGCCTCAATATTTCGACTGCAAGACAGAAAAATTTTACAAACTGATATTACATCTAGTCTGCCTTCGCGAAGGGCGGCCATCGTATGTAGCAAAAAGCACTTGCGTGCAATTAGTTGGGCTATTCGTTGAGGTACGCAATAAAACTTCCATAGTCTATTTCATAAAGTTTTGGGAAAGTTTCATCAATTAGTGTACACCTGGCTCCGCCATTTACCAAATGGCACTTTAATATGTACTTTATCCGATACTGCTTCTGTTGTGACTTTAATTTTTCTTTCCACGTTCGGGAACGTGACGTCAGAATCAAATATAACTTAAAAGACTGATCGCATGCGCCCCTATTTGACCTTTTCAATGAAAGAACGGAGGGGAGGAGTTAACCGATATCTACATGCTCTATTAATAGTTTCAGATTCGCCTTTGTATTGATTGCTAAAAAAGCGAACGGGGAAAGCCAACTGCAACGCGTTGTAAGTACTGGTCAGAAATCCAAGAAGCAGTTATTGCATGTAGTTAATACGTGTATAAGTTGCAAAAACTTGTTTTGCAATCAATGCAAGATAAATTAGTTTAACCTAAAGAAACCCACAAAGATTTGTTCAATTTTTAATTAAAAGCATTCCTGTTGACGTTCAGCTGAGCTTAAAATACTGCATTTGAGCTTTTGGTGATAGTTTGGAAGAGTGAGTAGAATCCAGGCCAGGTGTAAACAGCGGATCCCGTGGGTCTGGATCAGGATAATAAATATATCATTAGGAAAAAAGAGTGTAGATGTAAGTTTTAAAGTCCCAGGTGCTCTTTAAATACAGACAAATGAATTTACAGATAGACTAATTATAGAAATGTGTTCTAATTAATCTAAAACAGTGTTGACATACATGTATTCCTGTCTCAGCTTTTTGTCGTTTCTTCACTTAAAAGCCTTGGCAGAAAGGATTTTTTTTGCAATATCATTAATAAATGCTGCTCTTTACATTTGTATAGAAAGCATGCGCTTTTTATTTTATTTAAAAAGCAACGTTAGAAATGTTTTTCGTATTAATAACAGTCAATTTCTACGGTAAGATATATATACTTTGCACTAAATATATATTGTTCATGCATCATATTCGGGAATGTCATTACTGCTACTGTCTTTAAAATACAAACAGATTAAAGAACTTTCAAAAAGGCAAAAGTGTTAGTAATTTGGGGTTTACAAATACATTTATTCACATAAAAAGGGACCTGCATTTTTGTAATTCTTTAGGACACCGATGTTGTATTATAAAAGATGCAAAATAAACATATACAAAATAGCCATGTGATTTGATCCGACATGTGTCAACCGCCGAGGTGTTGTTAATTATCACGGGGTACATATCGTTTATCAAATTAAAAGGCGTCAGCAGATCCGACGCACATGTAGTGTCAAAGAATTATAAGTTGATTATAAAGAAATAAAATAGCGTACAAATATAAGAAAATGAAAAAGAAACAGGACACATTAACCGAAAATAATACATCAAAAAGTCTGTATTAGTATTATTTTTATGATTTTGACAAAAACAGTTCAGACTATATACATTGTAAGTCAAGATGATAAAAACTTCAATGTAATTTTAGATCCACATGACAAAGTTAATGATCTCTATTATACCAAATTAATTTTACTTAAAGTAATAAATTTCTTTAAAAATGTGTTAAAATTAACTCGTAACATTAATTTAATTACAATTTCAACGCGACAAGTTAGACTAAGTATGATTAAGATGATGAAAACAGTTAAATTTTGTAGGTCAAGGTCATAATTTACAGAGTTATGCCCGTTTTCGTACTTAGATTTTGTCACAAAATTATTGGTTATTCTGAAAAAGTGTAAGAGATTTTTCCCATTAGTTTCTTCTTTTGCATAGACGGAAATAAGAACAATGAAAATATCAAAGAATTAGTTAAGCAACTTATTTAGTTTTTCTCTACAAAATAAAATCTTATTCTTATCCAAACTATATACAATGTACATGTATCTTGATCTTGCATTGTTTGTTCTAACAAGAAGAAAATGGCCCGTACGAAAGATTCAGGCGTAGACCAGCTAGTAAGGACACGGAAACCAGGCGGAAACCAGCTTTGTATTACGTGTTTTTTACGTGCCTGCAGTTCGTACCAATCCCAGTCACGGAAATACTGATAGATTTTATTTATAGTTCTACCTTAAGAAACATTTGTTATTCGTATTAAGTCGCCACAGGTGCATCTGAAGAAATTCTTGCAGGCAAAGTACCATTTTTGTTACCATGTACATGACGGCAGGGTGTAAATCAATACTAAATTGTTTCAAGCAGTTACAGATTTGTAGCTTTTGAAAGAGCCCACCCTGGTTTATTAATCCTTTTATCTGTGTGTAAACAAGGAAACGTTCAAAGTAACTCCCAGTACATCACAACGTCAACAGGTTTTGGGTAGGAATGAAATTTCAAGTAATTGTAAATTATGTTTGCCGGTGACCCATCTTTTTTATCATATCAAGTGATAGTGAAATTATTTTTATATAGCATATTTTTTTCAAATGTATGGGTTTTTTCATCGAGCTGCTCTTTAGTAACTCCAATTTTAAAACGACTGCACTCCAGATGAACAAGTTACGCTAAAAAAAGAAAATTTTCAATTTCAAGAAAACAATTGTCATTACTGTATCAGGGGCATTGTATTATGATAACGTGACAAGTTTTCTAACAAAAGAAACACTTAAAATGTGTTGTTTTGCTTAGTTGTATTGTAGAAAATATCACCCCGTGACTAACGGGGTGGGCTCTTTGGTATACCAATATTTTTAACTCGCATCAAATCAGCTGACTCCGTAGTGTAGTAGGTTAGCCGCTGTAAATTTTTGTAAGCGCAAAGATCCGAGTTCAAAACCTGGCTGGTAAATTTTTTTTCTACCTTTTATTTTTAGCTCTTACACAAAGAAATAATCTTGATGCTGACAAATTGAATATATATTGATTTTACCAAAAATTAAAATTTACTAGATTTGGAGTGCGTCTTTTAAGGCAGAATTTCAAGCTAAACTCTTAATAGAATTTTCCCATTTTGACGTCACATAATTGCGACTAACGTCTCGAGCATCGAAATGTTTTCATCAAATTTTATACAATTATAAAGAACTTCTTAAATGCAAGGCGCATGCTATTTTATATTGTCTATACATTTGAAATTAATAGGACAGTGAAGGAAAACTCGAGGAATGACATGAAATAGCGTGCTGTGCAATAGTGACATCAGAGGCAAGGTTTGAAGCACAACATAAAAACCGTAAGAGATATCAAAACTGTGTTACAATGAAATTGGATTTTCCATCAGAAAAACGTGTATCTTCAATTATGCACAGTGTAATTTCATGAGAAAATTAGAACAAAAAATTTGAGGCTCATTTCAACTTAAAATATACATGTTTTTCTGCCAAATGTAGCAAAATTATGCATGTACACAAAACTAAAATATTAAGCTTTTATTTGGTGCCTAAATTATTTCTGTATATAATTGATAAATGAAAAAGTTATGAATGAATCCGTGTCTCTCTCTTTTACCTCCTACATGATAAAATTATATTGGATCCCGATCCGCGGGTCCGCCGTCTACACCTTCCCTAGTATCCCTTGCTAGAGGCAGGGTCAGAATCGGTGAACTTGCTTGATGTCGGTGCCTGATGTCCAGCATTGTGTTGCCTGAGATATTTATGTATATTATGTTGCCACTTCGGGGAAATACATAAAATAAGCCCAAAACTAAAAGATGTCAAAATATGAACAGGTATAATTACCACTGAAGAAAATAAAATTATTTTTCTATTTTCAAAGTTTTAACTTTCCATGTAACTTGGGTAGTTTTTAGCTCGACTATTCGAAGAATAAGGAGGCTATTGCACTCGCTCCGGCGTCGGCGTCTGCGTTGGTTAAAGTTTTTTATAAAGTCAAATATTTTGAATACTATCAAAGGTATTGACTTGAAACTCAAACTATAATTTCACTATTTTTTTCGCGGTTTACTTTTTATCAGATGTACGTTGATAGCAGCCTTTATTCGAGCAGAACAGTTGAAGTAACTATATCCAGTAATGTTTGGCTATACTAATATTAAAAAAAAACATTCACAAAAACGTTTTTAAACTAAAATTAAAAATAATGTAATTATAATGCAAAATACAATATAAAGCAATACGACCTATAGCATATTATGCATTCCAAAATTATACAGCCCATTATTAGCTTTAAAATTATACAGAAAATTTCTGTCTGTTTCTTGTTATCAGTTGTGTCTGTTTTATCATTGTTTGTTCTTTGGTCCGTCCGTTCTTACGTCGTTTCCTCTTTTCGCTGCATATTTGTTTTATAACTGATATAAAATTTACCTTTTCTGTCTTAGGTTTATTTTGAAAATAACATCAAACTGTTTACATGAAAGTGACATCTTCCATCTCATCATGTTATCATGTTTAATAACTGACACTGTTGTGATTTTTTATTTATTTGAACTGAAAATTTGACAGCATGAATATACATTTGTATCTTGTTCTCGGAAGAATCAAACATATTTATCGAATTGGTACAAATAAGATTGTAACGATAATTTCACAGACCCAGTGCCCAGCTGCAGGCAACTTATAGTTTGTTTTATAAATGTTAAATAATGTATGCCATCATTATCATGTTGTAAATAACCATGAACATATTTCAAGAGGCTCACAGGGAAGACTGGGCTCGCCCAACTGTGTTGCCTCTATAAATAAAGTCGTTCTTATTATTATTAGTCATGTACATGTATAAAGTAAGTCTCGAGGTCCGGGCGTCCATTGTAAACTTCTATATTCACGCTACATAGGAATTCCTCCATGCTTAATTTATAAAATGGTTAATATTTCAGTTTGGACCGTACCACTAGTTGCATACAGGATGGACATTCACAACACCCTTGGGCACAGAGATGTAGCTGGACATGATCTGCACTGGTCACAGAGGCAAAATCACTTGCCATCAGCAGGGTAAGGGATAAACTAAGGTGGTCATTTTCTCTTCATTGCTTTAGAGCTAAGTGGTAGCCACTAGTCCGAAAAATACCACCCAAGGATAGAAATGTACGAGTGTCTTGTCTGTCCCAGGGGCATAATTTGAACAAACTTGGTAGAGGTCCACTAGCCAATGCTACATGCCAAATATCTAAGCTCTAGGCCGTGTGGTTTCAGAGAAGAAGATTTTTAAACTTTTTCCTATTTGTTGCCATAGCAACCAGAGTTCTGCATGGAATGGAATTCTTTGAACAAATTTGGTAGAGCTTCATGCAAGGAACATCCCTGCATAGTTTCATCAACATCGACCTAGTGGTTTCAGGTGAGATGTCATTTGAATCAAAATGTTGACGGACGACGGACGACAGACGACGGACGACGGACAATCCATCAGAAAAGCTCAGCCTGGCGAAGCTAAAATTATTAAAATTCTATATTTCTGCAACCGGTTATCCAAATTTAATTGTAATTGGCTCTAATGATTTAATGATCACTCTTTCTAGTATTCGCATCCTGCCACCCTCAAGGGGGCGTAGCACGTTTTGTAAATATTCGATATAGAAACTTAATTCTTTTGTTTTTTATAACTTACGGTTGAGGTCACAATTGGGTGGTGAAATTTAAAAAAACGTTTCTTTTTTTCTAAAAAGGCTTGTCAGAATTTCATTTTGTTTGGCATGAATAATCAATGTTGTATTCTCTAACAACGGAAAATTTAGAGACTGGATTTTTACAGAATGAGGCCCTTATGGGAATGTAGTGCTTTTCTGAAACTAGTAATACTGATTTAATTTAACTTTCAACATCTAAGTTGTTTGTGACTGTAACTTGAAGTAAAAATTATCCCCTCAGAGATGAGGCCCCAGTGGAGTGGAGAAATTAAAAAGAAAAAAATCTGAAACAGACAGACCACTACACTTTTCAGTTGTTTGTTTCATTTGGTGGGGCATATAAAATCACTGAAATTGCTTGTTATTTATGAAGTGTTGATAATCCAATGTAAAGACGAAGTGTCGAGTGCAAGAGAGTCCAAAGCTAATGGTATCCTGTAAATACGCATACATTTGTGTCCTGTTGGTAACTTTGTCATGCAATGAGGATTTTAAAATAACTTGGCACAAATGTCCAGTACATCAAGACAATGTGTCGCCTGCAAGATCCACCATCTACTTTAAAGGTCAAGGTCACACTTAAGAGTTTTAAGGTAATGGAATCCTGTATATATGCACACATTTGTCAACAAGGATTTTTAGCTCGACTTTTCGAATATAAGGGGAGCTATCCTACTCGCCTCGGCGTCGGCGTTGGTGTCACACCTTGGTTAAGTTTTTTCGTACCTACCCACTTTATTTCAAAACTATTAGAGGTATGGCTTTGAAACTTACCATACTTTTTTACCATCATAACCTCCATCTATAGACAAGAGTGCATAACTCTGTCAAAGTTTTTGACAGAATTATGGCCCTTTTTGACTTAGAAAGTGTATTGATCTTGGTTAAGTTTTTCGTACCACCCACTTTATTTCAAAACCATTAGAGGTATTGCTTTGAAACTTACCATACTTATTTAACATCATTACTTCCATCAACAGACAAGAGTACATAACTCTGCCAAGGTTTTTGACAGAATTATGCCCCATTTGACTTAGAAAATACATTGAATACGGGTAAAATCTATTTATTGACTTAACCCTTAGAGATATTGCTTTGAAACTTTGAATGATTGTTTACATCATTACCCCCATCTGTAGGCAAGAGAAGGTAACTCTTTCAAGAATTTGTTTTAAAAATTAAGGCCCTTTATCGACTTAGAATCTTGGTTAAGTTTTTGGTACCAGTCCACTTTTTGACTATACTGTTTGAGATATTACTTTGAAAGTTGGAATACTTGTTTAAAATCATGATCCCCAAATATAGGCAAGAGAAGGTAATTCTGTCAAGGATTTTAGTTGAATTATGGCCTTTTCGACTTAGAAACTCAGTTAAAATTTTCATTCTTGTCCACTTGTTAACTTAACCATTTGAGATATTACTTTGAAAGTTGGAGTACTTATGTACCATCATGACACCTACCTGTAAGCAAGAGAAGATAAAATGTTTCTTGATTTGAAATTTCTAGTTAGTCTTTTGTGCCCTTTACTGTCAAAGTTTTGTTTTATTGGCAAGCACTAAAAAAGTCGAGCGCGCTGTCCTACTGACAGCTCTTGTTAAATAACTTTGCACAAATGTAAAGCACATCAAGACAATGTGTCGCGTGCAAGACCAATGACCCTACCTCAAAGGTCAAGGTCACACTCAGGAGTTTAAAGGTAATGGAATCCTGTTCACATAGTTTGTCTGTCATGCATGGAAGGATTTTAAAACTACATGGCACAATTGTTGGGCACATAGAGAGGACATGTCACATGCAAGTCCCGTGCCCCTATCTTGAAGGTCAAGGTCACAGAGGTCAGACAATTTAGAATCCTGTATATTTACACATGTTCATGTCCAGATTGTAACATTGAAAGATTTTAAAATGAATTGGAACAAATGTTCAGTACATGGAGATAAGGTGTCGTGTTCCAAACCTTGACGGTTAAGGACACAGACTGTGAGACAATCCTCTCAGGGCATTCGTCACTTATGAGCGACCGCTCTTGTTTCAGCAAATTTTGTCTGCATATTTCTCAGCAACCATTTGCCAGAAAATAATAAAACTTCACACTGTGGATCGATACCAAGCCTACTTGCACATATCATTTGCTCATGTTTATTTCAGCAAATTGTGTACGCGCTATTTCTCAGTAATTAATACATTCGTGCATATTGTCGGCATATTGCACTTGAATGGTTTTGAATGATATAGGAGTCACCCGGTGGTTGGTCGGTCGGTCGGGCCGGCGGTCGGTCGGTCCTTTGCATTTCCTTGGCCGGAGCATAACTTGAGAAATACTACTTGGAATTCAATACAGCTTCATACAATGGTCAAGCACAATGTAAGAAAGTGCAGTGTACAATAACCATAACTGTATCTTGAGTAATTCCAAAGTTATTGCCCTTTGTTACTTTTCCTTGTCCGGAGCATTACTTGAAATCTACTGGTTGGAAGTCAATACAACTTCATACAATGGTCAAGCACAATGAGAAAGTGGGTGTATAAGTACCATAACTCTATATTGACAAACTACAGAGTTCTTTTCAAGAAACGTAACTCTATTTATTTTTTGCAAGGTATTTTGTCACTACTAACTTCTTCAGTTAATTAAGCGTTTTTTCGGGGGTATTAATCACATTTAGTGATAGGTCTTGTTCATTGAGTTACGTTCCTTTTTCCACCAAATTTTGTCTGCCTTATTTCTCAGAAGCCACAGGCTGCAAACCAATGAAACGCCATAGGAATGATTGATACCAAGCCTAGTTATGCATATTATTGGTATGTTGCCCTCGGGTACTTAAACATCGAGTTAAATTATTTTTTTTGCGAGTTTGTCCGTTTCATTTCTCAGCAACTACTGGACGAAAATTTGAGTGATCGGTACCAAGCCTATATAATGTGCATTCCTCTGCATCTTTTGCTCAGGTAATTTTTCACATATTTTCAACACTTTGAGTTTTTCATAGGTATAGTGTGCATAGAGATTTTTGTCAGGAGTCAATTCAATATGGGTTTTTTCTTTTTCAGGAATTATGGATGGAGGGATTTCACAAGTTTTCTTGCCCTATTGAAGATGTGAATAGTGACCATAGAAGACATGTCGCATGAAACTGGTGCCAGTTACTGTAGCGTAAAAGATCTGTGATGTAAACGCCGTTAAACGCTCCTTACTAAAACAATGTTGAACATAATCATAGTTGATAATACTACGTTATAGTTTTACTTGTGTATATGCATATTAGTTCATGGTAATGTTTAAATCTCGAGGGAAGTATTTCGGACACGTAAAATGATTGTTAGCTATAGTCTGTAACAAGTAAAGAAATAAGGGATCAAATGTGACCTAATTTCGGCACGTGTGACAAAACATTGGACAAAGTAAAGATTAAGCTGATAGTAACAAAATGCTGACTGATTTCAAAGATTAAGCTATCATTTTACAGATAATTAAAAACGGTATCGGACATATTTTTCTTTTTTGTCGAAAAATACATTTAAACCTTTTACAATGACATCGAAAATTGAACAATTATCTGGAAAGCATTATTTTGATGATGGTCTTCTATTTTCTCTGAATCAGATATTGACTAGTATTGAAGATCAGAATTGTCATCTGCTGATTGCCAGAAAGTATCAAGAAATAGAAAAGTGTCTGATCTTAAATCTTAAAACAATTATAACTAAGTTACCATAGAAAGATTGTTTTTTTTATGATTACAGTTTTGTAGTTTATACGTACATAGTCAGGAGATCAATTTTGTCTTACTTTTTACTGACAAATGTTTTGTTTTGAAAATAGTCAAGCATGCTGTTTTACATACAGCTCTTGCTTTTCGTTGCAAATTTATTGATCTTTCTAAGCAAACTCTGACTGGTCCTAGTGCTTTAATTTTTTATGTGTATATTTTTATATTTTTGGCAATATATTGGAATAAGGCATTTTTAGAAATTCTATCCATTGGTTTCTTAGTTATGGCTCTGGATGGATGAACTGATGGACAACGCCAAAACAAAACCCCTTCGCCTTTTGCAGGGGATGATAAGTTATGAAATAAAAAAGATGTTACATTACTTGCAAAGTATGCTCTTTAATCTTAAACAAGAGAAGAATTGATGTATGGCATCAAAGGTGCTGCAAATTCATGTTTTTGTTTATTTTTTGGAGTAAGGTAATGTATTGGAATAAGGCATTTAGATCACCCTTGATGTCCTTATACCCGAGCTGAATTGTCATTTTGTATGTATGTGCGTGGAAAACACATAAAATGCTAGATGCAACGGTTAAATTACTCGGCCACCGTAGATACCTTCATTGGAGAAAGAAACATACATGTTCTCAAATTCGTTGCAACATTGTAGACGTATTTTAATAGATTGTTTCTGACGAGACATTTACCTATTACAAAACTGTATTTAATAATATCTATAATCATCATCATCATCATCATCATCATCTTCTTCCTCCCCCCCCCCCCCCCCCCCCCCCTCTTCTTCTTCTTCTTCTTCTTCTTCTTTTTCTTCTTCTTCATTTAAAGTCAGCAAGATACAATAATAATAATCATCATCATCAACTTAATTTAAAGTCGGCAAGATACAAATAACAACAGACATAAGACAACTTAAGATTTTGAACCGATCGCACAGGTGTTGGAGTATATTGGTCTTACTGGGAAAACCCACCTGTTCGATCTAGTAACCACCAACCATATAGCATGGGCTCGAACTTGGGTGGCATTGCTGAGAAGCCAGTGTGCTAACCACTACCCTAACCAAAAATCCAATTTATAACAATATTTTGGCGTTTTCAGGTGTCTTTGTGTAGTCTAGAGGTGTCTTCGGGTAATTGATTGGCCATGAAGGTCAGTTTTGAAGTCAGTGCTATTTCCTTGTTTTTAATAAAATGTTTAAGCATTTTATGACCACTCCTTCTATGGACCTCTGACATAATGCATTCCATATAAGACCCCGTCTTAAGAGCGGTGCTAATAATCACCTTTTGATATAGTCAAACCTAAGAACAAAGAACATTGACCGGAAGAAATTAAAGTGGTCTTTGTTGACAGGTTGTCTTTATTCAAAGATGTTTCCACTATAAATGAATAGTGCAAGGTTTTGCCCCAGCTGGTCTTTATTTGCAGGATGGTCTTAAACACAGGTTTGACTGCATGTTATATTTTTATGCTCCACATGTAGATCTCAGAATTAACTTTATTTAAATTTTGTAGTTTTGATGTTAATGAGATCTGAGTGTTTGACTTTAAAACTAACACTATTTTGATTTGATTTTAACTATATTTTTTTGTCATTTAAATGGTTAACTTTTTTCAGACCATAATGGCAATTGCAGTTGAAACAGTACGGCTTGTGCTTTAACAGTTCTTCCTGTTTCTCTCATATACGACGCCAACCCCACTTGTATTGTTCTTCTTCATCAATTGTGCTTAATCAGCACTTCATCAATTGTGCTTACTCAGCAGGTTAAGTTAGGTTAGGCAGTTTAAAATAGACTATGAATTTATGTGTTATAATAACCATAACAATCACTATAATAATAATAATAATAATGATGATAATAATAATGATGATAATGATAATTTTATACTGTAAACCATGTTATTTTCACTCCATTCGCAGAAGCCAGTTTTCAGCGCATATTGTGCAGATTAGGTTTCTTTACTTCAGCAAATTGAATATACGTTTACTTTCGTTTTGTAGTTTGTTAATATGATGTGGCGAAATTAAGTACATGTAATCACCTATTGGTACAAAATTGGTTAAACACGAATATTGACGTGAAATTTCATATTGGTTTACAGTAACTTTTCATTCTGTGTTTTAAACTGCGTGGATAATCGAACCTTGTTGCTGAGACTGTAATACAGAGAGAAACGGGAACATGTGCAAGCGACTTCGAATCACAAAATCATGTACCATAGAATTGAAGATATGGACGTTATTCTGGAATAAGTGAAAGATACATGTGGACATAACTAATTTAGTAAAACCGGCGTAAAAGACCACTTCCAAATAAAGACCAGTATGGAGAACATACCGAAGCATTCAAATCCATTCAAGGGACGTGCTCTAAATTAGAAAGTTTAAATAAAATTAAACACTTTGTATTTTCAATATTGTAAATGAATACTTCAAAATCTAAGGTTTATTTATAATGTATGCATAAGATCAATGTCTCCTACTGTAGTGACTTATTACCAAGAAATTTGTCGTGCGTCAAAATTGAACTTTCAAATCTGGGTACTTATTGGAGTGGCCCTTTAGGATAGGGTCTTATAAGGAATGCATTTTGCCAGAAATCCAGAAATGGTAGAAACATTTGTCATTAAAGCTGTTCGCTCTCAATTTAAAAATAAAACTGTATGTAAATACGTTTAAATTTTTAAAAAGATAGTCAAAACCTATTCCTGTACTGAATGAAACATTTGTCTTAATAAAGTTTTTGAAAACCCTTATAAATTTAATATGAAAAAATTTATTTTGGGTTTCCCTTTATACAATATTTTTTTTTTTTTTTTCCTCCCCCCCGCTTATCCCCCCCCCCCCCCCCCCCCCCCCCCCCCCCCCCCCCTTTTACATTACCATAAATTATCAATTTTTCTAAAATAAAGGTAAGAAAGGTGCAGCTTTAAAAGGGATTAATGTATAATAATTTATTTTCAAAACTGAGCGTTCGGCAAATACTTACCCAAAGACATCCGTAGACTTCCAAAAGACACTCGAAAATGCCAAAATATTGTTAAATATATACAGTTTTTGGGAGGCGCTTTAGTATTTATTAAAAAATACTGTACATTTGATAATTAATCATTCTTTGAAAACACACACACATACACTTGTGTAATCAGCTGGGGGAAGCCCTCTCTTAAAATAGATGTATAATTGACAAGTACACTCAGTATTTAAACGAAATGAAAAGAGAATGCATAAAATGACAATTAAGCTTGAAGCTTCAATTAATTTTACCTGAATAATTAAAATGAATTAATTTTAAAACTTGATTTTATCAGAGAGGTGGGAGCTGTTACATTTGTAAACTGCTTAAATAGCGGACATCTCTCAAAACCGCTGTTCATCAGTTTTTCGATACTTCGATTAATATTTAAATCTCGGATCAGAATAAATTTATTAAATGTACGTCTATAATGTTGCAAAGAACTGGAGAACATGAGTGTATCTTTATACGGCGGACAATGAATTTCACGGCTCTAGCATTTTCATGTGCTTTCCAAAAAGCACTGTTTGAGGTAGGTATAAGGACATGAAGGGTGATCTTAATGCATTGTTCCAATACATTACCTGATACTAAAAATAACAAAAAACATGCAATTGCAGCACCTGTGATGTCATGCATCAATTCCTCTATTGTTTTAGATTGAAGAGCATACTTTGCAAGTAATGTAACATCTTTTTTACTTCATAACTTATTATCTCCTGCCAAAAGCGAAGGGATATTGTTTTGGCGTTGTCCGTCAGTCCGTCCATCCAGAGCTATAACTAAGGAACCAATGGATAGAATTTAATGAACCTTAAAATTAGTATACAGTAGCGGACGCACAACTAATTTTCTTTTATATTCAATATGAAAACTCAAACTTATATTTCTCTGCAACCAGTTATCAAAATTTAATTGCAATTGTTTCAAATAATTTAATAATCACTCTTTATGATGTCCACACCCTGCCCTTGGGTATTTATTTTTATAATGAGGCCCACAAGGGGGTGTAGCACTGTTCTTAAATATTATATAGAAACTTTAGAATTTTTGTTTTCTGAAACCAACAGCCCTAATATCATTTAACTTACAACTGAGTTATGTTCAACTGTAAGATACAGAAAAAAGAATAACCCCTCAGAAAGGGGGTGGTGAAATTTTTTGAATGATTTTTTTCTGAAAAGGCCTCTTAGAATTTGATTTTGCTTGGCACAAATTATCAATGTATTCTCTAACAACGGAAAATTTAGAATATGGATTTTTTATAGAAATGAGGCCCTTAAGTGGAGGTAGTGCTTTCCTTACATAATTATTGTATATAGAAGATTAAGAATTGTTGTTGTCTGAAACTAGCAGTGCTGATTTAATTTAACTTGAAATAAATAAGTTCCATGTGACTGTAACTTGGCGAAAAAATTATCCCCTTGGTGATGAGGCCCTTATAAGAATTCTTTTCTTTCTGAAACAGATAGACCAATACACTTTCAAATTGTTCTTTTTCGGGTATTTGTTTCATTTGGCAGGGGATATAAATTCACTGAATTTGCTTGTTATAATATCACCAGATCTGATGTCGATAAACGACTATTTTGCAACCATGTGTGAGTAAATGTTATTGTTGTTTTCTTTTCTCCCGTTTGGTGATTGTTCTTTTAAACACAACGTTTAATACTGTTCTAGAGCTGTCTCCCTTTCTATCCCAAGGGAGATAAATCGTTTTGATTTAGATATAAACGAAAAACGGAGTTACCTCCCTTTCCAAATGGAGACTAATTGCATTGACTTAAATTAGTAAAAACAATAACCTCCCTTTCTATCCCAAAGCAGACAAATCGTATTAACTTAAATTAGAAAAAACAGTTACCGCCCTTTTTACCAAAGGAAACATAAAGTATCGACTTTCTCCCCTTTATCTTACCAGGGAGAGAAATCGTACTGCCTAAAATAATATAAAACAGAGTTACCCCTCGTTAATTACAGGACGTATTGACAAATTAGATAAAATAGTTATTTCCAATAAGGGAGACAAATCATACTGACTAAAGTTGTCTCCCGTTTGTCTAATTGAAATAAATCGTACCGACTTAAATTAGCAAAAATAGAGTAACCTCTTTTCTATCGCAAGGGAGATCAATCAGTATTAACTTCAATTATCAAAAGCCGAGTACCCTCCGTTTTTCTCCCAAGGGAGACAAATCATACTAACTTATATTTGTAAAAACAGACTAACCTCCCTTTTTATCCCAAGGGGGACAAATCGTATTAGACTTAAACCAGTTAAAACAGAGTAACTTCCCTTTCTTTCCCAAATGATACAAATCGTAGAAAAAATAAGGAAAACAGAGTTTATTCCCCTTTTTATCCCAAGGGAGACAAATCGTATGGACTTAAATAAGTAAAAACAGATTTTCTCCCTTTTATTTTACAAGGGAGAGAAATCGTAGTGCGTTAAATAATATATTACAGAGTTACCCCTCTTTTAATAACAAGGGAGACAAATCGTATTGACTTAAATAAGATAAAATAGTTATTTCCCATTTTCTAAGGGAAACAAATCATACTGACTCAAGCTGTCTCCCGTTTTTCCGTACCCACTCAAATTAGCAAAAATAGAATAACCTCATTTTCTTTCGCAAGGAAAACCAATCGTATTAACTTAAATTGTGAAAAGCCGAGTATCCTCCCTTTCTCTCCCAAGGGAGACAAATAGTAACTTAAATTTGTAAAACAGACTTACCTCCCTTTTTATCTCAAGCAGACAGATCGTATTTAACTTAAACTGGTATAAACACAGTAACACCCCTTTCTTGCCCAAGGAAGACAAAACGTTTTAATTTTAATAAGGAGAAAGAGTTACCTCCCCTTTTTATCCAAAGGAAGACAAATCGTACACGTGAATTAGTAAAAACAGAGTTTTTTTCCTTTTATCTTCCAAGGGAGTAATGGTTCAGCCTTAGATAAAAGAAAAAGTTACCTCTCTTTTAATTGCAAAGGAGACAAATCGCGTTGACCTAAATTAGTAGAAATAGAATTATTTCCCTTTTTTTAAGGGAGACAATTCATACTGACAAGTTGTCTATCGTTTTTCTAATTGAAACGAATCGTAAATATAGAGTAAATTCACATCGTATTAACTTAAATTACAAAAAGCCGAGTATCCTCCCTTTTTCTCCCAAGGGACACAAATAGTACTGACTTAAATTTGTAAAACAGACTAACCTCGATTTTTATCTGAAGGGAGACAAATCGTAGTTGACTTAAACTAGTGAAAACAGAGAAACCTCCCTTTCTTTCTCAAAGGAGACAAATCGTATTGATTCAAATCAGGAAAAAGAGTTACCTCCCCCTTTTATCCCAAGGGAGACAAATCGTAAAGACAAAAGTAAGTAAAAACAGAGTTTTCTTCCCTTTATCTTCTAAGGGAGAGAAATTGTACTGCCTTAGATAAAAAGCAAAGTTTACCCCTCTCTTAATAGCAAGGGAAACAAACCGTATTGACCTAAATAAGTAAAAAAAGAATTATTTCCCATTTTTTCAGGGAGACAAATCATACTGACTCAAGTTGTCTACCGTTTTTCTAATTGAGACGAATCGTGCAGACTTAAATTAGCAGAAATAGAGTAAATTCAAATCGTATTAACTTAAATTATGAAAACGCTTTTTCTCTCAAGGGAGACAATTCGTACTAACTTAAACCAGTAAAAACAGAGTAACCTCCCTTTCTTTTCCCAAGTGACACAAATCGTGTTAACTTTAATAAGGAAATGGAGTTACTTCCCCTTTTTATCCCAAGGGAGACAAATCGTATGGACTTAATGAAAATACAGAGTTGTTTCCCTTTCGTCTTCCAAGGGCGAGAAATCCTAATAACTTAAATTATGAAAAGCCGAGTATCCTCCCTTTTTCTCCCAAGGGATACATCTCTTTCTCCCAAGGGAGACAAATCGTAATTGACTTAAACCAGTGAAAACCGAATAACCTCCCTTTTTCCCACGGGAGACAAATCGTGTATACTTTAATAAGGAAAGAGTTACTTCCCCTTTTTATCCCAAAGGAGGCAAATCGTATGGACTTCAGTAAAAACAGAGTTGTCTCCCTCTTCTCTTCCACGGGAGAGAAATCGTACTGCCTTAGATATAAAAAATACCCCCTACAATGAACAAATCGTTTGACTTATTGTAAAAATAAAGTTTTCCCTTTTCTAAGGGGCAAATCATGCTCAAGTTTTTCTATGGAGACAAATCGTATTGACTTAAAATAGCAAATATACAGTAACCTCCCTTCCTATCGCAAGAGAGACAAATCGTTTTTACTTAAATTATGAAAAGCCGAATATCCTCCCTTTTTGTCCCAAGGCAGACAAAATAGTATTGACTTAAATTTGTTAAAACATATTTACCTCTCTTTTTATCTGAAGGGAGACAAATCGTTTTTTTACTTAATCTAGTAAAACAGTGTGACCTCCCTTTCTTTCCCAAGGGAGACAATAAGGAAAAAGAGTTACCTCCCCTTTTTATCCCTAGGGAGACAAATTGTATGGACTGCAAAAGTAAAAGAGTTGATCCTGGTATCAAAAAAATGGCACATCGATCACAGCACCCTATCCAACTTTATGCAAAACCTAAGCGAACTCTGCAACTTGTCTAACTTCACAAAAAGCACTCAGTAAGAGTCATCGGAGCCGCCGCTCTATGCTTATAAAGCTTTTCTGCCCCATATATTATTGTAGTGACTTGCCATAAGTCAGGTTCGATCACTTGTATGCTAACTTCGTAGCTTCGATGGTTTGTTGTTTATTAACAGCAAAACAAATTGTAAAATGAATCGTAATGAAAAGTACCGCGAACACGTAAATTGAGTTAATCAACAGCATCACTGAAAAGTGTTTCGATGTATAAAGGTCACTAAAATTCTTATATATTATAAATAATTACTCAGTAATATGCTCAACTTATTTCAACACTTATTAGGGACATACCCTATGAGTGATGTCAAACCAATAACCTCTACAACATAAATAATGGAATCTTTGAAAGTATTATAACTTGACCTAAAAGTTTCAGTTATGCATTCCCAGTCATTATCGAAAAAATCAAAATAAACTGCAGTACCGTATCTACCATTCAATAATCTATGTAGAGTTGTTGTCGTACAATAAATTGGTGGATGCGATTTATCACAGAAACCCTCTATACTACAGCTGCTTGCTCTCAGATTTTGGTAAAAAAAAAAAGTTCGTCAAACTGTATGTAAATAACGTATTTAAGAACATAAAGTCATATAAAAGGACTTCAGTAAAAATTCCTGTCACGTATATTTCTAACTTTACAAAAAATACGCTACCAAATTCAAAAATGTTAATATAGACATATAATGTAGCGGTGCCGTGCAACCGACATTTTTAATCGATTTCTGCAAATTCCTAACTAGATTTTTGCTTATATTTTTGATTCTAGCCTTTAGTTTTATGTTTATGAATAAGTTTATCAATTTTTTAAAAAGATATTTTTTACAACGTTTACTGAGAGCAGCAGCTTTTAAAGCTGTCCGCTCACAGATTTTGGTTAAAAAATAGTTTTCAAACTGTATGTAAATAACATATTTTAGAACATTATAGTCCTATAAAAGGGCTCCAGTAAAAACTCCTGTCACGTTTATCTCTAAATTTCGAAAAAATAAGCTGCTAAATTCAACCGCTTTTAAAATTTTAATATAAACATATAGTGTAGAAGTGCCGTGCAACCGACATTTTTAATCGATTTCTGCAAATTCCGAACTATATTTTTGCTTTTATTTGATTCTAGCCTGTAATTTTATATTTATGAATAAGTATGTCAATTTTTGATAAAAGAAAAATTTCAACGGTAACTGAGAGCAAGCAGCTTTAATTAATTGTGGTAAAATGCGGCATTTTTTGCCATAGGTTCTTCTTTGAAATTGTATTTATTAATCATTTTACGTTTATTAAACAAATAATCTATGTTTCAAGAAAATAATCTGTTAGATGTAGGGAGTGCCCCTTTAAAAGCCAGTTCAATTGTCCTCGATTAAATTGTTTGACGCTAAATAACCGTTTTATGTACAAAACGTACCTCATAGTCACGGTCAGTATACACCGTCCATAATCTGTTTAACGACTACTAGTCTTCTTTAACCCATTTGAATACGACGCAAGTATGTTTTTCGAACCGACATGATTTCCAACTTTAATACTTGTGGTTGTTGAAATTAAATAGATATTTTGGGTTTATTCAGTCGTGACCATATTTACGAAATATTCACACGGAAGTTAAAATCACGCAATTATGACAAACATCAGATAACAAACGCGATTTTAAGTTTTACTTTTAACATATGATAGCAAAGGCAATATGTAGTTATTTTAAACTCAAAACATACGTCGTTTAAACATGTTTACATGAAACTATACCATTTATCTATACAGTTTATCAGTATGTACATTTAAAAGTGTTGATCCCCATTTTGTAATATAGGACAAATGATGCACCAAGGTAAATTTTAAGTTATGCATCATGTGTGTTTAAATAACAAATAACAAGTTGACCCGGAAGACTAGTCAGCTACGCATGTCTCTGATTTTTTGCCCACGTCCTGATCAAATAAACACGTAAAGGAAGAGATGTAAACATGATGAAGAATATTTATTTCGGAATTATATTGTCCTTTCTTGTCGCAGGTAACTATATAGCTATATTTTAATGTATCTTTTGTATAGAATTTTCTGTTTTATTGTGTATAAGTTAGAGTTTATTAAGTCAAATTTTAAGAATTAAGAAACCCTAAGGAAGCGAGCGGTAGCGAGCGACAGGGATTTCGTAATTGTTAAAGTTTGACTTAATAAACTCTAACTTATTTAGTGTTTGCATAGCCACCGACAAAAACGGTGGGTGGAGCTAAAGAGATTTCTACGGAAGCCCAATAGTGCCACAAAACTTAAGTTGAAAATTCAAGATAGTAAGTTGAAAATTCAAGATACTCAGTTGAATATTCAAGATACTAAGTTGAAAATTCAACTTACTAAGTTGAATATTCAACTTACGAAGTTGAAAATTCAAGAAACTAAGTTGAATATTCAAGATACTAAATTAAAAAATTAGACTTACTAAGTTGAATATTCAGCTTTCTAAGTTGAATATTCAAGATACTAAGTTTGAAAACTCAGCTTACTAAGTTGAAACTTCAAGATACTTAGTTGAAAATTCAACTTACTAAGTTGAAAATTCAAGATACTACTAAGTTGAAAAGTTACTGATTTTAGTACTTAGTATCTTGAATTTTCAACTTAAGTTGATTATCTTGAATTTTCAACTTCGTAAGTTGAATTTTCAACTTAGTATTTTGCATTTTCAACTTAGTATCTTGAATATTCAACTTAGTATCTTGAATTTTCAACTTAGTTATGTTGAAAAAATCAATTAAAAAAAACAAAGTGGCACTATTGGGCTTCCGTAGCTTTCTATTAAGAGCAAACTCTTAATAAAACGAGAGGGCCAAGATGGCCCTGTATCGCTCACCTGACTACCATTGGCTATAATACAAGGGGTCATGATTTTAAAACAACTCGTAGAGGTCCACTACACAATGCTAAGTAATATTCCAAATATCTAAGCACTGTCTGCCTGCCTGCCTGCCTGCTCTGAGTTTTCCCTATATAAGCCTATGTGAAATTAAGTGACCTCCCTCCTCTGGGGAAGGTTCAATTTTGACCTCAGGGTCATGATTTGAACAATCTTGGTAGAGGTCCACTAGGCATTTCTACATGCCCAACATCTAATCTCTAGGCCTTGCGGTTTCAAGATTTTTAAAGATTTTCCTAAATATGCCTGTTGAAAATCAAGTGACCCCCGGGCGGAGTCAATTTTGACCCGGGGGTCATAATTCGAACAATCTTGGTAGAGGTCCACTAGACAATAATACATGCTAAATACTTCAGCTCTAGGCCTTGTGGTTTCAGAAAAGAAGATTTTTAAAGTTTTTCCTACATAAGCCTATGCAAAACTAATGACTACCCGCACGGGGTCAATTTTGACCCAAGGGGCATAATTTGAACAATCTTTGTGCAGGTCTACTAGACAATGCTACATGCCAAATATCTAAGCTCTAGGCCTTGTGGTTTCAGAGAAGATTTTTAAAGTTTTTCCTATATAAGCCTATGTTAAACTAAGTGACCACCCGCGCGAAATCAATTTTGACCTTGGGGTCATAATTTGAACAATCTTGGTAGAGGTCTACTTGATAATACTACATGCCAAATACCTAAGCTCTAGGCCTTGTTGTTTCAGAGAAGAAGATTTTAAAAGTTTTTCGTAATTGTTGCTATAGCAACCAGAGTTCTGCATGGAATTGAATTCTTAGAACAACTTTGATAGAGCTTCATGCAAGGAACAATCCCATGGTTTCAGAGGAGATGTCGTTTGAAGGAAATGATGTACGGACGGACGGACGCCGGACGGAATGTGATCCTAATAGCTTACTCTGGCACTTTGTGCCAGGTGAGCTAATAAGTGATTTCAGTATTTAGTTTTAATATAAAAGAAAGACGTGTATTTGAAAATCTGAGCGATTCGATTGGTGGGCAAATGATTTATGTTATGGCAGCAGGTCTAAGTCTTCAGAGATTAGAGATTCACCTAGTAGGGATTACTTTTATTTACACTGTCCTGTGACTTTGGAACATGGTGGGGGTAAGAGTGAGGTTGGGTGCGCACCATAAACCGGTTCAAGCTCCCCAGTGGTGTTTTTGCCACTGACCGTTCCAAGGCGGTGCCCCACTGTGTTCCTTTTAATTGTTCGTTTTGTCCTCGTGTGTTTGCTTTGTATGCTAGTGTGTGTTGGTAGTGTATATGTGTGTGTGTACATGATTGTGTGTGTGTGCCGTGTGTGTGTGCGTGTGTGTGTGTGTGTGTGTGTGTGTGTGTTGGTGGTGTGCACTTCTGGGTGCTGTGGGGCTCGTTTTGGGGAGGCTGCGTTTTTGGTACGTGGCATTCCCTGTTTGATATTATTTTTGTTTTTTGTTTTTTTTTTGTTTTTTTTTCGTTTGATTAAGTGCCATAGCGTAATAGATAAATTAGGTTACTATTTTAAAGACACATTTAAAGAGCATGTTTGAATGGACATGATTGATATTTGTTGAATAAGTATATTAACATTCATTTACTCTATAATCCTGGAACAGAAAATAACTTTACCGACGTCACAGGTAAGTAATGAGACAGTATATACTAACGGAAATAGTTAACCGTCTAAAAAATTGTACTAATATGAACACGTACACATTCAGACCTTACTACCGTCAATTAATCGAATCATATTTTAAACATGTTATCTGACTCGTGAACGAAATAATACCAATCATAATTTACTATGTTATGGTTTTGAAACTTTCGACACTGTTGTATCCTTTAACATAAAATTGACGGGAGCTGCTTTCACATATAATCTGCCAATCCCGTAAGCCAGATTCGTGTGCCTTGTTAACTTTAAACGTTTATATCTCTTTTAAAACGGCATAATTATGCATATAACAAGGTGCTACTTGACAGGCTTATAGAGAACTGGTTGAAGTTTGTCCCCGGTTATTCAATTTTTTTTTCATGTCAGAATATTAACACAAAATTAATGCCGAATGCGAAAACACTCGAGTTTCTGCAAAACTTTCGTATTTACCGAGGATTTTCTCATCATTTGCGGTGCCTGTTCAGACATAATTGCACGTGCTGATTCCTCGATATATGGTGAAACAATATACACTGGCCGTTACTAACAAAACAACAGAAATCTTAAGGCAACAACGTTCACAATGACCTACCCTGCGTGAAAACACTAACTTTAATTAGGAGATGCTGTCAACGCCGGAACTTCTGTCAACACCGGAGATTGTTCCCAGTTACACAATTCCTCATTCTTCTCAATCAATGCTCTGTTGATAAACGTACCAATAACTTGTTTTTGAGTACCCTAATTTTTTCGAAACATTTAACCGTGAGGTACATGTACAATGACGGGGTATACCAAGTGAATATTGCAGTCCGTCAGTATCAAATTCTATAAAAGGATCCTTGGCCAATCAAATGGCTGGAAATTTCCTGGAAGGGTGTAGCTGTGCCAAATGAAGCTTATCAACATTTTCAACAGGTTTATTTAATTTTCACTTGTGTTCTTAAAGGGACATACCCTAAGACACTAATGTCGAACAAAACTAGAGCTATCACTAAATGTGATTAATACCCCCAAAAGACTGCTTTATAAACTGAGAAAGTTCGTAGTAACAGAATACCTTGCAAACAAACTAAAAAGAGATATTGTTCTTGGCAATAACTCTGTAATTTGTCAAGATAGAGTTATGGTTCTTGTACACTGCACTTCCTCTCATTGTGCTTGACCATTGTATGAAGTTGTATTGAATTCCAACCAATAGTTTTCGAATAATGCTCCGGACAAGGAAAAGTAACAAAGGGCAATAACTCTGAAATGAGTCGAGATAGAGCTATGGTTCTTGTACACTGCACTTCCTCTCATTGTGCTTCATCATTGTATGAAATTGTATTGAATTCCAACCAGTAGTTTTCAAGTTATGCTCCGGACAAGGAAAACTAACAAAGGGCAATAACTCTGTAATTAGTCAAGATGGAGTTATAGTTCTTGTGCACTGCACTTCCTCTCAATGTGCTTGACCATTGTATGAAGTTGTATTGAATTCCAACCAGTAGTTTTCAAGTTATGCTCCGGACAAGGAAAACTAACAAAGGGCAATAACTCTGTAATTAGTCAAGATGGAGTTATAGTTCTTGTGCACTGCACTTCCTCTCAATGTGCTTGATCATTGTATGAAGTTGTATTGAATTCCAACAAGTAGTTTTCAAGTTATGCTCCGGACAAGGAAAAGTAACAAAGGGCAATAACTCTGTAATTAGTCAAGATGGAGTTATAGTTCTTGTGCACTGCACTTCCTCTCAATGTGCTTGACCATTGTATGAAGTTGTATTGAATTCCAACCAGTAGTTTTCAAGTTATGCTCCGGACAAGGAAAACTAACAAAGGGCAATTACTCTGTAATTAGTCAAGATGGAGTTATAGTTCTTGTGCACTGCACTTCCTCTCAATGTGCTTGACCATTGTATGAAGTTGTATTGAATTCCAACCAGTAGTTTTCAAGTTATGCTCCGGACAAGGAAAACTAACAAAGGGCAATAACTCTGTAATTAGTCAAGATGGAGTTATAGTTCTTGTGCACTGCACTTCCTCTCAATGTGCTTGATCATTGTATGAAGTTGTATTGAATTCCAACAAGTAGTTTTCAAGTTATGCTCCGGACAAGGAAAATGCAACAGACCGCCCGACCGACCGACCGACCGACCAACCGACCGACCGACCGACCAACCACCGGGTGACTCCTATATACCCCCCTAAACTTCGTTTTGGGGGTATAATAACCTTCAAATTATAAATAATAAAATCTTTGGAAGTATTATAATTTAACCTAAGAGTTTCAGCTATGTATTCCCAGTCATTATCAATACAATCAGCGGTTTAGAATATACTGCAATACTTAAGCTAAGAGTTTCAGCTATGTATTCCCAGTCATTATCGATACAATCAGCGGTTAGAATATACTGCAATACCATACACTATTCAATAATCTATGTAGAGTTATTGTTGTACAATTAAATGGGCACTCCCTACATCTAGCAGATTATATTATCGAAACATAGGTAATATGTTCAATGAACGTAAAATGATAGAAGAAATGTCTGATACATGTATTTACCACAATTATTGAATATAGATTTCTGTGATAAATCGCATCCACCCATTAGTTGTACAACGGCTCTTCATAGATTATTGAATGGTTTACGGCACTACTTTATATTTTAACCGCTTATTTGACCTATAGAGACGGGAATGCATAGCTGAAACTTTAAGGTTGAGTTAAGATAGTTCCAAAGATTCTATTAGAATCTATTTATGTTTTGGAGGGTATTTAGTTTGGCATCAGTTATAGGGTATGTCAAATAGCTTAAACTTTAAGGTTGAGTTATTATAGTTCCAAAGATTCTATTAATTATGTTTTGGGGGTATTTAGTTTGGCATCAGTCATAGGGTGTCGACTAAATAACCACCAAAACATAAACAATAGAATCTTTGGAAGTATTATAACTTAACTTAAAGTATCAGCTATGCATTCCCAGTCATTATTTATAAAATCAGCGGTTTTAAATATACTGCAGTACCGTAAACTATTCAATAATCTATGTAGAGTTGTTGTACAATCAAATAGCAGATTATATTATCGAAACATAAATAATATGTTCAATGAACGTAAAATGATAAATAAATACAATTTTAAAGAAGAACCTATGGTGAAAAATGCCTCATATTACCACAATTATTCAATATAGAGGCTTTCAGTGATAAATCGCATCCACCCATTGATTGTTCAACAACAGCTCTTCATAGATTATTGAATGGTTTACGGCACTGTAGTTTATATTTTAATCTCTATTTTGACCGATAATGACTGGGAATGCATAGGTGAAACTTTAAGATTGTGTTATGATACTTACAAAGATTCTATTATATATGTTTAGGGTTATTTAGTTTGATATCAGTTATAGGGTACAGTACAGCACAGGCGGATTCCGTTTTTGCCGCGCTATAGCGCGGGAGGTTTTACAACGCGGGAGCAATAAAACCATGTCGCATCACGCGGCATATGATCGTATATGCGGCATCTATATGCCGCGTGTCATTTGCGATATGCGACAAGTACCATGTCGCGTGACGCGGCGAAAAGGATTATTTTTTTCCTTTAAAAATGAATGCCTTTTGCACAATGTAAAATGTACATGTAATTCTTTAAAAGGTTTTATAATATATAATTTTATAGAATTTTTCCATGAGTTACTGCAGTTTACTATCTTTCGAGTATGTTTAATAAATAATTATTGTATATAATTAAAAGTTGTAACATTTTCGTGACTTTGTTCTTTTATTTTAAACTTTTTATTACAGATATCGTTGTTTGTCGCAAGAATTATAACATTATTGCTTATCAATAATTTGTCGTCGTTTTGATGTATGTATTTAAACAAAATTGATTCTGACGCTTGCCTTGAAGTTGGGGATAATTAGTGTCACATCTTAATTGAGTAGACACATATTGCTAATATTAACAAAGGGTGATGATTGCCATTGTCTACAGTACTGTCAGCATGTCTTTCATTTTAATGAACCATAAAGTAAGAATAATCGGCTAAAACAGATATCATTGCAAATTTACCGTCGAAGTAGTTAAGACAGGATTATTTTAGTGTCAAGTATTTAAAACTATTTTATTAATAAGTTTATTGTAGAAACTGATCGAGGTAAACTAAATAAGTTATTCGTTCTTGGACTCTGATGTGTGCTACAAAGACACAATAATCTTAAATAAATACTGAAACAGATGATAACCGCAAACTGCCGATTTACTGCTTAACTATTACAATGTATACGTATGTTCCTTTTTTTCGTCATACTTTGCGACAAAAACAATACGTTTGTTATAAATATAAGAACTGACAATTATTTGCCGTCTAAATGTACAACAAATCGGCATCAACTCATTTAAATGTACGGTACTACATTAAGTTTCTAAAGTAGACAATTCCAGCTTTCAATTTGGATTTTCGATTGTGAAGAAAGCTTGTAGCTTATCGAGTCACTCTCGAGTCTGCTTCCTGGAAAAACCAGTACTGGTGTCATATGAGGAGGTACGGTCGTGACCTTGGTGGGGCTCGAACCCGCAACCTCCGGGATGAGCGGCAGACACCTAAACCTCTACACCACCGCTCCCAGACGGACAGTTTACCTTATTACAGTAAAATCCGTATATAGCGACTCCGGATATAACGTAACTTCGGCTATAATGAACAGTTCTTTTGGGCCCGATTCTTCCCTTTTTTGTTAAGATGCGGTTATATGGTACTCCGTTTATAAGGAAACTTCGAATATAGTCTTCTACATTTCACATGTATAACCTTTTGATAAACTAGTTAAAAGAGAATACCAACACAATAGGTAAGTACGATGTTCAAGTGATAATATTTTTCGTAACCAATTATGAGCGTTTCTTTAAAAGCATGCAGATCGGGTGAAATCCCATTTTGGGAGAAAAAAATCATGTTAAATATTCAAGTTTTGGCTATCGAGCGAAAATCGGCTTCATTCAATTGTATCAAATACAAAATTATTTTGTTTCAGTATTGCCAATGAAAACATGAACCGTCTTTTTTTATGCTTTATTAATATTTGCAATTATTTTACATACGGATATATAAAAGGATAACAGTTATAGATATTTATAACTGTTCAAAAGGTGGTAGAAAAATCAAAAGCAACTGTAAGTTGATGGCTGGGGTTTACTTGTTCGATATGTATTTTAGTTCGATATATATAAGGAACGTCGATATATGGATATAAGGAACTAAAGGATATAAGGAACACATTTGATAGATCCCAGAGAGTTCGTTATAAGCAAAATTTACTGTATACCGGTACTACGTTTTCATCTAAGAGATGTAAATCTACCGGTGAAAGATAACCTTATACTTAACTGCTGCAATGATCTCTCATCGCTGCCGGGCTATTTTTACGTAAATTAAAAGCAGCAAGCACATCACATGCATACGAAAAAATGACTGTAAAACAATTAAAAAAATAAACATAGGGTTGTGGGTATTCTTTTTCTTAGTTAGATCATTTTCTACCATTTATAGCAGTAGTGAAATAGAATTCGAGAAAAAGCTGATTATTAATGCGTTCATACACTTATTTCTGCTTACTTGCGTGAAAATAAATCTACCATGTCCATTAAGTAGTGGATAAGGAAATCCCATTCTCATGTATTTCAGCGTTAATTTACAGTAAATACTTATTTCTGTCGTGATTCTTTTAAGCATCCTTTTTTTTCAATTATCAACATTGAAAGTGATCACGATGCTTTAATATTATTCTTAACATTTGTCTTCTTGGTCGTAGCTAGTCTGTCATTAAATGTAGTATTTGTCGATCTCTGCATTGAGATAATTCATTCAAAATAATCGTATGGGTTGAGGTATTTCTTTTTCATCTCACAGTTCTAAAACACGTTTCTACATACATGTTTTTATGGTTTAACTTACTAAAACTTAATGGTATACACATGTAATTACTAAAAACATTTAAGACTGAAATTTTATTGGTTACAATATGGAATACATTGTACATCATTATTGAAAAACCCAGTTTTATACACGTGTACAATACAATATAGTACATATTTTTTATTTCATCGCTTTTACCTGTATAGAAAATGACATTACGTCGCGACACGCGGCAGGACTCGTTGTCGCGCTTGAATGCGCTTGATTGCCATTTTGTCTTTCAGATGCGGCAATTGAATGCCGCATACAATTTGCGATGTCGCGTCACGCGTTTGATTTCCCGCCGCATCTCCATGCTTTCAGACTCTTATTTACATGCCGCATGGACGCATATGCGTGGGGTTTCGCCTGTGCTGTACTGTATGTCCAAAAAGATTCTATTATATAATTTATGTTTAGGGTTATTTAGTTTGATATCAGTTATAGGGGCTGTCCCTTTAATGAAACTTGGTCAGTTTGATTGCCTTGATAAAATCTAGTTTGACTTAGCCAGGTGAGCGATATAAGGTCATCTTGGCCCTCTTGTTTCATCTAACAACACAGTTTACGTATTTCCACCATTTTCAGCGACAAACGGGGCATACTGCTCGTACTACAACAGTTATGGCTCTACAAGTTACAAGTACTGTTATTCGTCCTGCTGTGGATCAAAATCTAACAGATACTGCTGCAGCAGCTAGTAAGTAATCTTCGCTCATATGACTAGATTTGATACCCTAAAACCTAGAGCAATTTCAAAAGCTTCAATACATGATTAATTCAAATACTTGAAATGACGGCCACAAATCATCAAAATTTCATCCTGAAAGTACCGAAGGCAAGAAATTGTCACAAGAATATTCGTGCTCGAAACGTGTGTTTTCTCGCCTGGTAACCTACTTAACAGCCGTCGTATCGACTCCGCAAGGCACGTAAGAACCAAGTCCAATTTCACGAAAACCAGTACAAGTAAGAATCTAAGATAAATCCAGTAAAATAAACGAAATTTGTTCTGCCAACGAGAAAAGATAAAATATCTTTCTTTACAAGATACTCGTCCTAGATAATCATCTCTCTTTACAGTAATACTGTGGAAAGCGATGATTTGACAAATCTTTGACAAGTCTTTGCAAAATGTGAAAGTAATGAAGGGAAACAAATCTAAATAACTTGATTCTTGGCGCGGACTTGGTTCCTACGCGCACTGCGATATGAATATAAAAGGCCCCGAAACCGGTAGCCAGGCGAACACGTTTCGGACACTCAGTCTGGTATCCATATGACTAATTTCTGCCTTCGTTAGACTTTCGGGTGGAATTCTACCAACAGCAGGTCAAGATCATTTGTTTTCATGCATGTTATATGACCCGCAATACACCCTGATGATGAAATTATGCCAACCCGAGGGTAAAGTTCAATACTCCAAGTGTCTGTGATTTTACATACATATATAGCTCATTAAAGGCTCCGAGCACACCTGCGCTGGACTTACCCATGATGGGGTTGCACCGGTTGATGATTAAATCTTCAAACTACATTTGTATGCGTAGGGTGGTCAAAAGTAACAGCAGACATATAAGAAAATAGTCTTAAAGCTGCTTGATCACAATCGCCGTTGATTTTCTTTTCATAAATAGCATAGTTATACAAAATATAAAACTAAAGGCTAGTATCAACAATAGAAGTCAAAATCTATGTAGGAATTTTCAAAAATCGATTGACTACACTATATGGTTTTATTGGAATTTCGAAAGCGTTTGCAAGGTTTTATTATTTGGTGGCGTATACTATTTCAAATCTACAGATACACTTTATAGGAATCTATACCGGAACCTTTTTATATGACTATGTTATATTGATACAATTTTAAGAACTTTATTTTACAAAACTCTGAGAGCGAGCAGCTTTATATAATCCCTCCTTATATTTTCAGTGACAGTTACAGTAGTAGTACCAATAACGGTGGGATTATAGTTGGCGTAGTTCTGGGTATCATTGCTCTTGTTGGAATTATTGGAACAGTGTTGGTTATTGTATTTTGTTGTTGTCGCAAAACAAGAGGACAGACTGGACAAGTTTTTCAACCAGCGGGTAAGTAATTAGAAACGCGGCCATGCTTTTCAACCACAGTTAGTAATTAAAAACGCAGCCATACTTTTCAACACATTGTCATTGCAAGGGCCTTCAGTCATTTCCTGGTGTACAAACCACATTTAAACAGGTGTTTAACCAAGGAAAGTTTATTGATAGTCTGCTGGTTATACATGCGATTATAATGCCACATGTGATTACATGATTTTAATGGTGAAGCCTGAATGAAAAACATACCACACTATGTATCTGCGTATCAGCTATTTACATACCAAGTTTCATGGCAACATCTCATTCAAACCTCGAATTATTGGACGACAGCTGCATTTCTATTCATTCTTCTTGTGCCTAGGGGCCACAAACGCACTCTTAAGAAAATGTCTATATAAGCTAATTCTGTACCAAGTTTCATGGAATACCGTATTCTGATCATTTTATTTTAAGTAAGAGCTACCTTGACCCTAGGGACCAAAAGGCTACATCTCAATATAAGCTACCTTTATACCAAGTTTCATGGCAATACATGTACCTCATTCTAAACTAAATTAATTGACCGGAAACCACCCGTTTGACACCGTCCATCTGCCAACCCACCGACGTACTACTATCTAATAACCAGGAAATTGTTAAATAAGAAACCCTTTAAAAATGTTGAGCATTACTCAACCTGCATTTAAAAGTAATTAATGATTTATTTTTGGCATGTCAGTTGTGCCACTACCTTATTGTTTATTAGAGTTTACCCGAAGCAAATATTTTACCAGTTGTGAACTTTTAAGGAAATTCTACATTAAATATATATCTGCAAAAAGGAACATGCAACAATTTCATTTTGCAATCTGCTAGACTATTCGGAAATCAACAATGGAAATGTAATCATAATATTCTGTTACAGTGCCTGCATATGGTGTACAGACAACAACAGTGACAGCAGGTTATGGACAAGTTGGATACACAAATGCCGCATTCCCACAGCAACTGCAAACATCAAACCTTTCAGCAGAGAATGCCCCGAAATGGCAGGAGCCCCCTCCCCCGTACAGCACCGCCAATCCGAACTAAGAAAATGACTGTGGCGTTGTGTTCATGCTAGTCTGTGAATAATGCTTATATTTGAATTCCTGATAAAGTCTCAGGATTTTTGTAATTAACTGATATTGTGAATAACTTTATTTCTTTATCAAAATATGAAAGCGCAAATCTTTAATTATGTTTGGAGAATACGATGTGCTACATGTAGGGAGTGCCCCTTTGAAGATGTATGTCATGATATTAACAAAAGCTGTTTGCATTTTGGACCTAAATATTTAGTTGGAAAAGTTTGTTATAATGTCCTTGTATTTTGATGTGTGACTTTACACCCCGGGTATTCGGCTACCTACACGCCTAAACGATATGAGCTACAGATAAGCTGCGTATATGCGTAAGTACGCAAACAAAATCGGCAAAAAAGCAATTGAAATAGCAACCCTTGCGTACAGAAAGGCAAAGGAAAATAAGTTTACGCATTTGCTTTTAAAATCGCTGCGTATCGAAAGTAATTGTTTGTAATTGTGCTTATTGGGTCCACCAACCTCGTTCGAGGTATATTCGGTACGTATCGAAAGTAAATAAAAGGAAATCGTTTTTATAGACTGTTCCTGTGAGCACTGCCTTTCCACTAAATAGCGAACGTGGAATCGGCAGGGATAATCCTTTTTGTCCGTTTCGTTTTTTAATCAAGTTTTAAACCAGTCTCAGCAGAGGCTTCGTTTTGTAAACAAGCAAAGCATACATTTGTCCCGATACGTAAATGATTTTCTAAAAAAAGCAATTGCTTTCTGGAAAAAAGCAAATGTTCAAAATATAATGGGTTAAAAATAAAAAAATTTGTTACTCATTAGAAAACTAAAAAAAGCAATTGGTGAAAAAGTAATGGGGTAAATACCCAATTACACCAAAACCTTATCTGTAGATCTGCGGCATGATCTGATGTTATGGGACACTCACTGACATTTCATGAACCATTAACGTTCATGAACAGCTCATGAAGTATTTAAAAACTGGGACTGACAACTCTCACAGCATGTAAATATTATGTATATTACTATATTATATTTCTGTTCTGAATTTTTAAGGGAGCAATTTCAAAATGTACAACATTTGACTACAATAAAGAAATTGTATCAGGTCTATTTCCCACAAGTTTTCACGACTTTGTTCACACATTTGCTTGTTCAAGTCGGGTTTTATTTGCCAATGGTTAATTGTCTAGCAACATGACTTTGTGGAGGTATACTTAACTACAATTTGTCAACATGTAAATTAGGAAATTGTGATGAAATCAACTTCTGTTTTGCATCCTACTTTATTACAATTCACATTTATTAGATTTATATTATTGCAAAACATGTTTTGGTCATGAGCTAGTCATGAACAATTCATTGCCTTTGCATTCAGTTCACAGTTCCTCTCTCTCTTGAAAGATTGTTTTGGCATTGTTGTCGGTCTACTTGTCTGTCTGTTTGAAATAGTTTCTGTTCAGCATGTCTTGAACCGCTTAAGTTACTTTTTCAAGAACCTTGGTTAGAAAACTGTAGGATTTAATAGTTCATGGACAGAACTGTCCATTACTCGTTCCTAAAGTGCGAATGAGACATTGAAATAATATGGGAAAATGGTTCATGAACCGTTCTTAAAAAGTCTTTCAAACATTCATGATCACTTGAAAAACTTTACATGAACTTCGTTTTTTAGAACTGATCAAAGATTTGTCTCATTTGCAGATCAAGGCATTTCAAGAATATTTCATGAATTGTGGACATGAACAGTTCATGAATTGTTCATAATAATAATAATAATAATAATAAAATCTTTACTGGTATGTCAGTGCGTCTGTTCTGGTATTGTATATGTATGTGATGATGTAATATATGTAATGTATATATAGTGTTTTGTATGTTTAATGTTTTGTTCTGTATATGTGTATATTGTGCTCTCCCTGATGTGGAGGAAATAAAGACATCTATCTATCTTAAAAATTCTTTCAAACATTCATGATCACTTGAAAAACTTTACATGAACTTCGTTTTTTAGAACTGATCAAAGATTTGTCTCATTTGCAGATCAAGGCATTTCAAGAATATTTCATGAATTGTGGACATGAACAGTTCATGAATTGTTCAAAATAATAATAATAATAATAAAATCTTTATATATAGAAGGTAAAAACATTAAGTAAATGTACTAAACATTTGACTTATTTACAATGTGGCCTTCTGAAAAGAAACAACATTTATACAATGAACGATTGAATGAATGAATGAATGAATGAATGATTGATTGATTGATTGATGATTGTTGATTGATTGATTGATTGATTGATTGATTGATTGATTGATTGATTGATTGATTGATGAATGAATGAATTCTTAGAGAAAAAATAATGCAGCATGAATTAGTGAATGAATGAACATTTTCTAAAGCAATATTAACTATAGCAGACGTACCCGACAAAAACTTATTAATTGAGAAAAAGCAGTTCAATTGAAACATATCAAAATGTATACAGTCACATTCTTCACTTCAACATACATGACCGTATAACTAAATTACCTGAACATTAGTCATTTTTTGTTAACTTTAAATACAATAAAACATTCATACAAAAATTCTATATGATTCATTTATGAAAATTGCCTGTTTAGTATAAACTTTCGTAAATTATACTTAAAAGAATTTAATGAATTAATCGGTCTAATATTCAAAGGAAGAAGATTCCAAATATAGCTACTTTGATATGTAAATGTATCTTTCATATATTTAGTCTTTTTTTTTGGCATTATGGAGTTTTTTTTTTCTTTAAACCCCTAAACATAATTTCCTAACAAAAAATAGATCTGACTTTTAATCAGGAAACAACCCATTCTTACATTTAAATACCATTAATGCAGTTCATTTCGCAAGGGTAAAACGCCTGTTCTATATACATGTCGAATGTTTGTGGTCATGGATTAAAAAGACATTTATTCACCATTTATTGAAGATTGTTTTTTATCGGAGTACGTTAAAAACACTTTTTCCTGTATCTGTAAAATGTCCGTCTCCTTTTTCACGAAACAACATGACAAAAAAGGTGTTTATTATCAGACACGTTATCGTATAATTTCGAAAATGGGAACATTTATCTTCAAAATTTAAAGCTGCTCGCTCTCAGATTGTATGAAAATAACGTGTTTGGAACATAAAGTCATTTAAAAAGAACTTTCTTTTATTTACATGTATGAATGTTATGCTCTAAAATATGTTATTTTTCATAGAGTTTGAAGAACTTTATTTTTTTACAAAAATCCGATAGCGAGCAGCTTTAAGGCCAATACAGGCTCCTTGAAAATGTGATATGACCATCACACAATGGTAGACAAATCGTAGTTAAAACAACAGATAATGGGCAGCCTTGATATGGTAATGAACCTTTTGACACCCCTGGTCAAACAAATGTTTAGAACATGGTTTGACCAGGTATATCTAATGGAACTTCCCCTCTAAAACAGGACTACTGGTCATTTTACAACTAAAACAGGGCTAGAACCTGGCTTTTGATCATGATTGAGCCATGGTTTCCCCATGATTCTACCATGGTTGTCAATGAGTTTTTCCGCAGGGTAATAATTGATTAATTGTGGTAAAATGAGGCATTTTTCGCCAAACGTTCTTCTTTAATATTGTATTTATACATTCATCGAACACAATGTCATTATCTACGTCTAGAGGATGTAGGGTATGTCCCTTGAATACACCAAGGTAAATTGTAAGTTATGCATCACGAGTAATTAATAGTTGATCCGGAACACTAGTCTGAATTACGCATATCTACATCCTGATCAAATAAACACGAAAAGGAAGAGATATAAACATGGTGGAAAACATTTATTTCGGAATTATGTGGTCCCTTTTTGTCACGGGTAACTACATAGCTAAATTTAAATGTGACTTTTGTATAGAGTTTTCTGTTTTATATTTATGCTATGGCAGCAGGTCTCGGTCTTCGTTTGATTAAGTGCCATAGTGTATTAGATAACTTTGAATGGGATTGTCATCTATATGAGTTTTCCATTAACTCTCTATTTCTGGAAGCTGCTAGATCGACCTGTCCATCATGTACTCGAAATATGATAAGTTTAAAGAAAGCATTTTTGAATCAGTTTATTATTCTTGAGGGAGTATAACGGAAATAGTTCACTGTCATAAAGGTAGTGCTTATATTGTGTGTGTTAACACGTACACATTCAGATCTTACTACCGTCATTTAATAAATCAAATAATATTTTAAATGTTATCTGACATGTGAACTAAATTACACCAATCACACAATACTAGCTTATGTTAAATAAGTACGTATATCTGAGGATCAATGCTGAAAGCTGCTCGCTCTCGGATTTTGTTAAGAAAAAAAGGTTCTTCGCACTGTCTGAAGTTAAATTCTCCTACTTAACCACTCAGCCATTAAAGCTGCTCGCTCTCAGATTTTAGTTTAAAAAAAATTCTTCAAACTGTATGAAAATAATATATTTTAAAACATATAGTTGTATAAAAAGGTTCCAGTATAAATACCTGTAAAGTATATCTGTAGATTTAAAATAATACGCTACCAAATTGAAATTCCAATATACATATATAGTGTGGCGGTGCCGTAAAACCAGCATTTTAAATCGATTTTTGCGGATTACTTCCTAGATTTTTACTTTTATTGTTGATGCTCGCCTTAAGTTTTATATTTTTGTATTAGTATGTCATTTTTGAAAATTTTATTTTTTTCAACGGCAACTGAGAGCGAGCAGCTTTAACCCAATTTTCATCAAACAGCACAGGATTGGTCCTTCGATGGGTTTCTACAAAAAATTGACTTAGAAATGTATTACACGTAGAACTATAGTTGTTATGGCAACGGAAAGGAAAAAAAGCTTTATATTTAGTACGTAGCATTGCCAAGTCGACTTTTACAAAGATTGTTCAAATCATGACCCTCTACGAAAATTTACCCAGTCGGCGTGCTCACTTGATTTAAAGGGAAAAAACTTCTTCAGCAACCTTGAACATCATACTTTGCTGAGCAGTATAAGGTCACTATGGTACTCTTGTTGAAATTATACACCACTTAATCATAAAGCTTTGCAAACGCCTATGACATTCCAAAATTATATGTTATTTGGTTTTTTGAAGTTTTGTATGGGTTACATGTCTCCATATATCACGTAAAAACGAATAACAATTTCATTACCGTTACCTATTCGGCTCATTTTAAATGCATTAAACGGCTGCTGGACTCTTAAGGTTTTTCCTATGTAAAATCAAGAGACCCGAACGGGCAAAAGACCCATGAGCTGGGTCAGTTTGACCCAGAGGTCATATTTTGAACAAACTTGATAGAGGTCAACTAGATAATGCTACGTGCCACATATCTCAGCTCTAGATAATGTGGTTTCAGAAAAGAAGCTTATGTAAAACCAAGTGACCTCCGGGCGGGGTCAATTTTGACCCGGGGGTAATAATTTTAATATTTCTGGTAGAGGTTTACTAGAAAATGCTACATGCTAAATATATACGCTCCAGGTTATATGGTTTCAGAGAACAAGATTTTTAAAGTTGTTCCTATTTTTTTGCCATTGCAACCAGAGTTCTGCATTGAATGGAATTCTTTAAACAATTTTGGTAGAGCTTCATGCAAGGAACATCCCTGCATAGTTTCATCAACATTAGCCAAGTGGCTTCAGAGGAGATGTCGGACGATCATCCATTTTAAAAGCTCACCCAGGTGAGCTGAGCTAACAAAAGGAAAACTTTCTTCTTTGAACCACAAGGCCTAGAACTTAGTAATTTAATCGCTTGATTCAACGACGGCTTATATAGGAAACACTTTTTTGAAATCTAAGGTGGGGGGGCGGGGGGTTGTCACTTGTTTTTGCATAGGCTTTTCTCTGTAACCATGCTGTTATTACCTTGAGCTTGGATAGTTAGCATGTAGCATTTTCTTGCGGACCTGTAATCATATCTCAGTAGTCAACATAAGGGAACACTTCAAAATGTTCTTGTTTAAAGATATGTTTGCATCTACGAAAACTGTCAAATCATGACCCTTAGTTATGTACTGCCCCTTCGTGTGGTGTAATTGTTGACCTTGTATTATAGAAATGGTAGCCAGATGAGCGGTATAGGGTCATCATATTCATCTTATGTAATTTGACACTGGTTGATTTGTTATTTGATATGTCTTTTTAGATGAGATAATCGCAAATGGCAAATATAATATGACTGTCGAGGTTTGTATTCGTTTTAAGATATGCATTTCATCTAACAACACAGTTTACACATTTCCACTATTTTCAGCGACAAATGGGGCATCCTGCTCTTATTACAACCATTTGACAGGCGATATAAATTACAAATACTGTCCTAGTTCCTGCTGTGGAACAAACTACAACAGATACTGCTGCACCTAGTAAGTATTGCTCGCCCATGTTACTAGATTGGATGCAGTTTTAACTTCAAGGCATGATTTATTCAAATACTTTAATTGATTGCCACAAATCATCAAAGTTTCAGCTTCCAATACCAAAAGAGGAATATGCTGTAGTCTTAATGAATTCCGTCCTTATATTTTCAGTGTCAGTAACACCTGGACAGTAGTTGCAGTGGTACTGGGGATAATTATTCTGGTTGCAATTATTGTATTAGTGATGGTGATAAAATGCTTTTGTTGTCGCAAAACAATAGGACATACCGGTAGAGTTCTACGACCAGCAGGTACGTAACTAGAAACGCGACAATTGCACGAAGTCAGGTTTTCAACACGTACATGTAATTACAATGTATCGGAAGTGCCTTCAGTCAGTTTCTGGTGTGCAAACCACATTTAAACAGGTGTTTAGGCAGGGTAACTATATAGTTAATCTGCTATTTAGAAATGCAATCGTAATGCCACATGTGATTATATAGGAGTTAATGGTGAAATCATTTTGCCGTGTTTACAATAAACAATACAAATGCACTTTGTCTATTACTTTTGACTGTATGATTTACCAGAGAATAGCCTAATTTATATGCCCATATCAAAAAGTGTAATGGAGGTATACTGGATTCAGCTTGTCTGTCCGTCTGTAGACGGAATATTGTAGACACTAAATCTTCAAAGCGATACTTCACAGAAGTGACGAGTACAACGCATAATTGTGCAATGCTCTTGTTTCGGGTCACTTGGTCAAAGGTCAGGGTACCAATGGCCGAGATAGTAAAATCTTGTGGACGCTTACCTTGAAAATTACCTTGATCTTTACATCAGCCCTCCCAAAAATAATCCAAAGCTTTGTCTGCGTATAAGCTTTCTGCATACTAAGTTCCATGGCAACATCTAATTTAAACCTCGGTTCATTGGCTTTAGCTGCATTTCTATTTAAGTACGTAACTTTCTTCTTGGGTATAGGGGCCAAAACGCCTTCTAAAGAAAATGTCCACTTAAGCTACCTATATCCAAGGGCGGACTTGATTTGATAGAAACCGGGGTACGCCGATCTCACATGATCGGGTTACACCGCTCACGTGACTTAACTTAAGTCGCCATGTGACCGGCTTACCCGGCTCGCTAGTGCACTAGTTCCAAAGTGACAACCGGCTACAAAGATGGCTGCCTCCGTGCCAAATTTGTTGGTCACTTTGACTACAATCACAAATATAACTGTTGAAGATGATAATGAGAAAACTTATCAAAATATACACATTTTGGTACATTCCGTTCTCTCTTCATCCTTATATCGTACCTCAACTTTTCCGCCTTTTTGTATTCTTCCACAGCGGAGTTCGCCGGAGTACGCCTATCGAAACAAGAAAGAGTTATGGTTCCTGTGCACTGCATTTCCTCTCAATGTACTTGACCATTGTATGAAGTTATACTGAATTCCAACCAGTAGTTTTCAAGTTTTTCTCCGGACAGGGAAGTAACAAAGGGCAATAACTCTGTAATTTCTCAAGATAGAGTTATGGTTCTTGTACACTGCACTTCCTTTCATTCTGCTAGACCATTGTATGAAGTTGTATTGAATTCCAACCAGTAGTTTTCAAGTTATGCTCCGGACAAGGAAAAGTAACAAAGGGCAATAACTATGTAATGAGTCGAGATGGAGTTATGGTTCTTGTGCACTGCACTTCCTCTCAATGTGCTTGACCATTGTGTGAAGTTGTATTGAATTCCAAAGGTAGTTTTCAAGTTATGCTCCGGACAAGGAAAAGTAACAAAGGGCAATAACTATGTAATGAGTCGAGATGGAGTTATGGTTCTTGTGCACTGCACTTCCTCTCAATGTGCTTGACCATTGTGTGAAGTTGTATTGAATTCCAAAGGTAGTTTTCAAGTTATGCTCCGGACAAGGAAAATGCAACAGACCACCTGACCGACCGACCGCCCGACCAACCACCGGGTGACTCCCGTATAAAAAAATCCCGGTTTGCGTTTGCCGCCACGTGATACTAGTCTAATCAAGTGACTTGCCCTTTTTCATGTCACCAGCCGTTTTCAATCAAGTGCTACCGGCGTAAAGTAGTACCCCGCCGGCGTACACGGCGTAACTAAACAAGTCCGCCCCAAGATTCATGGCAATACTTCATTTTCAACTAATGTTATTGACCGGAAACCGCCCGTCTACCGAATAAACAGAAAATCGTTGAAAAGAAACCTGACTAAAATGTTGGGCAAAACTGAACATACGGTAATTGGCTCAAATCTAATTACAATTTGGTATGTCAGTTGCACTTATACCTTGTACATTTGTAAAGAAAGTAAGTCTTCACGCTATCTGGACGATATTCTTAATATGGATAACCCGTTTTTTGGTCAATTGGTGGACACTATTTATCCCCGGGAACTCCAGTTAATTAAAACTAACAATTTGGATACTGGTGCTTCATTTTTAGATTTACATCTCTCTATTTATAACAATATTATACATTCCAAAATTTATGACAAGAGGGATGATTTTATTTTAGTATTGTAAATTTCCCCATTTGGATGGGGATGTACCTCATGCTACATCTTATGGGTATACTTTCTCAGTTAATTCGGTTTGCCAGAGCGTGTAGTCATGTTGAGGATTTCAATGAACGTAATCAATATATTACAAATAAACTTCTTCAACAGGGCTACCGTTATTACAAATTGCGTAAATATTTTGCTAAATTTTACTATCGTAATTCTGATTTGGTTTTGAAATTCAATAGTAATCTAAAGACTCTTCTGCGAGAAGGTATTTCAAAACCCGATTTTTATGGGGATGTGGTTTACAAACTTCGTAAGATTTTGGGTCATGGCAATTTTCCAACTGTATTTGCTAAAATTATAAAACGTTTTATTAAAAGAGGTTACGACCCAACTGTTTTGAGACACACCGTATATTTGGTGTTCAACCCGTTTACAGTTGGACGCTATGCTTCCCTCTTTGATTGCGTCTGACGGAAGAGGGGGAGGACTCTGTGATGGGCAGTTTTTAAATCCCACTGGGACGAAACTGTTTTGATTTCTGTCCTCTGGCCTGTTTCGTCAGGCCCTTAAGGGTGTTTCTCTTGGTGCTCTGCTTTCTGCAAAGGCATTGAGTACATACCTTTTTTGGTTCTCAAGGTTTGCTTTTTATATATTTATACACGAGCTTTTTTGTGTTTTACATACCATGCCTTTTGTTTCCATTGCGTGTGTTAGAGATTCACCTAGCAGGGATTACTTTTTATTTACACTGTCCTGTGACTTTGGAACATGGTGGGGGTAGAGTGAGGTTGGGTCGCACCATAAACCGGTTTAAGCTCCCCAGTGGTGTTTTTGCCACTGACCGTTCCAAGGCGGTGCCCCACTGTGTTCCTTTAATTGTTCGTTTTGTCCTCGTGTGTTTGCTTTGTATGCTAGTGTGTGCTGGTAGTGTATGTGTGCGTGTGTACATGATTGTGTGTGTGTGTGTGTGGGGGGGGGTTGGTGGTGTGCCTTCGGGTGCTGTGGGGCTCTTTTGGAGATGCTGTGTTTTGGTACGTGGCATTCCCTGTTTGAATTTTTGTTTTTTTCTTTTCAGGAAACTCTATATTAGAATACATGTAGACTATATCGGCAAAAAAAAAAAAAAAAAAAATATCAAACAGGGGAATGCCACGTACCCGCAGCCTCCCCAAAACGAGCCCGACACACCCAGAAGGCACACCACCCCTACACGCAACATTTTGTTCTGTGATTTTCTAGTCTATCCAGAATTCACCATGTAAATAAAAATATAATATTCTATTACAGTGCCTGCACGTGGTGTACAGACAACAACAGTGACGGCAGGTTATGGACAAATTGCATACACAAATGCCGCATTCCCACAGCAACTGCAATCATCAAACCTATCGGCAGAGTATGCCCCTAAATGGCAGGATCCCCCTCCTCCATACAGCAGCGTCAATCTGAACTAAGACTTTTCAATAGATAGAATGACCGACAGCATTTAAAATTCTGGTTTTACGGCACCGCTACACAATGTGTTTACATTGGAATTTATTATTGGTACCGTATTATTTCAAATTTACAGATATACTTGACAGGGATTTATACTGGAACCTATGTTCTAAAATGTGTTATTTACATACAGTTTGGAGAGTTTTATTTTTTTTTAACAAAATCTGAGAGCGAGCATCTTTTTAAAATGAGCAAACATTCTTCTAATCACACCGGGTATCTTTTGGATTAGC